>CANNWQ010000010.1:0-568000 GCA_947532105.1 Athrips mouffetella
AATGTGGTCTCAACGGACTCTTTTAAAAGCTGGTGAACTGCCCGCCGAAACGGTAAGAGATAGAGAGTGGCCGTCATACAAGAAAATGTTGCAAACCCTAGGCAGTTTTACGACAAAGAAAAAAACATTAAAAAAATTGAAAAACAAAATGGCGGTGAGCTAAAAACCTTTGTTTTTTCATACTATTTCGAGGGGGTTAATTACCCTGAAATCGAATTTTCGTAGATATATGCTATAGTCAATATTGTAGAAGGACTCAGTGTGTATCAGAAAAAAATATAAAAAAGTGGTCTCAACGGGCTCGTTTCACCGCTATGAGTGGATACAAAAAGTAACTCGGTGGCGAAAATTTATTAGCGGACACAAAAGTTAAGTTTGTCTTGCATACATTTTGTACACACTTTGTAGGAAAAACAAATTTAACGTTTCTGTTGTGAAACTCGGCATACGAGGCCGAATGTCGAGTGGTGGGTGAGAACAAAATGAGTATTCATTTATAGAGTCCACCTCCAAGTAACCTGAACCATACAGCGAGGCCGTAGGCCGAGCTCCGCGTCGAGCGAAGCTCGGAGCGTCCCTTCCTTACTTTGGGTCTCCCCAACCTCTCCACCCAAGTAACCAGAACCAACATGGCGAGGCCGGAGGCCGAGCTCCGCGTAAAGCGAAGCTCGGAGCGTCCCCCAGCATGTCGTGCTCCCACATACATCTATTAAGTCAAGGTCTATACGAGGCCGGAGGCCGAGTCGCGAGGCCGTAGGCCGTAGGCCGAGCTCCGCGTAGGGCGAAGCCCGAAGCGTCCCCCCTTACTAATACCTCCCCCAACTAACCCCCTCCCCAAGTAACTCTCATCATAAAGCGAGGCCGAAGGCCGAGCTCCGCGTAGAGCGAAGCTCGAAGCGTCCTCCGGCTGACCGTGCCCCCACCTCCTACCATAAGCATAAGCTCCGCGTAGGGCGAAGTTGGAAAATTGGCCGCCATCTTGAATTTTTCGGTTTCTGGACCAATGGCTTTCAAAATCTATGTCTGAGGGTCCGAGTCGACTGCGATGACGAATCATATGTTAGAATTGAAAAAATTGGCCGCCATCTTGATTTTTTTTATTTCTCGACCGATTGCCTTCAAAATCGATATCTGAGAGTTCGAGTAAACTCTGATAACGAATCTCATGTCAAAATTTTAAAAAGTGACCGCCATCTTGATTTTTTCTATTTCTGGACCGATTACTTTCAAAATCGATTTCTGAGGGTCCGAGTCGACTGCGATGACGAATCAGATGTTGGAATTGAAAAAAATGGCCGCCATCTTGAATTTTTTTATTTCTCGACAGATTGCCTTAAAAATCGATATCTGAGAGTTCGAGTAAACTGTGATAACGAATCTCATGTAAAATTTTTAAAAAAAGGCCGCCATCTTGATTTTTTCTATTTCTTGACCGATTACTTTCAAAATCGATATCTGAGGGTCCGAGTCGACTGCGATGACGAATCAGATGTTGGAATTAAAAAAAAAATGGCCGCCATATTGAATTTTTTTATTTCTCGACCGATTGCCTTCAAAATCGATATCTAAGAGTTCGAGTAAACTCTGATAACGAATCTCATCTCAAAATTTAAAAAAATGGCTGCCATCTTGATTATTTTTGTTACGGGACCGATTGCTTTCAAAATCGATATCTGAGGGACCGACAGGTCTCCGATGTCCAATCAAAACTAAAATTTGCAAAAAATGGCCGCCATCTTGAATTTTTCTATTTCTTGACAGATTGCCCTCAAAATCGACATTCGGTCCCAGATAATAAAACCAACAGCCACAACACCTCACGCGGGCTGCTTGCAGCCCGCGCACCCACGCGACCTCTGGTCTATCTATAATATATAAAGCTGGATTCGGGTGACTGACTGACAGAAATTATTAGGGTATAAGGAGTACATTTGGAAGGGTATAATGTATGGAGAAAATGTTTGAAGGAGTTTGAAACCAAAAGGAAAACTATCAGGTGTAGACCACGAGGTCCTGATGAAAAGATGTTGAACTGCCCGCCAAAACTAAAAGAGATGGAGGGATGCTGTCATATAATGAAATGTTGCAAACCTTTGGCAGTTTGACGATAGGTTGAAAAAAATTCGAAAAAAGGAAAAACCAAGATGGCGGCGGGTCGATAAACGTTTGTATGAAAAACTTTGAGGGGGAAAAACACCCCGAAGGAGAAATTTTAGAGGCCATAAACTCTAGTCAGATCTGGAGTGGGTGGGGTTGTATATCGAAGTGAAGAAAAAAAATGTGGTGATGACCTTCTTGGTGAAAAGTTGGTGTACTGCCCGCCGAAACGGTAGGAGATGGAAAGTGGCCGCTGTACAAGGAAATGCTGCAAACCCTGGGCAATTTGACGGCAAATTTAAAAAAAGTTGGATTTCTGAAAAACAAGATGGCGGCGAGGGGTTAAAGTTTGTATGAAAACTGTTCGAGGGGGAAAATCGCCCCGATATCGGATTTTCGTGGGTATAGGCTATGTTAAGGCTTGTAGCTGTTCACAGGGTGTATAAAAAAATTCAAAAAAATGTGGTCTCAACGGATTCGTTTAAAAGCTGGTGAACTGCCCGCCAAAACGGTAAGAGAAAGAGAGTGGCCGTCATACAAGAAAATGTTGCAAACCCTAGGCAATTTGATGGCAAAGAAAAAAAATTTCAAAAAATTGATAAACAAAATGAGGGCGAGCTGAAAACCTTTGTTCTTCATTCCAGTAAAAATACGGTTTTGCAAAACATTAAATGCTAATAGCTACTTTTTTGTATATATCGTATTTAAATATGATGTTAAGTTGCAATATTTACGAATCCACCTAAAATTTAAAGCGGAATATTTTTTCGAATAACAGCTAAGGCAAAAATAGTAATAGACAATTATATACTTTATATCATAGATAAACGTATACTTTACATATAGGCTTCAAAATCCACCATAAATATATTTAAAAATATCAATTTATTTCAAAATATAAAATCTCCACTTATTTTTACATATAAGGGCCAATAAAGTCGATGTAAAATAATAGCAATAAACTGAGCTAAACTCAACCTTTTTAAATGTAAGTGATTCTTATATATATTCACAAAAATGCCATACTATATAAAAAAAAAGTTTTTTGTAATCGCTGGTTTACAATGATTTTGTAAACATTTATGTTGGATTTGCCAAAAATGTGATTATATAGCACTATTTAAATTATTAGAAAGCAAAACGGATCTATTACTATTTTTGGTTGCTAAGATAAGCTGTATTTAAATTTCGTGCTATAAAAGTTAAACAATACAAAAAAGCTAATATTTTTAGGTGGATTCATGTATAATATGAAATTCTGAATATATAGCAAGCCGTAAATAAAAAAAATAATCTATTAACATTTTTTTCCGAAATTCCATATTCTTTTAATGTTTGGACGGCAAAATAAATAAATAAATGAAGTAAATTTAGGTGGATTCCATTAAAAAGCTTTACACAGAAATATAATCTATCGATCTGAAAAAGAATCACGGCTATTATCAATTATTTCCGTTTCGCCATACAATCTCTCGTAATTTTACTGGAGTACATACATTTTCGACGGGGTAAATCTTCCGAAAGCGAATTTTCGTGGATATAGGCTATAGTCAGTTTTATAGAAGGTTTCAGTGTGTATAAGATAAAAATATAAAAATGTGGTCTCAATCGGCTCGTTTCCGCGCAACGAGTGGATACAAAAAGTAACTCGGTGGCGAAAATTTTTTTAGGCAACAGAAAAGTTAAGTTTGTATTGCATACATTTTGTACACACTTTGTAAGTAAAACAAACTTAAATTTGCTTATGCGAAACTCGGCTTTGAAGATTTTTTTAGGCAACAGAAAAGTTAAGTTTGTAATGCATACATTTTGTACACACTTTGTAAGTAAAACAAACTTAAATTTGCTTATGTGAAACTCGGCTTTGAAGACTTGGCAACTTGCGAGGCTGCAGGCCGAGCTGGCGAGGCCGAAGGCCGAGCTCCGCGTAAAGCGAAGCTCGGAGCATCCCTCTCGTACTTTGCCTGTCCCCATCCCCTCCCCCCAAGTAACTTAAACCAATATGGCGAGGCCGAAGGCCGAGCTCCGCGTAGAGCGAAGCTCGAAGCGTCCCCCAGCATTGCGTGCTCCCACATACATCCATTAGTTCAAGGTTCATACGAGGCCGTAGGCCGAGCTTCCGCGTAGGGCGAAGCCCGAAGCGTCCCCCCTTACTAATACCTCCCCAACTAAACCCCCCCCCCAAGTAACTTTCATCATAAAGCGAGGCCGAAGGCCGAGCTCCGCGTAGAGCGAAGCTCGAAGCGTCCTCCGGTTGACCCTGCACCCTTCTCCTTCTATAAGTAATGTACGAGGCCGGAGGCCGAGTTGCGAGGCCGCAGGCCGAGCTCCGCGTAGGGCGAAGCCCGAAGCGTCCCCCCTTCGTTGGAAAAATGGCCGCCATCTTGAATTTTTTGGTTTCTGGACGGGATGTCAGAATTGAAAAAAATTTCCGTCATCTTGAATTTTTCTATTTCTCGACCGATTGCTTTCAAAATCGATATCTGGGGGGCCGAGTCGACTCTGATAACGAATCTCATGTCAAAATTTTAAAAAGAGGCCGCCATAAACACAATTTATTTATTTATTATTTATTGGTATCACATATGCAATCAAGACGAATGACTTTATAAAGAAAACAAAGATCGAGCATAGTTCTGCGGTCGGACAGAGGGAGAACCCTGTATTTTACTAATTGTTTTTTATATGACGGATAGATACGTAATGCCCGGTCCTTAAAAGTAAGAGAACATAAGAATTTTTTTTGTACCCGTTCAATACGCTCAGAGTGTATTTTGTAGCAGGGATTCCATACTGTAGAACAGCATTCTAATACGCTCCTAGAGAGTGCATTGAATAAGGTTAGTTTAGTTTTGGAGTTTTTAAACTGTTTAGTTGTGCGCAATATAAAACCGGAGATTTTAAATGCCTGCTGTATAATCCTATCAACGTGACAGATGAAGCTAAGCTTGCTGTCAAGCTGAATTCCCAGATCTCTAATGTCATTTAACTTTACAAGGGGATTTGATTTGATATTATAGACGTAGTTAATTGGTTTAGATTTTTTTGTAAATGTTATATAATAACATTTGTTGTGATTCAAATTAACTAAAAAAAAAACTTAACTAAAAACTAACTAATTAGTAAAATTTGAACAATTACTGAAATTTTATTTTGTATTTCGAATAAAGTTAAAATAATTTTATGATCAGAGTGTAAAACTCCTTGGTAGTATACTTTACTTTTTTTTACCGCACTAGTTCAGTAGGTAACTACTTACGAGCAATATTTACGTCCTTGTTTGTACGTTTTTCGAGCAAATGTATTGAAAAAAATATTTTTACATTCAGACACTTAAATTATCTTCTTCGTTAGAATAGATAATGACGGATGACTTTCGTGTCGCAATACATTTATGACAATTTAATACATATAAAACGGAATATACATATTTTCGAGAAAAATAGTGACAAGCATAATGTCAACATAAGAAACAAGAATCAACTTGCTTCTCATATCAGCCGTGCTGGAGGGGCACGCAGGGCAAATCAAAAAGTGTGCTATCGTTTGTGGAGAGAAGCCACACAAACGAGCAGAATCCGTGCCAAAGCCCCACTTGTTTTCGTTACTCCCACCGACTTGGATCCGGAGTCTGTTTAATGACTTCCACGTCGGCCAGGTAAGATGGTGTCCAGGGGGCAATTGCTAAGATACTGGGATAAGTGATACAGTGGGTATACAGTATCTCTCCTGCCAGAAGTCAACACGGATTTCAACTTAATACAATAATATTATGTGGTGGTACGGACGGAACCTTCGCTGCGTGAGTCCGACTCTCGCTTAAGATTTTTTAAGGAAATTTGAAACGATCAACTGCAGCTCTATAAATTGTATAATAACTAAGCTGTGACCAGATATAATGCTGAGTTTTTCTACCGTCCAGAGCAAAACATTTGCAAAATCACTTGTTCTATGAGAAAATTCATAAAAATTAAAAAGCAGTACCTTTAATTTGCTTTCATTAAAGCACAGGAACTGAAAATGTTCAAATTTAGGGAAAAATAGACCATTTTGAAGACCCACAGCTTGGTCCCTATAGAGTAGAATAAGGCTTTTTAAGCGTTTACAGAGCTACAGTTAAGCTTTAACATAAAAAATAATAATAATTTATACTTTTTAGTTACGAAGCTAGCACAAGTTTTTCGATGTTGGAAATTTGGACTAACACACTGCCCTAACTGGTCGATACATCATTCAAAAAAATCGAAACTACTCATCATGCTTTACGATTTTAGCCTTTTTTTAATGTCAATGTAATTTTTTTTTTACTGAATCTCATAACTCACATAGTTAAGATTGTACTCACATATATTGAAATCAAGAACATTAATAGGTTGGTCTATAATAATAAAAAAAAAATGTACTGTGTTTAAACTTAATCTCATTATTCACTCAGTTAATATTGATTATCACAACGTTATTATTCGTGGTGTATATTCAAGATCACATCAAGCTTGTCACATTGGAAACTGTGCCGTTCTTATTTAAATCACCGTAGTAGCTAGAGTCGCGCTGCATGTGTCAAGCTCGAGCTACACTTGATTCTACTAATATTACCAAAAAAAATTCTGACTAAAAACATATTATAAAAAAAAATTATACTATGTTTTTATTTTTATATTTTAATCTTGATTATCAATTTACTAACATAGTTTTTAAGTCTTATGTTACTAACAAATATGGATTGTACTTATCTGATTTAAATAAATTGAATTGAATAATTGAATAAAATCTGTTTCTCGGCCTGAATCTGGTGCGTGGCTTCAGGCATTACCTTCCCCTAACCTGGGAACACTTCTCGACAGTGACTCTGTGCGTGTGGCGGTTGCTCTCCGTTTGGGATGCGATGTGTGCAAACGACACCAATACATTTGCGACTCCATGGTGGAGACCAACGGCCATCACGCTCTTAGTTGCTGTCGTTGTGCTGGCAGATTTCCCCGGCACCATGCTCTCAATGAGATTCTCCGTCGGGCTCTAGTTTCAACCAATACCCCTTGCGTGCTAGAGCCCCCGGGCCTAAGCCGTCTAGATGGTAAAAGGCCCGACGGAATGACATTGGTGCCGTGGCAGAAGGGAAGGTGCCTGCTTTGGGATGCGACGTGTGTAAGTACTTTTGCCACGTCGCATCTCAGCCGCACCGTGTGCTTGGCTGGAGCAGCTGCTGAGGCCGCAGCTCAGAAAAAGAGGGTCAGGTATGCTGATCTTGAGCGGCGGTACGCTTTCGTGCCATTCGCTGTGGAGGCGACGGGTTGTTGGGGCAGTGACGCGAAATCTTTTATTTTAGAAATTGGGCGTCGTCTGAGGGAGTCTGGGAATGATCCCCGCGCCGGATCGTTATTGGTGCAGAGGCTTTCCATCGCCATACAGCGCGGTAATGCGGCAAGCGTAATGGGCACCTTTGCACCAGGAACGATTAGGGGTGGGATTTTTAATGACTAATTTTTTTTTAAAGTGACATGTTTATTCTATGAATTTATTTGAATAAATGATTCTCTAATTTTCAAAATTAAATAATAATTTAAATTAGATAATTTTTATTGGTGTAATATAGGTAGGTATGTAAAATTCCTAAGATAAAAGATTTTTATTTTTTTTTAAATATATCGTCAATTTTCCTTTCCTAAAATGTCCCTCGAACGATACTTTGACGGCTTTCTGCATGGAGGCTGCCATGCCACCTGATTTGCTCTTTATCAAATCGGATCATATTACGGGTGTTCGTAACTTGCAAATTTTCCTTCAACTTGACTTAGTATTTCTAAAGACTGTGCTTGGGAAACCGCAAAAATATATCCGAAGCTAAGAACTCCTGTACAAGTCATCAGTCGGATGCTTTCGTCAAAGTACAGGAACTTAAAATGAAAATGTATGATATTTTTAGAGAAAAAATGGACTATTTGTAGGCCCATAGATTGGTCCCTATAGAGTAGAATATATATTTAAGCGTATATAAAGAGCTACAAAAAAATTATATGATGAAAGACTTATAGTTTATACTTTTTAGTTACGAAGCGAGCACAAGTTTTTCGATGTTGGAAATTTGGACTAACACTGCCCTAACTGGTCGATACATCATTCTAAAAAATCGAAACTACTCATCATGCTTTACGATTTTAGCCTTTTTAGAGTTCCGTAGTAAAAAGGAACCCTTATTACTTCGTCGTGTCCGTCTGTTTGTCTGTCTGTCCACGGTTTAGAATAAAAAAATTAAAAATATTTTTTTTATGGTACCTCCCATAGAAGTAAAGTTTGGACGATTTTTTTTCTAGTATACCCAGTGAACTGCGTCTACCCCATAGTGAGGGATGTCGTTAGATAGGTATTTTGAAAATCATATAAGTTTACTCAGATTATTTTTCGATTAAGTGATACGTTTGCGAAATATTAAGCTTGAAAGCACAATTTTTGTTGGAGTCGAGTGACCCCCACCCCACCCCTGCTGGCTAAACGGTCTTTATTAGAAATGTGAAAAAAATCACAGTAGTAGCATAAATGATCAAAATTGAAAGAAATACTATCACAGTTAAGTAGACTTAGCACGTTAATGAGCTATAGCTGAAAAACTAAAAATAATAAAAACAGCAATAGCAATCAAGCGCTAGGACCTCGCTGAGCATTAGGAAGTAAAAAGTTTATGTTATTAACGTTATGAAATACTTACTCGAAACCTGTCTTGCAATAAAAAATAGTAAGAAACTACGGAACCCTATACTGCGCGTGGCCCGACACGCACTTGGCTGGTTTTTTTAATGTCAATTTTTACAGGCCTATTCTTCTTACTAAACTAAACAAAAAAATATGTAGAAAATCAGTCTGGAATAGTTACGGCCAAACTGATCTAAAAGTGTTAAGAAACATAAATTCGGTCCGACCCAAGATCGTGCCAGGCTGGTCGCCGGCAGACTTGGTGTTTTGTCACAGGAGTGGTCTAGGCTACAATCTCCCGGTAATCCTGTTCGTGTACTCCATGACGTAGTTTCGTCCTAATTTTGGGTGACCCAAATGTGGTCCGACTAGCGAAACTGCCAAGACGATGTGAGGCAGACCTGTTTTTTTTTACTTATTTAAGTAACTTCTATTGCTACGTACAGCTTTCATTCATGTACTGTATGACGTAGATTACGGTGAAAAATTGACAACTTTTCTTTTCCACTGTACTGTACCTGCCAGGCTGCGTGTCGGCAGACCAAGGTTTTGTGGATCTAAAAGGTGTCTACTTTCGCTACACAGCGGCCAATTTCGTGTACTAGATGACGTAGGATAACAGGCAGTGCCCTTACGGTCTATTAGCAAAGATAGAACATTACCGCGAATACCAAAGTTCTCCAGTTTTTTTAAAAGTATGTCATGGCTAACATAATCAAATGCCTTACTCATGTCCATGAATATGGCACAAGTAGGAGATTAACGATCCATGCTTAAAAGAACTCGCTGAAGAAGTTTGTACACGGCCAGATTCGTAGTTCTTCCTTGCCGAAACCCGAACTGCTCACCGACCAATAGATTATTGGTTTCAATAAATGAAATTAATCTCGCATAGATATATTTTTCAAACAGTTTTGAAAATATCGACGTTAAGGCTATAGGACGGTAGCAACACATGTCTTCTCTATCTTTCTTTTTAAATAAAGGTTTAATAACAGTGATTTTTTACCTATCTGGGAAGATGCCTTGTTCAAGGCAAAGATTGAAAATGTAGGAAAGAGGTAAGACGATAACGATTGCCGCTTTTTTTACAATTGTGGTGCTCATCCCATCATAGCCTGTACTTTTCTTATTTTTTAAATTTTTAATAATTTTAAATATGTCAAATTCTGTCATGGGGTACATAAACATCGATGATTTAAGGGAGCCAGTGCATGTCATTGAAGATTTTAGATTTGAAGGCTGAATTTGGTCAACGAAATGGTTACTAAAAGCGTTTGCCATTTCTATGGGTTCACAAATGTATCGGCCGTCATACCTAATTTGTGAAACTGTTTCCTTAGGCACATTTGTTTTAGTGCTATCTATGACTTGCCAAGTCGCTTTACTTTTGTTTTCTGCAGTAGCTATATAATGATTATTTTGAGAAAATTGTGTTAATTTAATGACCTGTTTCAATCGTTGGGAATATGAGTTGAGAGTAATCTTGTTTTTTTTTTTCTTTTATGGATTACGTCGATATTTCCAAAGAAGACATCTTTTCTTTTTGCTGCAAAGCAGAACACCGCGAGAGATCCATTTTGGACGTTTACGAACTTGTACACGATACCCCAAGATAATTAGATTTTGGCCTAGACAAAAATCAGAACCAAGATTTTCTTTTTGTGGTTTATGAAGTCTTGGAAGTAATTACATAATTACTTAAAATTAAGCATATCAACAAATGGGACAAGGCGGCAGATTAAAAAAAACCCTATTATATAAATAGTTACTGTGGCGAAAATGCCAACTAAACGAAATGTTTAGTATTTTACAAACTTTTAGTATTTTACAAACTAATTAAGCACCTAAGTTCTTAGGTAAAGCCTAAAATTGAAAACTCCCACTAAAAGTTTTATTTCTTTTTGTCTGCTAGGGCAAAATACATAACTATCTCGTGACTTTTTAAACTTCAAAATTTTGTTGTACTTGATCAAACAGTCATAAAAGAGAACACAATATGTTAAAGCTTTACAGTGGTATAATTATTGAGGGATTTCTCTTTGGCCAAAATAGTTAACTGAATGAAAAGTGTTTGATTATACTCTAAAACTGTACTTACGTTGATTACTTTGAAAATTAAACATTTCAGGCAATAGCGTATCTTTTAATATAAAAATTACATTATGTAGATTAGATTAGATTAGATTTATTTATTTCATACTATCAAATTCAAAATTACATAAATTGTTCAGATGTCAATGAATAATATGATCGTCAAATAATATAAAAACAAAAAATAATCAATAAAGAAATACAAACATGTCAAAAGGCGGCAAATACAAAATCATCTTAAATTAAATGTAGCGCTTTATATCGACCGTAAAGAAGTTGAAATAAAGTTCATAATTGACATTAACATAGTACACGGCTCGTGATTGCACGGTACGGCAACGTCGCATTGCTTCGCTGTTTTTTTTCGGTACGCACTTCGGAATTTAAAGTTGAACATGAAAGATGAAAATTTACATCGGTTGTAGTAAGCTGAAAATACTTTTGATCTTCTGATCTAAATCTTAATATATAAAACACCATGCCCTGACCGACTGACTGATCAATCAACGCCGAGCCGTAACCGATAAAGCTACAGATGTGAAATTTTGTAAGTAGTTTTTTTGTACGTCAAGACTACACATTAAGAAAGGATTTTCTGAAATTCATCCCCTGAGGGGTTTTGTTGAAAAAAAAAATGGGGTGGAGCTTTGTATGAATATTCTATAGGTTTGACATGAGACTCGAAATAATTGTGGATTTGATCTAATGAAAGGGAAAAACCGGCCAAGTGCGAGTCGGACTCCCGTACCACAACATGATATAAATTGTATTAGTTGAAATGTCAGTAACTTACTGTGGTCGATTTTTGAAGTTAAAACTTCTTCAGCGGCGCTTGACACTTTTTCAGATGGGGAAAGAATTATTAACTCGCATCAGAAGTCGCGTCAGATCTCGAATGAAGTATAGAAATGGATTTGAAAATAAGCATACCAAGTTAGAGCAGGCTCAATATATACAAAAGTTCTAAAATGTGATAAAGATCAAAACATCTTTTTTATCTTTGTCGCGTCAGATCTCGGATAAGGTATAGAAATTGATTTGCAAATAATCATACCAAGTTAGAGCAGGCTCAATATATACAAAACTTCTAAAGTGTGATAAAGACCAAAACATCTTTTTTGTCTTTGTCATAGCAGGCCTGTCTGTGAAATAGGCAGCTTTTTCCAAGATCAAAGGAGTGCGACTCCTGTAAACTTGTTTACTATTATATATTCTGTGGTCATAGTCTCGGTGGTGCACGACAGACTTGACCTACTGGTTTTGATCGTTATTTAATAGCGAATCCTAAATGTATGAGATCTACATTTCGGATGACAGCTGTCAAACTAAAAATCAATATAACTCTAAAACTACTGACCCTAGACTACTCGTGTGCTGAGACAAATGATAGGTCTCGATGAGATCTTCATTTCGGATGACAGCTGTCAAACTGAAAATCGCTATAACTCGAAAACTACTGACCCTAGACTACTCGTGTGCTGAGACAAATGGTAAGTCTCGATGAGATCTTCATTTCGGATGACAATTGTCAAACTAAAAATCGCTATACCTCGAAAACTACTGACCCTAGACTTCTCGTGTGCTGAGACAAATGATAGGACTCGATGAGATCTACATTTTGGATGACAGCTGTCAAAATAAAAATCGCTATAACTTGAAAACTACTGACGCTAGACTACTCATGTGCTGAGACAAATGATAGGTCTCGATGAGATCTACATTTTGGATGACAGCTGTCAAACTAAAAAACCCCATAACTTGGAAACTATTGACTCTAGTATACTCGTGTTCTGATTCAAATGATAGGTCTTGATGAGATCTACATTTCGGATGACAGCTGTCAAAGTAAAAATCGCTATAACTTGAAAACTACTGACCCTAGACTACTCATGTGTTAAGACAAATGATAGGTCTCGATGAGATCTACATTTTGGATGACAGCTATCAAAGTAAAAATCTCTATAACTTGAAAACTACTGACCCTAGACTACTCATGTACTGAGACAAATTTTAGGTCTCGATGAAGAAGTACACGAGCAATGACGCGATTGACCCTTACAAAAACATCATATTCAAAAATTCAAGTTTTCACTTCTGCCGGCACTCTCGGAGTGCAACTCGTCCTTTTTTGAGTCCGACTCGCACTTGATCAGTTTTTATATTTTATAGCTTATGTAGCATGAGATACAGCCCACTAACAGACAGTCAGACAGACATCGGAGGCATATTAGTATGATCCCATTTTTCACCCTATGGGTACGGAACCATAAAGTCTGAAATAATTAAAGTTTACAACCTTTCTCACAACCAATTAACGCTAGCTAGCTTCCACTTCAAGTAAATTCTTATTAAAGAGGAGTCAAGATTGGGGGGTCAAGAGCAAAAGCTTAGCAAGATAGTCCGACTCGCACTTGCCCGGTTTTTTGTAACACTTTATCCCACAATGATATTTTCTCCTTTCAATGGACTGTTTGAAATGTTGTTGTTTGTACAAGCAGGCAGCCAGACACTTGCAGCCCACTCTAGCTACTTGGACTGTTGAAATAAGAACACTAAAAAGTCTAATATTATGTCAGGCTTGACGTACACTTGACATTACGTAGAAGAAAAAAGTCTCGGGGCGCACGGCACGCCATACCTGTTCCGAAGAACATATATAATATTACGCCGGTTCTCGCTCGCTTGACGCGATCTATTGAATTAAAAATCAACTTTTTTATATTTTTATAATTATGCTTAATTTTATAAATAAAGGAAAGAACACACGATGAAACCTGTAATTAAACAAAAGTTTTTCAGTTGGTATTTTTGCTTCAACATTAAATACGAAAATATTTAACTTTAGATTAATATGCTTAATTTTAGGTAATTTGCTCAAAAACTGTCCTGGAAAGTCTATCAAATTTAAAATAATTTGGTTGCCATTTTTGCCTGGACTTTTATGTAACTTGCATACAAATTTGCTAATAAAAAAATATGCGCAAATATTTTTTGCTTAGTTTTAATTGAAGTAGGTACCTTGGAACCCACATCAAAAGTTTACCCCATCAGATATAAGTTACGATTTTTGGCTTGACTTCACATGCATAAACAAACAAAACAAAATATTTTCTGGAGAATCTAAAAGCCAGCCAATTCATTACAAATTATTTTTTACATTAGTGTTCCACCACCATACATACAACAACAACTAATAATAACAACTAATACATAGCAACTTTATAGTAAATTGACGGTTTCGGTTTATGTCCAGCCAATTAAAAATTACAGCTTCAGGACTCGGCCTACGAATAATTTTTTCGGGGAAACAGAGTTCATAGAACAATAAGAAAATATCAATGAAATTATCAAATGCCATATTGGGATCTGTGGTATTGTAAACATCCGAAAAACTGAGACTAGAAACGCAATTTACGAATTTAACAACATTTTCCGTGTCGTAGTCACGAACTTTTTTGTACCAGTGCTTTAGAGTGCAGGTTTTCTGACTGGGAAGGTAAGAACTTGTGCCGTATGACCAGAGAGAGCTGAGTCTACCATTTCTCCTTTGCTACCCCTAATATTGTGAAATATATTATCAATACAAGAGCCACTTACGATTCTCGTCGGCTGGTTTATAGAAATTGTTAGGTTGAATGCTGTTAAAACATTTTTGAATTTTATTGTTATGGGATCAGCTTTTAGAGTGTCTATATTAAAATCTCCGCACAATATTATCTTTTTTTGTGTATTGAGGACTAACTTCGTTAAAATCTCTTCCAGCTTATTAAAAAATATTTCGAATCGATATTTATTGTTAACTGGAATCCTATACAGGCTGACAACAATTATATTGTGAGCCAAAAGTTCAATTGCACAGAATTCAACAAGATTTGAGACAGATAACGATGATATATTCGGTAGTTCCCTATATTCGTGATCAGCCCGAATTAAAATGCACGTACCCCCTTTCCGATTCTCTCTTGTGTAACTTGCAGCTATCTTATAATTAGGAATTGTGATATATTGCTCATCTTGTGATTTCATGTTATGCTCGGTTATGCATATGATATCTATTGGTTTATCCTCCAAACGCAATGTTAATAAATCTGATTTTGTATTTAGACCTGCTATGTTCTGATGTAAGACATGCATCTTATTATACACGAAAAAAATCAGATCTAGCCGCGGGCGTAGCTGTATGTCTATCATTTTCTACATTCGATTGTGATGTGCGTTTTGGTTTCAGTATGTCAAAGCTATTTAGTAGACATTTGATAATGGCATCAATTCCCTTGTTCGTAAGCTTTCCGGAATATGACGAGAATAGGTCTGGCGTGAGATTCATGTTAGTATCAAACATGATCGCATAGTCGTGAACTGAAATATCATGTGCAAGCAAGTTGTTAAAAGCCTCAACTCTGCAGTTGTACAATACGGCTCCACAAATGTATGTAGGCAAACATAGTATAATGTTTGTGTGGGTCAATCTTGAAATAATTTGTCGTATATATTGCACCAGTGCAGCATAGTTCTGAGTGGTGTGGAAATCATTCTCTCCAATGAAAATTATGCAATAATCACTTCTTTTAAAGTCTTTTAATTTGTTTTCGATTCCACTGAGCAACTCATGGATCCTCCTGGAGCAATATAATGACAGAAGTTATAATATCTATCAATGTCGTTCTTCTCGATGGCTGGTAGCAATTTATGTTTATTATTGCAACTAAGAAGACACAGTTTAGGTTTAACATTGGTCAGTGGTTTCGGAACGAAGGTTATTTCAGGTCTAAAGGCCTCCGGTTTACCATTGGTTTGATTCGTGTTGACGTTGCCAGTGTTCATACGGGGCAGATGAACTTCGGGTTGGTCAGGATGTTTATGATTGATGAAGTCAGAATTAGGAGTGAAGTCAGACTTGTGCCCAACGTTGTTCGCACTACAGAAAGTAGCATTTTTGTTATTGTTTCTCCTCATCGATGTTGATACCATACTGAGTTGTTGTAACTTCTTCTTATTGGACGTTAATGATTGTATAAAAAGTTTCTTGTAACGATCTGCAGAGGTTTGAAGTTTTTCGACTTCCCTTTGTTGCTCTAAGTTTTCGGTGAGAAGTCTCTTTATTCTTTCTAGATCTGCACCAGCTGACTCGGCCCTTAAGTTATCTATTATCTCTTCAAGTTCTTCAATTTTTAAATCAGCTACTCTCATTGATAGATCTGGAACGCTGAATATTGTTGTATCTGATTCTGATAAGGCTGATATATGTACCTCATTATTGTCTTCTGAAAGAGACTGAGCTTTCTTTCTTTTTTGTGTGACAACATTATTGTCAACTAGTGCTTCAGTTGAGGTTGTATTTGGTGAATTGCGAATAGGTGGTGCACTCACAATCTTAGATGGTGGTTTTATTGGTGTCAGTACTTTTGAACTCAAATTCAGTGGATCAGCAGCAACACTAGCTAAAGATGGAGCTAAGCTGTGTGATTGATCTGCGGGTATTGCTTCTACCAGATCTTTTGTGCTGTTACAATCATCTTTAGAAACCGGAATCAAAACGGAAGTTGACGGTAGTTCTGTACTAATTTGTGCCGTACCATTTTTTTAAATGGGGTTTCTGATTGTGGTTATATCTGATTTTGATGGAATTTTTGAGGATCCAGCTGAATGAGGTGCTGCAGTTTTTGGTGTACTTGTCTTTACGACAACCTTTTTGCAGTTCATGCATTTCCACTGAGGTCTTAAGTCACGATTTATTAGATTATAGCGAGCTCTCGAGACCCGAGAGCAATTCGAATATTCCTCAAGGCAAAGTAATTTCTTACATTCCGAGCATGTCAAAAATCATTTTGTTTCAAGTTCCTTAAACATTGCGTACACAAATAGGTTTTCCTTGCTTGTTGTGGTGGTGCCATAGCAATTTCTTATCTGCTACTTAACGCTAGATGTCATCAAATAAGTTCCCAAATAAGTTCTTAGAGCCGTCAACAGGTGACGCTGTGATAATTTTATTTTCAATTACATGTGGGTCTTGAGAGCTCTGTTAAAAATCGATCTCAGGTTCTTGGTATACTTTTAAATTGTCTCCATAATAACACAAAAATATTTTTTTGGAAGAACGTAGATTTAAACCGGAGACTCAACAACAAGAAGTTTTGAAGTCCGGTATGTTGGCTGCTAGACCACGACAGTCGTCGCAACGTGATGTAAAATTTGCTATACCGTAGCTACTGATATGGGCGGGGCACTTCAATAGCGTCACTCGAAATGACCGTTAATGAAATTTCGCAAATAACACAAAAACACAGTCACAATCATCACTATTACATTATTTTATGTCTTAATTGCACAGTCACAAAAAATCCAGACACATTCTAATGTTTATCACCAGTTTTAGGCCGAATAATGCCGCCGTATTTTATGTCGTATTTACACTCACAAATACTTGAAGCTAGTAGTCACAAACATTTGTAGATGGAAGTTATATCGTTTACAACAAATTCAAACTATAATATGTACTGAAACCGGACTATTTATATTTTTATAGAATAATTTTAAGAAGACAGTGTTTGTACTCAAAACGCCCTCTGGCGGGGGTCAGGGGGTAACTTCACACTCAAGTTAAATCAAATCGAATCAAATCAAAAGTACTTTATTTCACCAAAAGTAACATTTTATAAACTAAATTAACATATTACGGAGCAATTAGTTTATTTTATAAAAAAACCCTGTCTCCCAAACTACAAAATATTCTGTGTCTTGGGAGACAGTGTGTTATAATATCTATAAATATTTTCGTATTTAATGTTGAAGCAAAAATACCAACTGAAAAACTTTTGTTTAATTACAGTTTTCATCATGTGTTCTTTCCTTTATTTATAAAAATAAGCATAATTATAAAAAGTTAAAAAAGTAGATTTTTAATTCAATAGATCGCGTCAAGCGAGCGAGAACCGGCGTAATATTATATCAAATATTCTTTGGAACCGGTATGGCGTGCCGTGCGTCCCGAGACTTTTTTCGTCTACGTAATGTCAAAAGTACGTCAAGCCTGACATATTATTATACTTTTTAGTGTTATTATTTCAACAGTCCAAGTAGCAAGAGTAGGCTGCAAGCAAGGAGGTTTTACTACGCTTTAGCGTGGGTTAAAACCTCCTTGGCTGCAAGTGTATGGACGCCTGCTTGTACAAACAACAACACTTCAAACTATCCATTGAAGGGAGAAAATATCATTGTGGGAAGATAGATATACAGTGTTACAATAAACCGGGCAAGTGCGAGTCAGACTAGCGTGCTAAGCTTTTGCTCTTGACCCCCCAATCTTGACCCTTCTTTAATAAGAATGTACTTGAAATGGAAGCTAGCGTTAATTGGTTGTGAGAAAGGTTGTTAACTTTAATTATTTCAGACTTTATGGTTCCGTATGTTCCGTACACATAGGGTAAAACACGGGATCATACTTTACCGAGGTAAGTACTAATAGGTAAACGTAAATGAAACTTCGTATGAGAGGGTAAGTAGACTGAATGATTTATTGATATCGACACGTTCTTATATATCACCGAGTGAGTGAGACAGGCATATATCAAACATTGATGAGAAACAATTACTTAACAGGAGGGTAGGACAATTTCTGACTACCCGCTACATGGGTCCCCCCCAGCGAAGCGTACCGGCGGTCTTGACTGTCGACCCGACCTTGTGATGTAGCCCGATAGACGGTTTGGCGCTGGAGCGGGAGTGCCGTCATCAATGTCGTCATTGAGAAGGAATGCTGGCTTCAGGCGGTCGATCGATACGTTCACGATGCGATTCTTCATTTGTATCGTGAATATTTTCTTTTGCCGACTGGTCACACGATACGGGCCGTCGTAATTTGGAGTTAAAGGCTTCTTATAGGCATCGTTGCGTACAAAAACGTGCGTACATTTATTCAATTCGTCGTGAATAAACGTAGCTCGACGATCCGTGTTCCTTCGTGACGATTGCAATTTTGTCATGGCCTCAGTTATCGCGTCTTCAAAGTGAGTTGTTGCCAGTGTTGATATTTTTTCTCCGCAGATTTCGCCGGGCAGTTTCAATGTTTGCCCGTACAAAGCTTGCGCGGCAGAAACATCTGTGTCGTTCTTGAGCGCTGTGCGTAGGCCCAGTAGCACGGTGGGTAATTCGTGCGTCCAATTCGAGTTAGTTAACCGGGCTGTTATGGCTGTCTTCAATGTACGATGACTTCTCTCGACGATTCCGTTGGATTGGGGATGATAGGCTGTAGTCCGTGTCTTCTTGATACCCATTCTTTTCATTAGGGCAGCGAATAGCTGAGACTCGAACTGTCTCCCTTGATCGCTGGTTATAATGTCGGGGCAACCGAACCGGCAGATCCATCCTTCGTAGACAACTTTTGCTATTGTTTCGGCGGTAATATTTTCGATAGGAAATGCTTCTATCCATCTTGTTGTTCGGTCGATCATCGTTAAACAGTATCGTTTTCCATCTGATGTAGGTAGTGGTCCAACGATATCTGTGTGTATGTGTGCTAGTCTGGTGACGTTCTCGTAGCTGTCGAGCGGTGAAACGGTGTGACGGTTGATCTTCGTTTTCTGGCATGATAAACAAGTTTTGGTCCATCGGCCGACGTCTGTGTTCATAGATGGCCAGAAAAAACGGTGTGACATCATTTTTCGTGTCGTGCGTACTCCAGGATGACTAAGTCCGTGGATTGCCTGGAATGCTTCGTAACGAAACTGTGCTGGCAGGTAAGGTCTAATTGCGCCCGAGGAAGTCTCGCATCAAATTTTATTTTTTCCTTCCGTGCGGTACTCGAAACGAAGATTTTTGTTCTTGATCAGGTTGTTTATTTCTTCGTCTTGTGTTTGTGTTCTCGATACATCTTCGTAGTTGAGAGTGGTAGGGCAAACTATCGATTCAACTCTCGATAGTGCGTCGGCCACGATATTGTTGCTACCTTCAATATGCTCAATTTTTGTTGTGAACTGACCGATGTAATGTAGGTATCTCGACCGAAGGGGCGTTTCCGTCTTGCTCTGTTGTTTTGATAACACGAAGGTAAGCGGCTTATGATCGGTGTATATTATAATTTCTCTGCCTTCGAACATTTTTCTGAAGTGTCGTACGGCGAGGTAAATTGCTAGGAGCTCGCGATCGTAAGTGCTGTAGTTTCTCTGAGCTTCGTTTAGCTTCTTAGAAAAAAATCCAAGCGGTCTCCATATTCCTTTTATTCGCTGTTGGAACGCAGCGCCGACGCAGGTGTTAGAGGCGTCGCACATTATAGCCAGTTGCGCGTACATCGATGGGTGCGCTAGTCTGACTGCCGATTGAAGCGCTTGTTTGCAGTCGTTGAATGCTTCTCTCTCGCTCGCGGTAAATGTGACACGTCGCGTCACGTCACACGCGATCACGTCGGGGTCACCACTTTACCGAGGTAAGTACTAATAGGTAAACGTAAATGAAACTTCGTATGAGAGGGTAAGTAGACTGAATGATTTATTGATATCGACACGTTCTTATATATCACCGAGTGAGTGAGACAGGCATATATCAAACATTGATGAGAAACAATTACTTAACAGGAGGGTAGGACAATTTCTGACTACCCGCTACAATACTAATATGCCTCCGATGACTGTCTGTCAGTGGGCTGTATCTCATTTTGCATAAGCTATAATATATAAAACTGATCAAGTGCGAGCCAGACTCAAAAAAGGACAGGTAACACTCCGGGAGTGCCGGCAGAAGTGAAAAATTGAATTTTTGAATATTATGCTTTTTGTTAGGGTCAATCGCGCCATTGCTCGCGTACTTCTTCATTGAGACCTATCATTTGTCTCAGCACATGAGTAGTCTAGGGTCAGTAGTTTTCAAGTTAGAGGGATTTTTACTTTGACAGCTGTCATCCGAAATGTAGATCTCATCGAGACCAATCATTTGACTTAGCACACGAGTACTCTAGAGTCAGTAGTTTCCGAGTTATGGAGTTTTTCAGTTTGACAGCTGTCATCCGAAATGTAGATCTCATCGAGACCTGTCATTTGTCTCAAGACATGAGTAGTGAGTCTGTAGTTTTCGAGTTCACTTCACTTTCACTCTTTAAGTAAGAGCGATTTTTAGTTTGACAGCTGTCATCCGAGACCTGTCACAGCATATGAGTAGTCTAGGGTCAGTAGTTTTTAAGTAATAGCAATTTTTAGTTTGACAACTGTCATTCGAAATGTAAATCTCAAACATTTAGGATTCGCTATTAAATAACGATCAAAACCAGTACGTCAAGTCTGTTGTGCACATATCACGTTGAGCACAACAACAAAAGCCGAGACTATGACAAAGACAAAAAAACTGGTCAAGTGCGAGTCGAACTCGCACGCCGAGGGTTCCGATATACCTTTAGTATTTTATAGCGATTTATAGCGATTTTTAGTTTGACAGCTGTCATCCGAAATGTAGGTCTCATCGAGACCTATCATTTTTCTCAGCACAGGATATAGCGATTTTTATTTTGTCAGCTGTCATCCGAAATGTAGATCTCATCGAGACCTATCATTTCTTATAGCACACGAGTAGTTTAGGGTCAGTAGTTTTCGAGTTATAGCGATTTTCAGTTTGACAGCTGTCATTCGAAATGTAGATCTCATCGAGACCTATCATTTGTCTCAGCACACGAGTAGTCTAGGGTCAGTAGTTTACGAGTTATAGCGATTTTTAGTTTGACAGCTGTCATCTGAAATGTAGGTCTCATCGAGACCTATCATTTTTCTCAGCACAGGAGTAGTCTAGGGTCAGTAGTTTTCGAGTTATAGCGATTTTTATTTTGTCAGCTGTCATCCGAAATGTAGATCTCATCGAGACCTATCATTTCTCATAGCACACGAGTAGTTTAGGGTCAGTAGTTTTCAAGTTATAGCGATTTTCAGTTTGACAGCTGTCATTCGAAATGTAGATCTCATCGAGACCTATCATTTGTCTCAGCACACGAGTAGTCTAGGGTCAGTAGTTTACGAGTTATAGCGATTTTTAGTTTGACAGCTTGTGCACAACTAAAAAAGCCGAAACTATGACAACGACAAAAAAGATCTTTTGGTCTTTGTTATGTATGTAGGCGCCTGCGCGCGCGCCCCTGCCGGCGAACCTAGTATTAAACAGTGTGAATCGAACCACCGTCTTTGACTGTCGCGTCCTCGCCTCCTAAATACCTAACACGTGGCGACTTGCGGACTCGCGTTAAAATGACGTCGGGAGTGTCTTTTGGAATACTCTCTAATTTCGACCACCTATCTCATAATTGGAGCAGTTATAAACCGCGGTTAACACAATGGTTTATCGCAAATGATGTAACAGAAGACACGGACAAATCCAAGGTTAAAAGGAAGGCGATTTTACTAAGCGCGCTTAGTGAGTCGACGTATAAGTTGGCCAGCGACTTAGCGTTGCCAAAGAAGATCGAAGAAATAGGCTACGATGAAATAGTGAAGTTATTGGACAACCATTTTACTCCGAAGCGGATTGGATTTGCAGAGAAGTCTATTTTTTATTCAGCAACGCAAATGACGGGTGAAAGTCACACTCAGTGGGCGGCTAGACTTCGTGGATTATCAGCTCACTGCCAGTTCAAAAACTTGGAAGAGGCCCTTCTGGATAGATTCTTGATGGGCATGCTACCGGGACATGAGAGAGACAAATTGTTTGCTCAAGATCAGAGCGAGTTAACGTTAGCAAAGGCGGTAGACATGGCGGAAAGCGTGCGGTGTGCGCGTCAAGCCGCTATGGCGGGGCCAGCCGGCTCCGCGGCTGCAGTGGCTGCGAATTCTGATGCGGTGTTTACGGTTTCCAAGAAAGAAAAGTGCAGTGTTTGCGGTTATAGTAATCATAAATCTATGCAGTGCCTATTCAAAAATTATAAATGTCAAAAATGTAACCGTAAAGGTCACTTACGTAGGATGTGTACGTATGATAATGTGGTGAAAAGTGTTGAGACAGGTTTGGTGGATCCGGCTGAGGAGGATGACGGTAAGATGATTTACAATATTAAGTGTTCGAAGGGAAAACCCATGACTGCAAGTGTGGTAGTTAACGGGCTAGTTTTTGAGTTCCAAATTGACAGTGGTTCAGCGGTTAGTTTGATACCTCAAATTACATATAATCGACATTTTAGTAACTTACCGTTATCACTCACTAGTAAGAGGTTAATAAGTTTCACGGGTGAACAAATTGAGCTAATTGGAGTTTTACAAGTACCCGTTATTTATAACGGAAAAACAAAAACATTAGATTTACATGTAGTTCGGAATAATAACATATTACTACTAGGGCGAGATTTCATTCAAAATTATAATTTGGAACTTGTGCCCGTCGTCAATGCCGTACTCACAGTAGAGAACCCGTTTATAGCGGAATTAAGATCAAAGTATCCGAAGGTTTTTTCAGGAGAGCTGGGGGAGTTTAATAAATATACAGTGGAGTTGCGGGTCAAACCTGATTCAAAACCAGTTTTCTTTAAAGCCCGGCAGGTCCCGTTTGCGTTGAGGGACAAAATTGATCAAGAATTAGATCGCTTAGTAAAATTGGGTGTGCTGGAACCAGTAGATCACTCAGATTACGCATCACCTATAGTACCGAATTTAAAGAAAACTGGTGGATTACGTATATGTGCAGATTATTCTGTAACAATAAACAAACAATTAATAATCGATAAATACCCGCTACCAACCGTAAACGAACTTTTCTCAAAATTAAACGGGGGAGTACAGTTTAGTAAATTGGACCTATCAATGGCGTATAACCAATTCAAATTAGATAAAACGTCTCAAGAACTGACCGTCATTAACACGCATCGTGGCCTCTTTAAGTTTACAAGACTTGTGTTTGGGCTATCGTCAGCACCAGCAATATTCCAGCGAGCAATGGAATGTGTCCTAGCCGGTCTAGAAGGAGTCGTGTTTTTCCTAGATGACGTGTTAGTGACGGGCCGGAACAAAGAGGAGCACAAAAAGCGATTATGTGCCGTATTACAACGTCTAGAAGACTCAGGACTAACCTTACAAGGTAGTAAATGTGAGTTTTTTAAAGACGAAATTTCTTATCTCGGGCACGTCATTGATAGAAATGGAATAAGAAAATCAGCCGAGAAAGTTAAAGCTATTGTCAATGCTCCTAAACCCCAGAACGTTTCTCAGTTACAGTCATTTTTGGGGTTAACTAATTACTATCGTAATTTCGTACCGGACGCATCGACAATATTAAGTCCACTATATGAATTATTGCACAAAAAAGCCCAGTGGTCATGGACATCAGATCATGACAAAAGTTTTAATATGATAAAAACCATACTAGCATCAGATAATGTGTTAGCACACTTTGACCCAGATGCAACCTTAATTCTAACAGTAGATGGGTCCCCCACTGGAGTAGGGGCAATACTTTCACAAGTAGGTAAAGATAACCTTGAAAGGCCGGTAGCGTATGCATCGCGTACCCTGTCCACAGCGGAAAAAAAATACGCGCAGATACAAAGAGAAGCCACAGCTATCATATTCGGCGTAAGACGTTTCCATCAATACTTGTATGGGCGATCCGTTCCATTTGTGTTACGAACAGACCACAAACCCCTACTTACGATTTTTGGTCCACATCGCGGCATACCCGAAATCACTGCAAATCGTCTCCAGCGTTATGCGATATTCTTATCAGCGTATAATTATGTAATTGAATACATACGCAGTAATAATAACAGCGCGGACTATTTGTCACGAGCCTCGTTCGCCGTTAGCGATGCGCCGGGGCAGAATTCGGGGGCAGCGGCGAGGTCGACGGAGGTGGGGGGCGCCCGACGCGATCCTTTTATAGAAGCCGGAGATAGTGCGACTTACGTAAATTTCGTAATCGAAGGAAATTGGCCGGTGACGTCACATGATTTGCGGCGGGAAACGGACTGTGATCCCACACTGATTAAAGTTAAACATCACGTTATTAATGGGTGGCCTAGGAAAATTACAGACCCTGATCTAAAACCGTACCATTTATGTCGTATGCAACTGGCAATCGAGAACGGCTATGTAATGCGTGGCCACAAAGTTGTTATTCCTAGCTCGTTGCGTGATACAATTTGTAAGGAGTTACACAGCTCGCATTTTGGGATAGTAAAAATGAAAGCGGAGGCTCGTAAAAGATTATGGTTCCCTGGTGTGGATGCGGCCTTGGAGCGTCTGGCATCCGAGTGCTCGGTGTGCGCGGCCTTACGCCCCGCACCTCCGCATGCGCCGCTCGCTTGCTGGCCGCACCCGCCGCACCCATTCTATCGGATTCACGTTGATTTTTTAGGTCCGTTTAACAATCAAATGTTTTTTATAATTGTGGATGCTTATAGTAAATGGGTCGAATGTTATACAATGAGCTCTTCCTACGGCACAAAAGCGGTAATCACTAAATTGTGTGATTTTATGTCAAGGGTAGGGGTACCTCATACACTGGTGAGTGATAACGGAACTTCCTTCACGTCGCAAGAATTTAAGGAATTCTGTAACCTTAATGGAATAAATCACCTTTTATCACCAGCTTTTCATCCATCGAGTAATGGACAAGCTGAAAGTATGGTGAAAGTTGTAAAAAAGGGATTAAAAACCTTGATTTTAAATAAAACTAATAAAACACCATTACAAGAACAAATAGCCAAATTTTTATTTGACTATCGGAACTCAAAAAACAGTACCACAGAAAAAACACCAGCAGAGTTAGTGTTCGGTAGACCGTTGCGTACGAGACTAGATTTGTTACGTTCACAAGACACTCCTAACCGATCCACCGACCTATCTCAAACAGTCGAGCGCAATCAGTGCTTGCAGGCTAAAAATTACAAAGGGAGATGTAGGCCCGATTTCAAAGAAAATGACTCTGTTTGAACAATAAATCATACAGCTGGGTAGAAGGAATTGTGCTTAAAAAAGTAGGTTCAGTGTTATACTTAGTACGCATAATAAACATGGACTGCGATGTCACCAGACATGTAGACCAGATAAGAAAAAGGGTGTCGTCAGGAGGAGGGCAGAGGAGTTGGAATCCAGATGTGATTGAGGATCTGCCACCAGCAAACTCATCCAACAACACACCTGATAATACTGTCAATACTGGTAATTTAGGTGCAGAGCGGGCTTCATCTTCGGAAGGTGTTCAGCATGATGACAGTGACAGTGAGGAGAAGACACAGACTGAAGACGAGACACAGAGTGAAGACAACAGCGGGTTGTTGGAGACACCTGTAGCCTACAACCCACGGCGTTGTGCGATGACTCCAGTATTCGCCGCTTCGCCCATCGAGTCCGTAGTCCGGGCTGATAAGGAGGATCATGCTACTAGAGCACAGGGTAACACCCTAGAACCCAGCTTAGAGCCTACATCCCCGACTCCAAGGATTTCAAGTTCTTTTTTTAATTTTAGAGACCTGTTTTAAGTTAGATGTTATTTGAGTAATTAAAGTACATAGTAACATAACATTTGTCGTTCGTAGTTCGTCAAACTTATTTACGTCTATGTAGTTAATTTTATCTTTATTGTACCTACTAAATGGAACCTTAGCTATAGGGGAAGGAGTTGTTATGTATGTAGGCGCCTGCGCGCGCGCCCCTGCCGGCGAACCTAGTATTAAACAGTGTGAATCGAACCACCGTCTTTGACTGTCGCGTCCTCGCCTCCTAAATACCTAACAGTCTTTATCACACTAGAACTTTTGTATATATTGAGCCTGCTCTAACTTGGTATGATTAGTTGCAAATCCATTTCTATACTTCATCTGAGATCTGACGCGATAAAGACAAAAAAGATGTTTTGGTCTTTACGAGTATCACACTTTAGAACTTTTGTAAATATTGAGCCTGCTCTAACTTGGTATGATTAGTTGCAAATCCATATTTATACTTAATCTGAGTTCTGACGCGCCATCTGATGCGAATCTATAATTTTTCCCCATATGAAATTTTCTAAGCGCCGCTAAAGAAGTTTCAATAATTCAATTCCAATAAAATTTTTATTCAGTTCTGATTTAGTTCCAATTTTGTTCCATTTCAATTCCAACACTGTTCCAATTAAAATTTCAATAATTTACATTCAATTCCGATCCAATTTAATTCTACTTCAATTGCAATTAGATTATATCCTATTCCAATTAAATCTCAATATAATTGTCATTTAATTTCCATTTGATTCCGATTCAATACAAGTTAGAAATTATTTCAGTTAAATTTATACTAGGTAAACTTGCAGCTGCAATTCATTCTATTCTAACATTCAGTCATTTTCATATGTAAATCGTCAAAATAATCAGAGACCGAATCCTGCTAAAATTGCAGAAACTAGCATATGACTGGCCACACTGCTATTTCCACGGCACGGCGCCGCACCGGAGTACGGCACGGCGCCGTGCCGTACTCCGGTCCGGCGCCGTGCCGTAGAAGTACAGTGTTGTCAACTATGCGAAAATAATAAACAGAAATTGAGCCATAAAAGAGCAGAATCAGTGAACCGAAATCATTATTCGGCCAAAATTAAATACGATAATTTGTTTTTCATTGGTTTACCTACATTGTTAAGTTATACAATAATTTTGATGTATTTATAATCATTCAAATTTTAAATGAGGTAATTTTTTTTGAAGTGAAAACTTCTTTAGCGGCGCTTAGAAAATTTTATATATACCAGGCCACTCAGAAAGTATTGCGAAAAATAGTTTTTATATATGGGAGACTGGCCGGTCAGAATCTTTTTCGAAAATATGATTACTTGTAAGTAAAAATATGTGTGTTCCATTTTCAAAATTTCCCTCCACATTTTTTGCGAGCCAATTCAAAGTATCGTGTCTTACTAAAAATGGATCTGCGCCGGGAACATTTTAGAGCTATGATTTTTTACGATTTCAAGTGTCGCCTGAAACCGGATGAATCGTTCGATAGACTTCAAATGGCATTTATGGATGAAGGCCCCTCCAAGGCAACCGTGTATCGTTGGTATAACGAATTTAGGCGCGGTCGACCAACCTTGGGGGATGAAGAAAGAAGCGGTCGCCCTTTGACGGCTATTACGGAAGAAAACGTGCTAGCAGTGAAAAATTTAATCCAAGATAATAGGCGAATTACATATCAGGAGATTCAGCACATATTAAAGATTGGATCGGGAAGCGTTCACGAGATTCTACACGGGCATCTTCGCGTGAGGAGGATAGTATCGCGCTGGGTGCCGCACTACCTCACCGACGCTCAGAAGCAGGCCCGGGTGGAATGGTGCCGTGATATGCTGAACAAATTTGAAGCAGGCTCGTCTCGGCGTGTTTACGACATCGTAACAGGTGATGAGTCCTGGATTTATCAATACGATCCAGAAACCAAGCGCCAGTCGACAGTTTGGGTGTTTCAAAATTAACCAACGCCTACCAAAGTGAAGCGATCTCGAAGCGGGGGGAAGATTTTGATCGCCAGCTTTTTTAATTTGACTGGCCACTTGGCCTCAATTCCCTTACGAGATCAAAGAAGCATCAACGCCGAATGGTATACTACCAAATGTTTACCAGAAGTTTTTTCTGTTGTGAGCAACAAGCGACCAAACACAGGGCTCCGCGGACTACTGCTCCACCACGACAATGCGCCTGCACATACCGCGCTCAAAACGAGGGACTTCCTGGACAGCACACCAGTCAAACTCCTGGGTCACCCTCCTTACAGCCCTGATCTAGCACCGTGTGACTTCTTTTTATTTCCAAAAATAAAAAATCAGCTCAAGGGGATACAATTTTCGTCGCCGGAAGATGCGCTGGCTGCGTTCGAGCAGGCTGTAAACGAGGTGTCTACGGCGGACTGGAAAAAGTGTTTTGAAAACTGGTTCAGACGCATGAATCTTTGTATAGAGGCTGGTGGAGAGTACTTTGAAAAGATTTAATAAAAATATATGTACCTGTAGAACAATTTTTTTTAGTGTCGCAAATATTTCTCAGTGTCCCACGTAGGATAACTTTCAATTAGTTCTTGATAGAAAAAGGTATGAATGTACTCATGATACTGAACAACTATCCCCTTGAAACATAGGTCGAAATACGAAAATCAAGTTTTGACCTCCCATAGAAACTGCATCAGCTGATAGCGCATTTTGTATGGGAGGTCAAATTTGGTTTTTCGTATTTCGACCTATGTTCCTTGTGAAAAGTTGTTCAGTATCATGAGTACATGCATATCTTTTGCTATCAAGAACTAATTAAAAGTCACCCTATAGAGCAAAAAAGATAGATTCACTTCAGATGTCGCATTGGATGGCGCGTCAGAACTCAGATCAAGTATAGGAATGGATTTGCAACTAATCATACCAAGTTAGAGCAGGCTCAGTATATACGAAAGTTCTAAAGTGTGATAAAGACCAAAACATATTTTTTGTCTTTGTCGCGTCAGATCTCAGGTGAAGTATAGAAATGGATTTGCAACTAATCATACCAAGTTAGAGCAGGCTCAACATATACAAAAGTTCTAGTGTGATGAAGACCAAAACAACTTTTTTGTCTTTGTCATAGTCTCGGCTTTTTAAGTTGTGCACAAGCTGTCAAACTAAAAATCACTGTAACTCGAAACCTACTGAACCTAGACTTCTCGTTTGCTGAGACAAATGATAGATCTCGATGAGATCTACATTTCGGATGACAGCTGTCAAACTAAAAATCGCTATAACTCGAAAACTACTGACCCTAGACTACTCGTGTGCTGAGACAAATGATACGTCTCGATGAGATCTACATTTCGGATGACAGCTGTCAAACTTAAAATCACTATAACTTGAAAACTACTGACCCTAGACTACTCGTGTCCTGAGACAAATGATAGGTCTCGATGAGGTCTACATTTCGGATCACAGCTGTCAAACTTAAAATCGCTATTACTCGAAAACTACTGACCCTAGACTACTCGTGTGCTGGGACAAATGATAGGTCTCGATGAGATCTACATTTCGGATGACAGCTGTAAAACTCTCATCCGAAATGTAGACCTCATCGAGGCCTATCATTTGTCTCAGCACACGAGTAATCTAGGGTCAGTAGTTTTCGAGTTATAACGATTTTTAGTTTGACAGCTGTCATCCGAAATGTAGATCTCATCGAGACCTATCATTTGTCTCAGCACACGAGTAGTCTAGGGTCAGTAGTTTACGAGTTATAGCGATTTTAAGTTTGACAGCTGTCATCCGAAATGTAGATCTCATCGAGACCTATCATTTGTCTCAGCACACGAGTAGTCTAGAGTCAGTAGTTTTCGAGTTATAGCGATTTTTAGTTTGACAGCTGTCATCCGAAATGTAGATCTCATCGAGACCTATCATTTGTCTCAGCACACGAGTAGTCTAGGGTCAGTAGTTTTCGAGTTATAGTGATTTTTAGTTTGACAGCTTGTGCACAACTAAAAAAGCCGAGACTATGACAAAGACAAAAAAGTTGTTTTGGTCTTCATCACACTAGAACTTTTGTATGTGTTGAGCCTGCTCTAACTTGGTATGATTAGTTGCAAATCCATTTCTATACTTCATCTGAGATCTGCCGCGACAAAGACAAAAAAGATGTTTTGGTCTTTATAACACTTTAGAACTTTCGTATATATTGAGCCTGCTCTAACTTGGTATGATTAGTTGCAAATCCATTTCTATACTTCATTTGAGATCTGGAAATCTACGGCACGGCGCCGTGCCTTACTCCGGTGCGGCGCCGTGCCGTGGAAATAGCAGTGTGGCCAGTCATATGTTAGTTTCTGCGATTTTTGTAGGATTCGGTCTCTGATTATTTTGACGATTTACATATATAAAAATGACTGAATGTTAGAATAGAATGAATTGAAGCTGCAAGTTTACCTAGTATAAATTTAACTGAAATAATTTCTAACTTGTATTGAATCGGAATGAAATGGAAATTAAATGACAATTATATTGAGATTGAATTGGAATAGGATATAATCTAATTGCAATTGAAGAAGAATTGAATTGGATCGGAATTAAATGTAAATGATTGAAAATTCAATTGGAACAGTGTTGGAATTGAAATGGAACAAAATTGGAACTAAATCAGAACTGAATAAAAATTTTATTGGAATTGAATTATTGAAACTTCTTTAGCGGCTCTTAGAAAATTTCATATGGGGAAAAATGATAGATTCGCATCAGATGTCGCATCAGATGGTGCGTCAGATCTCAGATGAAGTATAGAACTGGATTTGCAACTAATCATATCAAGTTAGAGCAGGCTCAATATATACAAAAGTTCTAGTGTGATAAAGACCGCGGGAAGCCGCTGGATGCGAGCAGCGCAGGACCGGTCGTCATGGAGTTCTTTAGAGGAGGCCTATGTCCAGCAGTGGACGTCTTTCGGCTGATTTGATGATGATGATGAAAGACCAAAAGATCTTTTTTGTCTTTGTCATACTCTCGGCTTTTTTAGTTGTGCACAAGCTGTCAAACTAAAAATCGCTATAACTCGTAAACTACTGACCCTAGACTACTCGTGTGCTGAGACAAATGATAGGTCTCGATGAGATCTACATTTCAAATGACAGCTGTCAAACTAAAAATCGCTATAACTCGAAAATCATACCAAGTTAGGGCCATCACACATAGCTCCGGCACGGCGCCGTGCCGTGCTCCGGTGCGGCGCCGGACTACGGCACGGCGCCGTGCCGTAAAAACTCACGGCGCGCGCCGTGGATATCTACGGCACGGCGCCGTGCCGTACTCCGGTGCGGCGCCGTGCCGTGGAAATAGCAGTGTGGCCAGTCATATGCTAGTTTCTGCGATTTTAGCAGGATTCGGTCTCTGATTATTTTGACGATTTACATATGAAAATGACTGAATGTTAGAATAGAATGAATTGCAGCTGCAAGTTTACCTAGTATAAATTTAACTGAAATAATTTCTAACTTGTATTGAATCGGAATCAAATGGAAATTAAATGACAATGATATTGAGATTGAATTGGAATAAAGTAGAATTAAATTGGATCGGAATTAAATGTAAATGATTGAAAATTTAATTGGAACAGTGTTGGAATTGAAATGGAACAAAATTGGAACTAAATCAGAAGTGAATAATTTTTTTATTGGAATTGAATTATTGAAACTTCTTTAGCGGCGCTTAGAAAATTTCATATGGGGAAAAATGATAGATTTGCATCAGATGTCGCATCAGATGGCGCGTCAAAACTCAGATCAAGTATAGAAATGGATTTGCAACTAATCATACCAAGTTAGAGCAGGCTCAACATATACAAAAGTTCTAGTGTGATGAAGACCAAAACAACTTTTTTGTCTTTGTCATAGTCTCGGCTTTTTTAGTTGTGCACAAGCTGTCAAACTAAAAATCACTATAACTCGAAAACTACTGACCCTAGACTACTCGTGTGCTTAAATTATTTCAGTTAAATTTATACTAGGTAAACTTGCAGCTTCAATTCATTCTATTCTAACATTCAGTCATTTTTATATATGTAAATCGTCAAAATAATCAGAGACCGAATCCTACAAAAATCGCAGAAACTAACATATGACTGGCCAGACTGCTATTTCCACGGCACGGCGCCGCACCGGAGTACGGCACGGCGCCGTGCCGTAGATTTCCACGGCGCGCGCCGTGAGTTTTTACGGCACGGCGCCGTGCCGGAGTCCGGCGCCGCACCGGAGCACGGCACGGCGCCGTGCCGTACTCCGGTGCGGCGCCGTGCCGTAGAAGTACAGTGTTGTCAACTATGCGAAAATAATAAACAGAAATTGAGCCATAAAAGAGCAGAATCAGTTAAGGGAAATCATTATTCGGCCAAAATTAAATACGATAATTTGTTTTTCATTGGTTTACCTACATTGTTAAGTTATAGAATAATTTTGAAGTATTTATAAACATTCAAATTTTAAATGAGGTAATTTTTTTTGAAGTGAAAACTTCTTTAGCGGCGCTTAGAAAATTTTATATGGGGAAAAAATGATAGATTCGCATCAAATGTCGCATCAGATGGCGCGTCAGAACTCAGATCAAGTATAGAAATGGATTTGCAACTAATCATACCAAGTTAGAGCAGGCTCAATATATACGAAAGTTCTAAAGTGTGATTAAGAACAAAACATCTTTTTTGTCTTTGTCGCGTCAGATCTCAGATGAAGTATAGAAATGGATTTGCAACTAATCACACCAAGTTAGAGCAGGCTCAACATATACAAAAGCTCTAGTGTGATGAAGACCAAAAAACTTTTTTGTCCTTGTCATAGTCTCGGCTTTTTAGTTGTGCACAAGCTGTCAAACTAAAAATCACTATAACTCGAAAACTACTGACCCTAGACTACTCGTGTGCTGAGACAAATGATAGATCTCGATGAGATATACATTTCGGATGACAGCTGTCAAACTAAAAATCACTATAACTGGAATACTACTGACCCTAGACTACTCGTGTACTGAGATAAATGATAGGTCTCAATGAGATCTACATTTCGGATGACAGCTGTCAAACTAAAAATCGCTATAACTCGAAAACTACTAACCCTAGACTACTCGTGTGCTGAGACAAATGATAGGTCTCGATGAGATCTATATTTCAGATGACAGCTGTCAAACTTAAAATCGCTATAACTCGAAAACTACTGACCCTAGAATACTCGTGTGCTGAGACAAATGATAGGTCTCGATGAGATTTACATTTCGAATGACAGCTGTCAAACTAAAAATCGCTATAACTCGAAAACTACTGACCCTAGACTACTCGTGTGCTGAGACAAATGATAGGTCTCGATGAGGTCTATATTTCGGATGACAGCTGTCAAACTAAAAATCACTATAACTCGAAAACTACTGAACCTAGACTACTCGTGTGCTGAGACAAATGATAGGTCTCGATGAGATCTACATTTCGGATGGCTGCTGTCACACTAATGAAAAATTGTTTTCACTTCTGCCGGCACTCCCGGAGTGCAACCCGTCCTTTTTATTTAAATGCTTGTGTTATTTAGTAATTCTATTGATATGATTAAGTTCTATTTCTTTTTAGGGTTCCGTACCTCGAAAAGAAAAAATTTAAACTTATAGGGATACTTAGCTGTGTATCTATCTGGCAATGCAATGTCTGCCATTTTCTAGGGTCAGTAGTTTTCGAGTTATAGCGATTTTTAGTTTAACAACTCTCATCTGAATTGTAGACCTCATCGAGACCTATCATTTGTCTCAGCACACGAGTAGTCTAGGGTCAGTAGTTTTCGAGTTACAACGATTTTTAGTTTGACAGCTGTCATCCGAAATGTAGATCTCATCGAGACCTATCATTTGTCTCAGCACACGAGTAGTCTATGGTCAGTAGTTTTCGAGTTATAGCGATTTTTAGTTTGACAGCTGTCATCCGAAATGTAAATCTCATCGAGACCTATCATTTGTCTCAGCACACGAGTAGTCTAGGGTCAGTAGTTTTCGAGTTATAGTGATTTTTAGTTTGACAGCTTGTGCACAACTAAAAAAGCCGAGACTATGACAAAGACAAAAAAGTTGTTTTGGTCTTCATCACACAAGAACTTTTGTATATGTTGAGCCTGCTCTAACTTGGTATGATTAGTTGCAAATCCATTTCTATACTAGGTATTTATTGTTATGGGCCTATGATGCCTGAAATGAATCTTTATTATTATTATTATTATACTTCATCTGAGATCTGACGCGACAAAGACAAAAAACATGTTTTGGTCTTTATCACACTTTAGAACTTTCGTATATATTGAGCCTGCTCTAACTTGGTATAATTAGTTGCAAATCCATTTCTATACTTCATCTGAGATCTGACGCGATAAAGACAAAAAAGATGTTTTAGTCTTTATCACACACTTTAGAACTTTTGTATTTATTGAGCCTGCTCTAACTTGGTATGATTAGTTGCAAATCCATTTCTATACTTGATCTGAGTTCTGACGCGCCATCTGATGCGAATCTATCATTTTTCCCCATATGAAATTTTCTAAGCGCCGCTAAAGAAGTTTCAATAATTCAATTCCAATAAAAATTTTATTCAGTTCTGATTTAGTTCCAATTTTGTTCCATTTCAATTCCAACACTGTTCCAATTTAATTTTTAATCATTTACATTTAATTCCGATCCAATTTAATTCTACTTCAATTGCAATTAGATTATATCCTATTCCAATTCAATCTCAATATAATTGTCATTTAATTTCTTTTGATTCCGATTCAATACAAGTTAGAAATTATTTCAGTTAAGTTTATACTAGGTAAACTTGCAGCTGCAATCCATTCTATTCTAACATTCAGTCATTTTCATATGTAAATCGTCAAAATAATCAAGAGACCGATTCCTGCTAAAATCGCAGAAACTAGCATATGACTCGCCACACTGCTATTTCCACGGCACGGCGCCGCACCGGAGTACGGCACGGCGCCGTGCCGTAGATTTCCACGGCGCGCGCCGCCAAAGATGGCCAAGGGCCATCACACATAGCTCCGGCACGGCGCCGTGCCGTGCTCCGGTGCGGCGCCGGACTCCGGCACGGCGCCGTGCCGTAAAAACTCACGGCGCGCGCCGTGGAAATCTACGGCACGGCGCCGTGCCGTACTCCGGTGCGGCGCCGTGCCGTGGAAATAGCAGTTTGGCCAGTCATATGCTAGTTTCTGCGATTTTAGCAGGATTCGGTCTCTGATTATTTTGACGATTTACATATGAAAATGACTGAATGTTACAATGAATAGAATGAATTGCAGCTGCAAGTTTACCTAGTATAAATTTAACTGAAATAATTTCTAATTTGTATTGAATCTGAATCAAATGGAAATTAAATGACAATTATATTGAGATTGAATTGGAATAGGATATAATCTAATTTCAATTGAAGTAGAATTAAATTGGATCGGAATTAAATGTAAATGATTAAAAATTTAATTGGAACAGTGTTGGAATTGAAATGGAACAAAATTGGAACTAAATCAGAACTGAATAAAAATTTTATTGGAATTGAATTATTGAAACTTCTTTAGCGGCGCTTAGAAAATTTCATATGGGAAAAAATGATAGATTCAGATGGCGCGTCAGAACTCAGATCAAGTATAGAAATGGATTTGCAACTAATCATACCAAGTTAGAGCAGGCTCAATATATACAAAAGTTCTAGTGTGATAAAGACCAAAAGATCTTTTTTGTCTTTATCGCGTCAGATCTCAGATGAAGTATAGGAACGGATTTGCAACTAATCATACCAAGTTAGAGCAGCTCAATATAAACAAAAGTTCTAGTGTGATAAAGACCAAAAGATCTTTTTTGTCTTTGTCATAGTCTCGGCTTTTTTAGTTGTGCACAAGCTGTCAAACTAAAAATCGCTATAACTCATAAACTACTGACCCTAGACTACTCGTGTGCTGAGACAAATGATAGGTCTCGATGAGATCTACATTTCAAATGACAGCTGTCAAACTAAAAATCGCTATAACTCGAAAACTACTGACCCTAGACTACTCGTGTGCTAAGACAAATGATAGGTCTCGATGAGATCTACATTTCGCATGACAGCTGTCAAACTAAAAATCTCTATAAGTCGAAAACTACTGACCCTAGACTACTCGTGTGCTGAGACAAATGATAGGTCTCGATGAGATCTACATTTCGGATGACAGCTGTCAAACTAAAAATCGTTATAACTCGAAAACTACTGACCCTAGACTACTCGTGTGCTGAGACAAATGATAGGTCTCGATGAGGTCTACATTTCGGATGAGAGCTGTAAAACTAAAAATCGCTATAACTCGAAAACTACTGACCCTAGAAAATGGCAGACATTGCATTGCCAGATAGACAGCTAAGTATCCCTATAAGTTTTCATTTTTTCTTTTTGAGGTACGGAACCCTAAAAAGAAATGGAACTTATCATTTAAAAAAAAGGACGGGTTGCACTCCGGGAGTGCCGGCAGAAGTAAAAACATTTTTTTGTAGTGTGTAGATGTAGATCTCGTCGAGACCTATCATTTGTCTCAGGACACGCGTAGTCTAGGGTCAGTAGTTTTCGAGTTATAACGATTTTTAGTTTGACAGCTGTCATCCGAAATGTAGATCTCATCGAGACCTATCATTTGTCTCAGCACACGAGTAGTCTAGGGTCAGTAGTTTTCGACTTAAAGAGATTTTTAGTTTGACAGCTGTCATCCGAAATGTAGATCTCATCGAGACCTATCATTTGTCTTAGCACACGAGTAGTCTAGGGTCAGTAGTTTACGAGTTATAGCGATTTTTAGTTTGACAGCTGTCATCCGAAATGTAGATCTCATCGAGACCTATCATTTATCTCAGCACACGAGTAGTCTAGGGTCAGTAGTTTTCGAGTTATAGTGATTTTTAGTTTGACAGCTGTCATCTGAAATGTAGATCTCATCGAGATATATCATTTGTCTCAGCACACGAGTAGTCTAGGGTCAGTAGTTTTCGAGTTATAGTGATTTTTAGTTTGACAGCTTGTGCACAACTAAAAAAGCCGAGACTATGACAAAGACAAAAAAGTTGTTTTGGTCTTTATCACACTAGAACTTTTGTATATGTTGAGCCTGCTCTAACTTGGTATGATTAGTTGCAAATCCATTTCTATACTTCATCTGAGATCTGACGCGACAAAGACAAAAAAGATGTTTTGGTCTTTATCACACTTTAGAACTTTCGTATATATGAGCCTGCTCTAACTTGGTATGATTAGTTGCAAATCCATTTCTATACTTATCTATCATTTTTTCCCTCTATAAAATTTTCTAAGCGCCGCTAAAGAAGTTTTCTCTTAAAAAAAATTACCTCATTCAAAATTTGAATGTTTATAAATACTTCAAAATTATTGTATAACTTAACAATGTGGGTAAACCAATGAAAAACAAATTATATATCGTATTTAATTTTGGCCGAATAATGATTTCCGTTCACTGATTCTGCTCTTTTATGGCTCAATTTCTGTTTATTATTTTCGCATAGTTGACAACACTGTTCTTTTACGGCACGGCGCCGCACCGTGGAAATAGCAGTGTGGCCAGTCATATGCTAGTTTCTGCGATTTTAGCAGGATTCGGTCTCTGATTATTTTGATGATTTACATATGAACATGACTGAATGTTAGAATAGAATGAATTGAATTTAATGTTTTGAATGTTAGAATAAAATGGATATTCAATGACAATTATATTGAGATTGAATTGGAATAGGATATAATCTAATTTTAATTGAAGTAGAATTAAATTGGATCGGAATTAAATGTAAATGATTAAAAATTTAATTGGAACAGTGTTGGAATTGAAATGGAACAAAATTGGAACTAAATCAGAACTGAATAAATTTTTTATTGGAATTGAATTATTGAAACTTCTTTAGCGGCGCTTAGAAAATTTCATATGGGGGAAAATGATAGATTCGCATCAGATGGCGCGTCAGAACTCAGATCAAGTATAGAAATGGATTTGCAACTAATCATACCAAGTTAGAGCAGGCTCAATATATACAAGAGTTCTAGTGTGATAAAGGCCAAAAGATCTTTTTTGTCTTTGCCATAGTCTCGGCTTTTTTAATTGTGCACAAGCTGTCAAACTAAAAATCGCTATAACTCGTAAACTACTGACCCTAGACTACTCGTGTGCTGAGAAAATGATAGGTCTCGATGAGATCTACATTTCAAATGACAGCTGTAAACTAAAAATCGCTATAACTCGAAAACTACTGACCCTAGACTACTCGTGTGCTAAGACAAATGATAGGTCTCGATGAGATCTACATTTCGGATGACAGCTGTCAAACTAAAAATCGCTATAACTCGAAAACTACTGACCCTAGACTACTCGTGTGCTGAGACAAATGATAGGTCTCGATGAGATCTACATTTCGGATGACAGCTGTCAAACTAAAAATCGCTATAACTCGAAAACTACTGACCCTAGACTACTTGTGTGCTGAGACAAATGATAGGTCTCGATGAGATCTACATTTCGGATGACAGCTGTCAAACTAAAAATCGTTATAACTCGAAAATTACTGACCCTAGACTACTCGTGTGCTGAGACAAATGATAGGTCTCGATGAAATCTACATTTCGGATGAGAGCTGTCAAACTAAAAATCGCTATAATTCGAAAACTACTGACCCTAGAAAATGGCAGACATTGCATTGCCAGATAGATAGACAGCTAAGTATCCCTATAAGTTTTCATTTTTTCTTTTTGAGGTACGGAACCCTAAGAAGAAATGGAACTTATCATTTAAAAAAACCGGCCAAGTGCGAGTCTGACTCGCGCACTGAGGGTTCCGTACCACCACATAAACATAATTGTATTAGTTGAAATGTCAGTAAGTTAATGTGCTAGATTTTTTGAGTCCGACACGCGCTTGACCAAATTTTATTATTTGTTGTTATTTTATAGCCTATGCCCTATAAACATACCAATTTTCAAGTTTGTAAGTGTTCCCGTTTTTAAATAGAACTAAAACATAAATCGCATCAGCGACCATCCAACTTGACCCCTCTCTTATATGAATGTTCTTGAAACGGGAGCTCACCACAATTGGTTACCATTAGTTGTGAGAAAAGTTGTAATATTTAATGATTTCAGACTTTTCCCATTATTTGTACTGTGAGACCTAGCTTCTTGCCAAATTTCATAATTTTAGGTCAACGGGAAGTACCCTGTAGGTTTTTCATTTTTGAATAAATGAATGGAGATGAGGACATAAAATGCCATATCTTTTGATTGCGTCGTTGTAAAAAAATTAAATATTTCAGATCTTGTGTGGTTCATGGATCCTAATATATGGTATTAATTTCAACCTGATACCTTTACCCGTTCGTGAGATAAAGGGTCTTGACAGACAGACAGACAGACAGACGGACAACAAAGTGATCCTATAAGGGTTCCGTTTTTTTCTTTTGAGGTACGGAACCCTAAAAATAATCAAGATGCTTAATTTCGACACAAAAATCTACTGCGCTATTTAGCTCATCGATATCGATTCAGCTGTTTCGTAGTAACGAGGACATACAGTCGCGTAAAAATATGTCGAAGATCGAATTTCGCTTTCAGCTTGTCGCTTCTTATGGCTTGTCGCTTTATGAATCTGATGAAGGTTACAGGTACCTAACAGACGACTAAGGCTCCTGTCTCTTACTACTTCTTCAACGGTTTCATCATTTTTTACCTACCTTATGTTCTAACTTGCAAATAACGACATTAAATACAGACAGACGGCAACGCGCCACCTCGACCAAGGGTGCGAATTATTTTTGCACCGAGTCCGGGTAACCCGCGCGACTCGACTGTCACGTCATCAATTCAATAAAGCCGCCCTGACTGGGTTTCGTGTGACAAATAAAAAAACCGGTCAAGTGCGAGTCAGACTCGCGCGCCGAGGGTTCCGATATACCTATAGTATTTTTGGAAGCAATAAAGTCCATTTTCAGGACCGCAAAACTAAATTTGTTTATAAAGGTTTTTTGCAGATTTCTTTTTTGGAAGCAATAAAGTCCATTTTCAGGACCGCAAAACTAAATTTGTTTGTAAAGGTTTTTTGCAGGTTTCTGAAAAACTGTGCAACTTAGAAAGATCGTTTTATTTTTGCTGTAAAGTTTATATAAACTTCTGTCAACTGTAATTAATTCAGATTTTTCCTTACTCAAACTTCGGAGATAAGGGGGGGGGAATGGTATTTTTCTTGACATTTTTCATCATAACTTTAAAACTAAGAAATTTAACAAAATACAAAAATATATTTTAAAATGTACAAGTAAAGTCCTTTCATATGATACCCCACTCGACCTAGTAGCGACAATTTGAAATTTGGCTCCCCCTATTTTGGCCCCCTTTATATTAATAATCATACTTTTTTCAAAATTTTTTCTTGTGCAATTAAGTTGGGCAACTATATTCTAAAACTATTCCAAATTTCAGGTTGATAGCATAAGTGGTTGCTGAGATATAGAGGTGTGACAGACAGACGGACAGACAGACAGACAGAGCGGCACCATAAGGGTTCCTTTTTTTTACCATTTTGGTATCGGAACCCTAAAAAGGACGGGTTGCACTCCGGGAGTGCCGGCAGAAGTAAAAACAATTTTTTTAGTGTGACAGCAGCCATCCGAAATGTAGATCTCATCGAGACCTATCATTTGTCTCAGGACACGCGTAGTCTAGGGTCAGTAGTTTTCGGGTTATAGCGATTTTAAGTTTTACAGCTGTCATCTGAAATGTAGATCTCATCGAGACCTATCATTTGTCTCAGCACACGAGTAGTCTAGGGTCAGTAGTTTACGAGTTATTGCGATTTTTAGTTTGACAGCTGTCATCCGAAATGTAGATCTCATCGAGACCTATCATTTATCTCAGCACACGAGTAGTCTAGGGTCAGTAGTTTTCGAGTTATAGTGATTTTCAGTTTGACAGCTGTCATCCGAAATGTAGATCTCATCGAGATCTATCATTTGTCTCAGCACACGAGTAGTCTAGGGTCAGTAGTTTTCGAGTTATAGTGATTTTTAGTTTGACAGCTTGTGCACAACTAAAAAAGCCGAGACTGTGACAAAGACAAAAAAGTTGTTTTGGTCTTCATCACACTAGAACTTTTGTATATGTTGAGCCTGCTCTAACTTGGTATGATTAGTTGCAAATCCATTTCTATACTTGATCTGAGTTCCAACGCGCCATCTGATGCGAATCTTTCATTTTTTCCCTCTATAAAATTTTCTAAGCGCCGCTAAAGAAGTTTTCACTTCAAAAAAAAAATTACCTCATTTAAAATTTGAATGTTTATAAATACTTCAAAATTATTGTATAACTTAACAATGTGGGTAAACCAATGAAAAACAAATTATACATCGTATTTAATTTTGGCCGAATAATGATTTCCGTTCACTGATTCTGCTCTTTTATGGCTCAATTTCTGTTTATTATTTTCGCATCGTTGACAACACTGTACTTTTACGGCACGGCGCCGCACCGGAGTACGGCACGGCGCCGTGCCGTACTCCGGTGCGGCGCCGTGCCGTGGAAATAGCAGTGTGGCCAGTCATATGCTAGTTTCTGCGATTTTAGCAGGATTCGGTCTCTGAATATTTTGACGATTTACATATGAAAATGACTGAATGTTAGAATAGAATGAATTGCATCTGCAAGTTTACCTAGTATAAATTTAACTGAAATAATTTCTAACTTGTATTGAATCGGAATCAAATGGAAATTAAATGACAATTATATTGAGATTGAATTGGAATAGGATATAATCTAATTGCAATTGAAGTAGAATTTAATTGGATCGGAATTAAATGTAAATGATTGAAAATTTAATTGGAACAGTGTTGGAATTGAAATGGAACAAAATTGGAACTAAATCAGAACTGAATAAAAATTTTATTGGAATTGAATTATTGAAACTTCTTTAGCGGCGCTTAGAAAATTTCATATGGGGAAAAATTATAGATTCACATCAGATGGCGCGTCAGAACTCAGATCAAGTATAGAAATGGATTTGCAACTAATCATAATAAGTTAGAGCAGGCTCAATATATACAAAAGTTCTAAAGTGTGATAAAGACCAAAACATCTTTTTTGTCTTTATCGCGTCAGATCTCAGATGAATGAAAATGAGATGAGAAATGGAATTGCAACTAATCATACCAAGTTAGAGCAGGCTCAATATATACAAAAGTTCTAGTGTGATAAAGACCAAAAGATCTTTTTTGTCGTTGTCATAGTCTCGGCTTTTTTAGTTGTGCACTAGCTGTCAAACTAAAAATCGCTATAACTCGTAAACTACTGACCCTAGACTACTCGTGTGCTAAGACAATTGATAGGTCTCGATGAGATCTACATTTCGAATGACAGCTGTCAAACTAAAAATCACTATAACTCGAAAACTACTGACCCTAAACTACTCGTGTGCTAAGACAAATGATAGGTCTCGATGAGATCTACATTTCGGATGACAGCTGTCAAAATATAAATCGCTATAACTCGAAAACTACTGACCTTAGACTACTCGTGTGCTGAGACAAATGATAGGTCTTGATGAGATCTACATTTCGGATGACAGCTGTCAAACTAAAAATCGCTATAACTGGAAAACTACTGACCCTAGACTACTCGTGTGCTGAGACAAATGATAGGTCTCGATAAAATCTACATTTCGGATGACAGCTGTCAAACAAAAAATCGCTATAACTCGTAAACTACTGACCCTAGACTACTCGTGTGCTGAGACAAATGATAGGTCTCGATGAGATCTACATTTCGGATGACAGCTGTCAAACTAAAAATCGTTATAACTCGAAAACTACTGACCCTAGACTACTCGTGTGCTGAGACAAATGATAGGTCTCGATGAGGTCTACATTTCGGATGAGAGCTGTCAAACTAAAAATCGCTATAACTCGAAAACAACTGACCCTACAAAATGACATTGCATAGCCAGATAGATAGACAGCTAAGTATCCCTATAAGTTTTCATTTTTTCTTTTTGAGGTACGGAACCCTAAAAAGAAATGGAACTTATCATTTAAAAAAAAGGACGGGTTGTACTCCAGGAGTGCCGGCAGAAGTAAAAACAATTTTTTTTTAGTGTGACAGCAGCCATCCGAAATGTAGATCTCATCGAGATTTATCATTTGTCTCAGGACACGCGTAGTCTAGGGTCAGTAGTTTTCGAGTTATAGCGATTTTAAGTTTGACAGCTGTCATCTGAAATGTAGATCTCATCGAGACCTATCATTTGTCTCAGCACACGAGTAGTCTAGGATCAGTAGTTTACGAGTTTAAGCGATTTTTAGTTTGACAGCTGTCATCCGAAATGTAGATCTCATCGACACCTATCATTTATCTCAGCACACGAGTACTCTAGGGTCAGTAGTTTTCGAGTTTTAGTGATTTTTAGTTTGACAGCTGTCATCCGAAATGTAGATCTCATCGAGATCTATCATTTGTCTCAGCACACGAGTAGTCTAGGGTCAGTAGTTTTCGAGTTATAGTGATTTTTAGTTTGACAGCTTGTGCACAACTAAAAAAGCCGAGACTATGACAAAGAGAAAAAAGTGGTTTTGGTCTTCATCACACTAGAACTTTTGTATATGTTGAGCCTGCACTAACTTGGTATGATTAGTTGCAAATCCATTTCTATACTTCATCTGAGATCTGACGCGACAAAGACAAAAAAGATGTTTTGGTCTTTATCACACTTTAGAACTTTCGTATATATGAGCCTGCTCTAACTTGGTATGATTAGTTGCAAATCCATTTCTATACTTGATCTGAGTTCTGACGCGCCATCTGATGCGAATCTATCATTTTTTCCCTCTATAAAATTTTCTAAGCGCCGCTAAAGAAGTTTTCACTTCAAAAAAAAAAAAATTACCTCATTTAAAATTTGGATGTTTATAAATACTTCAAAATTATTGTATAACTTAACAATGTGGGTAAACCAATGAAAAACAAATTATACGAGTATATCGTATTTAATTTTGGCCGAATAATGATTTCCGTGCACTGATTCTGCTCTTTTATGGCTCCATTTCTGTTTATTATTTTCGCATAGTTGACAACACTGTACTTTTACGGCACGGCGCCGCACCGGAGTACGGCACGGCGCCGTGCCGTACTCCGGTGCGGCGCCGTGCCGTGGAAATAGCAGTGTGGCCAGTCATATGCTAGTTTCTGCGATTTTAGCAGGATTCGGTCTCTGATTATTTTGACGATTTACATATGAAAATGACTGAATGTTAGAATAGAATGAATTGCAGCTGCAAGTTTACCTAGTATAAATTTAACTGAAATAATTTCTAATTTGTATTGAATCAGAATCAAATGGAATTTAAATGACAATTATATTGAGATTGAATTGGAATAGATATAATCTAATTTCAATTAAAGTAGAATTAAATTGGATCGGAATTAAATGTAAATGATTAAAAATTTAATTGGAACAGTGTTGGAATTGAAATGGAACAAAATTGGAACTAAATCAGAACTGAATAAAAATTTTATTGGAATTGAATTATTGAAACTTCTTTAGCGGCGCTTAGAAAATTTCATATGGGGAAAAATGAAAGATTCGCATCAGATGTCGCATCAGATGGCGCGTCAGAACTCAGATCAAGTATAGAAATGGATTTGCAACTAATCATACCAAGTTAGAGCAGGCTCAATATATACAAAAGTTCTAGTGTGATAAAGACCAAAAGATCCTTTTTGTCTTTGTCATAGTCTCGGCTTTTTTAGTTGTGCACAAGCTGTCAAATTAAAAATCGCTATAACTCGTAAACAACTGACCCTAGACTACTCGTGTGCTGAGACAAATGATAGGTCTCGATGAGATCTACATTTCAAATATCAGCTGTCAAACTAAAAATCGCTATAACTCGAAAACTACTGACCCTAGACTACTCGTGTGCTAAGACAAATGATAGGTCTCGATGAGATCTACATTTCAGATGATAGCTGTCAAACTAAAAATCGCTATAACTCGAAAATTACTGACCCTAGACTACTCGTGTGCTGAGACAAATGATAGGTCTCGATGAGATCTACATTTCGGATGACAGCTGTCAAACAAAAAATCGCTATAACTCGTAAACTACTGACCCTAGACTACTCGTGTGCTGAGACAAATGATAGGTCTCGATGAGATCTACATTTCGGATGACAGCTGTCAAACTAAAAATCGTTATAACTCGAAAACTACTGACCCTAGACTACTCGTGTGCTAAGACAAATGATAGGTCTCGATGAGGTCTACATTTCGGATGAGAGCTGGCAAACTAAAAATCGCTATAACTCGAAAACTACTGACCCTAGAAAATGGCAGACATTGCATTGCCAGATAGATAGACAGCTAAGTATCCCTATAAGTTTTCATTTTTTCTTTTTGAGGTACGGAACCCTAAAAGGAAATGGAACATCATTTAAAAAAAAGGACGGGTTGCACTCCGGGAGTGCCGGCAGAAGTAAAAACAATTTTTTTTTAGTGTGACAGCAGCCATCCGAAATGTAGATCTCATCGAGACCTATCATTTGTCTTAGGACACGCCTTGTCTAGGGTCAGTAGTTTTCGAGTTATAGCGATTTTAAGCTTGAAAGCTGTCATCTGAAATGTAGATCTCATCGAGACCTATCATTTGTCTCAGCACACGAGTAGTCTAGGGTCAGTAGTTTACGAGTTATAGCGATTTTTAGTTTGACAGATGTCATCCGAAATGTAGATCTCATCGAGACCTATCATTTGTCTCAGCACACGAGTAGTCTAGGGTCAGTAGTTTACAAGTTATAGCGATTTTTAGTTTGACAGCTGTCATCCGAAATGTAGATCTCATCGAGACCTATCATTTATCTCAGCACACGAGTAGTCTAGGGTCAGTTGTTTTCGAGTTATAGTGATTTTTAGTTTGACAGCTGTCATCCGAAATGTAGATCTCATCGAGATCTATCATTTGTCTCAGCACACGAGTAGTCTAGGGTCAGTAGTTTTCGAGTTATAGTGATTTTTAGTTTGACAGCTTGTGCATAACTAAAAAAGCCGAGACTATGACAAAGACAAAAAAGTTGTTTTGGTCTTCATCACACTAGAACTTTTGTATATGTTGAGCCTGCTCTAACTTGGTATGATTAGTTGCAAATCCATTTCTATACTTCATCTGAGATCTGACGCGACAAAGACAAAAAATATGTTTTGGTCTTTATCACACTTTAGAACTTTCGTATATATGAGCCTGCTCTAACTTGGTATGATTATGGTATGGCAAATCCACTTCTATACTTGATCTGAGTTCTGACGCGCCATCTGATGCGAATCTATAATTTTTTCCCTCTATAAAATTTTCTAAGCGCCGCTAAAGAAGTTTTCACTTCAAAAAAAAAATTACCTCATTTAAAATTTTAATGTTTATAAATACTTCTAAATAACAATGTGGGTAAACCAATGAAAAACAAATTATATATCGTATTTAATTTTGGCCGAATAATGATTTCCGTTCACTGATTCTGCTCTTTTATGGCTCAATTTCTGTTTATTATTTTCGCATAGTTGACAACACTGTACTTTTACGGCACGGCGCCGCACCGGAGTACGGCACGGTGCCGTGCCGGAGATTTTCACGGCGCGCGCCGTGAGTTTTTACGGCACGGCGCCGTGCCGGAGTCCGGCGCCGCACCGGAGCACGGCACGGCGCCGTGCCGGAGCTATGTGTGATGGCCCTTACTTGGTATGATTATTTGCAAATCCATTTCTATACTTCATCCGAGATATGACGCGACAAATATAAAAAAGATGTTTTTGTCTATAGCATACTTTAGAACTTTTGTATATATTGAGCCTGCTCTAACTTGGTATGATTATTTACAAATCCATTTCTTTACTTCATCCGAGATATGACGCGACAAAGATAAAAAAACCGGTCAAGTGCGAGTCGGACTCGCGTGCCGAGGGTTCCGATATACCTATAGTATTTTTGGAAACAATAAAGTCCATTTTCAGGACCGCAAAACTAAATTTGTTTGTAAAGGTTTTTTGCAGATTTCTTAAAAACTGTGCAACTTAGAAAGATCGTTTTATTTTTGTTGTAAAGTTTACATAAACCTCTGTCAACTGTAATTAATTCAAATTTTCCTTACTCAAACTTCGGAGATAAGGAGGGGGGGGAATGGTATTTTTTTTGACAATTTTCATCATAACTTGAAAACTAAGAAACTTAAAAAAATACAAAAATATATTTAAAAATGTACAAGTAAAGCCCTTTCATATGATACCCCATTCGACCTAGTTGCGACAATTTGAAATTTGGCCCCCCCTATTTTTGCCCCCATTACATTTATACTCGTAATAATACTTTTTTCAAAAAAAATTAATTTGCAATTAAATTGGGCAACTATATTCTAAAACTATTCCAAATTTCAGGTCGATAGCATAAGTGGTTGCTGAGATATAGAGGTGTGACAGACAGACGGACAGACAGACAGAGCGGCACCATAAGCGTTCCTTTTTTTTACCATTTTGGTATCGGAACCCTAAATAGATGTTTTGGTCTATAGCATACTTAAGAAATTTTGTATATATTGAGCCTGCTCTAACTTGGTATGATTATTTGCAAATCCATTTCTATACTTCATCCGAGATCTGACTCGACATCTGACGCGACATCTGATGCAAGTTAATCATTTCTTCCCCATCTAAAAAGGTACCAAGCGCCGCTAAACAAGTTTTCACTTCAAAAATCGAGCACAGTAAGTTACTGACATTTCAACTAATACAATTTATATCATGTGGTGGTACGGAACCCTCGGTGCGCGAGTCCGACTCGCACTTGGCCGGTTTTTTTTCCTTTCGTTAGATCAAATCCATAATTATTTTGAGTCATATGTCAAACCTGTGGAATATTCATACAAAATTCCACTCCCTTTTTCACCCCTTAGGGGATGAATTTCGGAAAATGCTTTCTTAATGGGTGGTCTTGACGTACAAAAAACCAACGTACAAAATTTCACATCTGTAGCTTTATCGTTTACGGCTCGGCGTTGATGAATCAGTCAGTCGGTCAGGGCATGCTGTTTTATATATTTAGATTTTCTAATCAAAAATATTTTCAGCTTACTACAACCGATGTAAATTTTCATGGTTCATGTTTTACTTTAAATTCCGAAGCGCGTATCGAAAAAACAGCGAAGCAATGCGACGTTGCCGTACCGTGCAATCACGAGCCGTGTACTATGTTAATGTCAATTATGAACTTTATTTCAACTTCTTTATGGTCGATATAAAGCGCTTCGTAATGTAATTTTTTTATAAAAAGATACGCCATTGTCCGAAATGTTTAATTTTCAAAGTAATCAACGTAAGTACACTTTTAGAGTATAATCAAACACTTTTCATTCAGTCAACTATTTTGGCCAAAGAGAAAATCCTCAATAATTATACCACTGTAAAGCTTCAACATATTTTGTTCACTTTTATGACTGATTGATCAAGTACAACAAAATTTTGAAGTATAAAATGTCACGAGATAGTTATGTATTTTACCCGAGCAGACAAAAATAAATAAAACTTTTATTGGGATTTTTTTTATTTCAGGCTTTACCTAAGAACTTAGGTGCTTAATTTGTTTGTAAAATACTAAAACTTTATCATTGAACGAGCCCAGAAAACATTTCGTTTAGTTGGTATTTTTGCCACAGTAACTATTTATATAATAGGGTTTTTTTAATCTGCCGCCTTGTCCTATTTGGTGATATGCTTAATTTTAAGTAATTATGTAATTACTTCCAAGACTTCATAAACCACAAAAAGAAAATCTTGGTTCCGATTTTTGTCTAGGCCAAAATCTAATTTTCTTGGGGTATTTGCAATGAGGGCAAGTAGTAGTTGATGACGCGAAGAAAGTTTTAGCAAAAGGTCGGCTGCTATGAGCGTTGCTCGTTGATTGTTTGCTGTAATTGTGATTTTGCTGATTATGATGCAATCGCTTGGTGCCGAACGATGGACTTTGTACAGTCGATTTTTGCGTAATGCTATCTTGTTCTCTTTTCGAGGCTTCGAAAGATGTAAATTTATTCTCTAAGAACTCGAAAAATTCGGCTAATGATGGTAACTCTCTAGGGTTGCTGATCGACTCGATGTAGTCCTTTTGAGTTTCGGCGTCCAGTTTTTGCGACAGGATGTGGACTAGTAAAGGGTCCTAGGTGGTGGTGTCTTCACCTTGGTTTTTTATTGCGTTTAGACACTCTTTGGCTGTGTCGTGCATTCTCTTGATGAACGAAGCTGCTTGTTGCTGCATGATTGGTAAAGACATAAGAATATTGATATGTGAGCTGAAGATTAACTTGTTGTTGGTATATCTATGATTTAGAATATCCCAACACACCTGATAGTTTTCAGAACTGATATTTAAGTGATGTATCAACTTCTCTGCCTCGCCTTTAACCTTGCTTTTTAAGAACTGCATCTTCTGCGCGTTCGAAATAGAGCGGTTGCTGTGGATGGATTCATGAAATAGGTCTTTGAATGAAACCCATTTATGATAGTCGCCGTTGTAGGTAGGGATGTCCATAGTTGGCGTCGAATAAGTTTTTCACGATGCTGACCCCATTTTTTGGTTCAAGACCTTTTCACCTCATTGTAGGTACTGTTTTTCGTACCTGCTGAACGATTGCTCATACTCTCTATCTTCTTCAAAAAGGTTGCTATCGATCTCCCAGTGAAGTGAGTCGATTTTAGACCAACGGACTTCGATATTTTTTAATATATTTTCGAACTCCCATTTTTCTAAGATGGAGTTGAAGTCGATGTTTATGACATGCTCTTCTGTTTACGGAGCATCTCATCAAGCTTGTTGCTTGCTTCAAACTTACTTGAGTTGCCTACGTCAAGTTTACCTTGAAGTGCTGCTAGTAGATTGCTAAAGTCGGCCGAAGTTATAGGTTGAACGTCGGCCTGCTGGGTTGTTTGATATTTAGGTTGAGAAACGGGATTGATAGGAACCTGCAGCAACTCTGAAGAAGGCACAGGTCTTGGTTTGATGGTCGTAGCAGCGTGTCCTGGTCTTGCTGTCTCGTGATGAACCATGGGAGACCCCGCTGCCGATGTTGGTATTTCCGTCGCTGGGAGCGGCTGAACCGATGGTGAAGCCACTCCTGCCACCAACGGAGATGCTGTTGTTGCTGCTTGCTGGGTGAGTTTGAGAAACCTTGGCGTGACAGGCTTTGACACAGTTTCAGGATTTTTCACATGCTTCGCATAATCTGACAGGTAAGAAGTTAGGGTTACATAGAACTCCATAGTTCTTTGATAGCATTGCTTGACGGAATAATCATAATCCATATCCTGATGTTCAAGAAGTTGCTCGGTTGCTCGCTGTTACCGTGAAACTCGTTGAAAAGGATTTCTAGCAGTGTCAACCTTCTTCGAATAATGTTGGACGTCCTACGGTCAGGCCCATCCTTGCTGAAAGTGATGAAAACTCTTTCAATCGATTCCATAAGCTGAAATTGATTCATAATGATGTCTTCCATCTTGCTTGATAAGTTGTTAATAAAATGTTATACAAAAAACAGCTGATATTTAGCTCTGTGCCTTTGCGAACCTTGTAGGTATTAGTGCCTTCTCAATCGTACCGGTGAGACCCGCTTGTGGGAGGCCGGCAGACCGATTCGCTACCGTACAAGATAAAACAAAATAACACAAAGCCAAAGTGTACTTATGCTGTATATGCTGATGATATTGCGGGTGCTGATGATGATGCTTAATGATGATGATGATCGTGTTGATTGATGATGCTTGATGATGTGAACGATGAAACTGGCCTCACAAGTTCCACGTTACAGTGATATGCTTGCTAGTTCACCTCGCGTGGCGAATTATCTCGACGAAATGACGATTTAACACACACACACACGAGATCCTCGAAGGACCATAAAGTTGTACGGTGTTTCCGTATGGACTTTCAAATGTTAGATTAATTATGATATCGATGTATTTATTGCTAATTTGGTTGATAGAATTATATGAGTGCACGCGATGAGTGTTAGTTGCGGACTGACGTGGCGTTGCCCTAAATTGGGTTAGTTCGAGTAAAAATGCTAAGTTTATGAAAACTGCAATGTACGTGATGCATGCACCGTACATATACCATAAATGGTTTTCTTTTGATAATGGAGGTTGTAACGAACACTTCATCACTCCAATTGGTTTCATAGCCTTTTTTAAATATTTGTTTGTATTTGGTTATTCTTACAAAATCACCTTATTTAAATATGGGTGTAGTTCTGTTCAAATTACTTCGTTTTACTTTTGGTCTTTAGTATAAATTATTCCAAACAGTCATAATATTATTCTTATTTACATCACATGGTCGCATATTAATGCTTGAGTGATAAATATAGTTATATGATTTAAGCAAATCTTGCAAAATATCTACATACCTGTATGTGTTTTTATGAGTGAAATATCGCCACATTGTCATTTTCAAAGTTCTTTGATGTCTTTACACAATACTAGCTTTTATATCTGGATTGTTTGTGGTATAGTAATTTACATTTCTACTTTTTAAAAATGATTTAACATCTTTTGAAGCAAATTCAGTACCTTTATCCAGGGACTTGATAAGTACTATAATATGAGTAGGGATATCTTTGGCTTCACTAAATATGCTTTGAAAACTACTTATTATGGTCTCTGAATTCTTTTTAGGTGTACGAGCACGCTCTACATTTTATTGTATTAGGTATTTTTGTAATATGCTGACTCGCTAATGAAGCGTTCGACATGTAACCTAATTCAGTGTGTGTAATAAACGCTCTCGAAGCAGACGGACACAATAAGTTTTCCTTAACATCCCGTACTCTTCGATACATACAACAACATCAACATCTTCAAGTGTAAGGGCAAACTGCTCTTACATTTTTTGGTCCTTCGAGCCGGATTGTGACTGTGGACATCATCAGTTCAGCGATCCGCGAGCTATAACATTTTTGTGACGTGTGATTTGTGCTTCAAACTTCGGTAGCGAATCGGTCCGACTGGCCTCCCAGAAGCGGGAATCACCAGTTTGATTGAGAAGGAATATCGCACATACCGAGGCTAGAATACGGTCACACTGAACTACCAACATCAACAGGCAAACAGCCACCTCAACAGGCAAACAGCCACCTCAACAGGCAAACAGCCATCTCAACAGGCAAACAGCCGCAACAACTACTCTTATTGAACATCTTCTGAAACAATGGAAGAAAAACTGGAACAGTTCCTTACTCGCCAGCAAGTCATCGCCGAGGCCATAAGGAAAATCGGAAGCAACTTCAGCAAGGATAGCGCACACCGCAAAACATCCAGCTACTTACAGGTGAGGTTAAACTCGCTCAACACTCTTTGGGAAGAGTTTGACTTAAACAACACTGTGCTGCAAGGCCTGGAAGACAAAACAGACGACTACTTTACCTCCCAGGCTTACCAGAGGGTTCAAGCTGACTACGAGCTCATCCGAGAGAAGCTGATAACATGTCCGCCGTACGACGCCACTGGCAGCAAAAAGAACGAAGAGACTGAAACAGGAGGTTTGTCCAAGTCGGATGAACTATTAACACTGCAAAGTACCAACTTTCGAGCGTTTTCTCGTTTACTTCGCAACCTTAACATCGACAACCTCACCGACAAATGGGATATCGAAGACAAGCTTCAAACACTCCAGTCGCGGTGGAAGGCCATCGACGACATACACTGGCAAATCGATAACATTTTGATCGGCAGCAACGTTAAGTATGAGATGGAGTTCTCGACAAACGAAAAAATTTATGAGGAATACAAGCGACAGCTCAGTCGTAAACTGAACAACACCATACAACTGAATGAAAGTGCCCCAAAAATCGAGATACCCATTTTTTCCGGCAACTTCACCCAATGGCCAACATTTTTAGACCTCTACAAGGAAGCCATTCACAACAATTCTGCTATCCCGAAAGCCCGTAAAATGCAGCATCTGAAAGGCAAGCTCAGGGGAGAAGCCGAGCGCATAGTGCAACATTTAACCGTTTCGGCTGATAACTACGACTCATGTTGGGAAATTCTCAACCATCGGTATAACAACATACAGTTGCTTTTTACAAAGCATATGCAAACCTTTATGAGTCAACCGGCCATTCAACAACAAAACGCACATGAGCTTAAGCGGTTACACGACACCAGCCAAGAAACAATACACGCCATCCATAATTTGGGAATAGATACAACATCCTGGGACCCGATACTTGTTCATATCTTGACCGGGAAATTGGACTCTCAAACCTACACCGATTACATGGAAGCGCGCAAATCGCCGAGAGAATTACCCGATTTTGAAGAATTTATTCAGTTCATCGAAGGCAAGTTTACGGCGCTCGAACCCGTGGCCAGGAAGAAACAACCTGTAAATCCTAACACCAATAAACAAACAAACAAGGATGCGCCATCAACATCGTCTTCCGGGCCTAAGGATTCGTTCAACAAGTACAGACGTTACTCAAAATCGTACCACGCTAGTAACGCAAGAAATTGTCCCATCTGTAAATCAAATCATTTTTTAATTATTTGTAAAACATTTCAAGAAATGTCGCCGGAAACTAAAATAAGGTCGATTTCACAACTCGACATTTGCAAAAATTGCTTGTTTTCACACAATGGAAATAAATGCAATTCTAACAAACGGTGCAAGGTCTGCAATAACGCGCACCACACGACTCTACACGACGTGATACGCGACACCGCACCTATGTCGTCGTCGGGGCAACAAACTGTCAATTTTACGAACAACCAAACTTCGAGTTCGCAACGTGAAAGCAAGGCTCATCACGTGTCTGGCAACTTCAACGAAGTCTTGCTTGCTACGGTACAACTAAAAGTAAAATCAGCTGATGGAACCTACAAAACATTGAGATGCCTTCTTGACCAGGGGTCACAGATTAACATCATGACCGAGTCTGCCGCGCAACGTCTCGGGTTACAAAGACACAACCAAAACTCAACTGTATCGGGAATCGGCGTAACAACTAATCAGAGCAACGGCACCGTTTATCTCGACTGTGAATCAATATACGGTGACTACAAGTTCAAGACCGAAGCGCTAGTGATGGCCAAAATGCTCAACAATCTACCAAACTACTCGTTTGAGAAACAAGATTGGCCTCACGTGCAAAACATCCAACTAGCCGATCCAGATTACAATATGTCGAGAGGGGTTGACATCTTACTCGACGCCGGGGTCTACGCTGACATAATTTTGAGCGGCATACTTCGAGGTCCCATCCATGCGCCCATCGCACAACAAACTAAACTTGGGTGGGTGTTAGTTGGAAACACTAGAACATTTAACTGCCATGTGGTGGTAAATAACAAAGATATTTCTCGCTTCTGGGAGTTAGAAGAAATATTAGATGGAAAAAACTCCATAACAGCCGATGAACAATATTGTGAGACCCTGTATAACAGTACAACACGACGACTCGAAGATGGGCGATACGAAGTCAAAATTCCCATGAAGGAAAACTTCGAGCAACAACTTGGAACATCCAAGCCACAGGCAGTCGCACAATTCAGGCAATTGGAAAAACGCCTAGCCAAGGATGAAAATTTAGCAGTGGGTTACAAAAACTTTCTCGACGAGTACATAGCCCTTAATCACATGAAACTATGCACAATGCCAACAGAGCCCAGCTGTTTTCTTCCCTATCATGGAGTCCTCAGGCCTGACTCTTCTACCACCAGGCTCCGTATAGTTTTCAATGCGTCAGCAAAAACTAGCACGGGACAAAGCTTAAACCAGCTAATGGAATGCGGCCCCAACTTGCAACAAGACCTGCAAAGCATGATCTTAAGATGGAGAACTTTTCGTTTTGTCTACACAGCTGACATTGAAAAGTTTTATAGGCAAATCCGCATCCAAGAAGAAGACCAACAATTACAGAAGATAGTTTGGAGAGCCAATTTTTCAGAACCACTGAAAGTCTACCAACTTAGCACCGTAACATATGGCAGTAAGTCGGCACCTTACTTGGCTATGCGCACAATAAAACAGTTGATCAAGGACGACGGCGCTCAATATCCTTTGGCGGCACACATACTCGACAACCAACTCTATGTTGATGACCTTCTTGGCGGGAGCAACGACTTCACAACAGCTCAAGAAGCCCAATATCAACTTATAAACATGCTGAGAGGTGGAGGATTCAACCTACGAAAATGGGCTAGCAACAATACAGCTCTGCTTCAGAACTTAACCGATGACCTAATTAACCAGAAAATGTTCGATTTTAAAGACGCAGAAACGAATAAAACATTAGGCATAAGTTGGAATCCGCACACTGATCAATTTACGTTCAAGCAAGCGCCACTAAGCATCTCGAATGACGTCATCACCAAGCGCATTCTGCTATCCGAAATCTCAAAACTATACGATCCTCTTGGCTGGCTATCTCCTGTCACAGTAAAGGCGAAGCTCCTATTTCAACAAGCGTGGACCACAACCCAAAATTGGGACGAACCGCTCTCGGCAAAAATACAAGATTGGGAACAATTTCGGCAAGAAATGGCGTGCATTAAAAACATAGCTATACCCCGCTGGATAGGCGACATACAACAACCTATTGAGCTACACGGGTTTTGCGACGCCTCAGAGAGGGCTTACGGCTGCGTCGTTTATTGCAAGTCCATTGATGAAAGAGGTCAACCGATGATTCAACTAGTGGCGGCAAAAACTAAATTAGCCCCGCTTCAGAAGCCTATATCGCTGCCACGTCTGGAGTTATCTGGTTCACATTTACTATCTCGGCTTATGAAAAAGGTCATAGATACAATAAACTCACAGAAAGTTACCGTCCACGGGTGGACTGATTCGATGGTCGTTTTGGGATGGCTACAAGGAGACGTCAATCGTTGGAAAACATTTGTATCTAACAGAGTTACACAGATAACAGAAAACATGCCTGCGTCATGCTGGAGACATGTCAAGTCCGAAGAGAACCCAGCGGACTGCGCCAGTAGAGGTCTCAGCCCTTCCCTCATCCTCAATCACACATTATGGTGGGGCGCGCCATCTTGGTTAAAAACGAACAACATACCTCAAAGAGAGAATTTTACAACATCAGAGGAAGAACGAAAACAAAAACAAACATGTACAACACAAATAAAGGCACCACTTATCGAGGCACTTCTAGAAAAACATAGCTCCATGTATCATGTAACACGAATACTGAGCTGGGTGATGCGCTTTATAAACAATGCACGTGACGTAAAGCAAGCCAAGCGAACATCGTATCTAACGACATTGGACATAGAGCTCGCTCGAAATGCGATCGTCAAAACAATACAACATATTAACTTTGCCGACGATATTGATCAATTACGAAAACATAACAAGGTGCGGTCGAGCAGCAAAATTTTGAACTTATACCCTATTTTGGATCAATATGGCATACTGCGAGTTGGCGGGAGGCTGCGTCATGCTAACTTAGATGAATCTCTGAAACATCCTATGATTCTGCCAAACAATCACAAGTTAACAGAACTCTTGATCGACCAGGCTCACAAACAGACTCTTCACGGTGGCGCCAAACTCACACTGTTACACTTGAGAAACCAATACGGGATACTTGGCGGTCTGAAAACAGTTAAAAAACAATTAATTAAATGCATTAAGTGTCACCGCTTCAAAACACAACAAAGTCGTCAGCTGATGGCGGACTTACCTAAGCCTCGAGTTACACCATCGCTCCCTTTCACTCACACTAGTGTTGATTTTACTGGTCATGTAGAAGTAAAGGCTAACAAGGGCAGGGGCATAAAAACATTGAAGGCTTACATCGCGATCTTCGTATGTCTCTGCACCAAGGCTATCCATCTGGAACTAGTTTCAGATCTTAGCTCGGTTACCTTCCTGGCTGCGCTAAAACGACTCTGCGCGCGTCGTGGTTCTCCAAGACACATGTATAGCGACAACGACACAAACTTTGTCGGCGCAGCCAAGGCACTAACCAAGGAACGTGAAGAGGCGCTTGAGCTTTGCGTCAACGACAGTCTCATTACCAACATTTCGGAGTACGGAATCCAGTGGCAGTACAACCTTTTGAAGAGAAATGAGCAAGTAATGAATCAACAGTTCCTCCTCATCAACAGACACCTACGAGAAACGAGCGAAGTTATGAAGTCAGAACAAGACGCAGCAATGTACGTTACAGCCACGGCATTTTCGGCCAACATGATACTGGCAAACTTGCGAAGAGTTCAGGAATTACTATTGGACTTAGTCACTGACGTGCGCAACGGCAAGGTCGATACACATTTACTGAAACCTGATGCCTTCCAAGACCAGCTGAACATAATATCGGGCCAAGTCCCTAAAGGATTATCTTTGCCATGCATAAACAGCAACAAATGCACTCGTGATATGTACAAACTGGCGAGAGTGCACGTGAAACTCATTGAAAGCTACCTCTTATTTGAATTAAAAATACCACTCGTCACAGATGAACAGTACGAGTTATCAAAAGTGATATCAATACCTAACATCAAAGACGATAGAATGGCACGCATAATTCCTACAGCAGAATACTTAGCCGTAAATCTCCAGAAGGACTTACTCATTGCGCAGATAATAAGCAATCAGGCAGCGCCCAGTTGCCGCACAGAGGTGTCAAGTTGCAGTAGCGAGTGGGTGAAGTTACACAGTCGCGGCGCTTGGTTTTTTGCTTGCTGCGAGGAATGCTCTACGCGCATTTTTTGTCCAGCAGGCGTTACGTCACAACATCTAAGTAACACGGGAATTATTACCTTATCAGACGGATGCACGCTCCGTGGAGATCACCACCTCATTCACGCACACTACAACTTACATAGCGAGATGAAAATTGGAAATGAGGAATTTTATGTGCCGAAATCTGGAATTAATGATTTAATAACGACAAACAATAACTTTACTCTAGGAAACATGCATCTAGAAACGCATGAAGAAGACTTTGACAAATTGAAACGGAAAATAGATTTGTTGAAGGAACAGCAAGAAACGGCAAAACTTAACACAATAGAAGGATACAAGCACCACTACGTCATGTATGGACTTATAACGTTTTGCGGAATATCCTTTTGCATCTGGTACTGTCTTAGAATTAAAACAAGATGTAATAAATCAAAACCTGACCCTAACAAGAAACAGTCGGACGAGACAGAGATGAGAGAGATTAAAATCCAACGTATGAAACCTATCGAAGAGCGGATGGAGAAACGGGTAATCGAGGAACCCACTGCGAAACCCAAGGTCACCAAGGTGGATCGCGCTACATCACTTATTCTGCGTCAATTACAACAATAATATAATTGTACTTTTAACTGAATTTTACATATTTTGTCTTTTACCTGAGATTTATTGCTTTTTTGTCAATGGCTTTTTCATCTCTTTTCTTTGTAGTTGGCAGGATGTACGAGCACGCTCTACATTTTATTGTATTAGGTATTTTTGTAATATGCTGACTCGCTAATGAAGCGTTCGACATGTAACTTAATTTAGTGTGTGTAATAAACGCTCTCGAAGCAGACGGACACAATAAGTTTTCCTTAACATCCCGTACTCTTCGATACATTTAACAATATTAACATCTTCAAGTGTAAGGGCATACTGCTCTTACATTAGGGTTCCGTACCTCAAAAGAAAAAAACGGAACCCTTATAGGATCACTTTGTTGTCCGTCTGTCTGTCTGTCAAGACCCTTTATCTCACGAACGGGTAAAGGTATCAGGTTGAAATTGATAACATATATTAAAATCCATGAACCACACAAGATCTGAAAACTTCAATTTTTTACAACGACGCAATCAAAAGACATGGCATTTTATGTCCTCATCTCCATACATTTATGCACAAAAGCAAAACCTATAGGGTACTTCCCGTTGACCTAAAATTATGAAATTTGGCAAGGAGCTAGGTCTCTCAGTACAAATAAAGGGAAAAGTCTGAAATTATTAAATCTTACAACTTTCCTAACAACTAATAGTAACTAATTGAGGTGAGCTCCCGATTTAAGAACATGCTAATCTTATTTATCTACATAAACTCCTAAACAATCATGTCGATGCCCCTGCATTACTCCATGATATTTCTATCCGTGTACCTCGCAGACGGGAACGTATTTGCACGAAAAGACCATTGTTTTCTGTTGCAAAAAGTGGCACTAATTATGTAGCAAATAGTTTTGTAAGGCGTAGTTGTAAACTTAATAACGACAAATATTCAAAGGTAGATATATTTAATCCTTCTTTATGTTGTTTTAAAAAAGCAATCTTTGAAAATGTTTCTTAATTAGTATATGTATCTATAATAGTTAGTACCTTGATAAGTTGTATTTTTTGGAAACGAAATACTTAGGTTGATAAGAATATAGGGAACTATAGGTCTAGTAGTATTCATGTTTGTACATAAGAAAGATCTGTAAATGACTGTTTGATTCCTGAATAAATAAAATAAATAATAAATAAAACATTCATATAAGAGAGAGGTGAAGTTGAATGGTCGTGGAGGCGAATTTTGTTTTAGTTAGTCTGTCTATTTTAAAAACGGGAACGCTCACAACTTTAAAATTGGTATGTTTGTAGTGAATAAGCTATAAAATAACAACAAATAATAAAATTTGTTCATACGCGTGTCGGACTCAAAAAATCTATCATATTCTAATACAATTATGATTATGTGGTGGTACGGAACCCTCAGTGCGCGAGTCCGACTCGCACTTGGCCGGTTATTTTTTATAGCTCTAGCAAAAGCATATTTACTGAATACATCTATAACACAAAGTATATATTTGTAGTTGACTACTAGCTGTCCGCCCCGGCTTCACACGGATAGATATAGGTTCTTGTTGCGTCGAGGGTTACTAAAAAAACCGGCCAAGCGCAAGTCGGACTCGGTAAGGACTGCTAAGGTAAAAATTCCGTCCTAGTTATGAGCAGTCATACCATCTTAGTCACGCAGAAGTGCATTAAATTCGCTCTAGCCAACTCGCACTTCATCATAACCATCATAACATCCCATAATACGTCCACTACAGGACAGGGAGCTCCCTCCAGGATTCCAGCTCTAGCTAGAAGAATGTGGAGGGGAAGTACCTTAGTCACCACGCTCGTTGGCGTTACGGCTGGCATCATGGACCGCGTTTGTTGGTGACCACAGTATGTAAGATGGTGCGATTAACGGAAAGATGTTGCTGCCCATCTTCCGGTTTGCAAACCCTTAGTCGCCTCTTACGACACCTACAGGTAGAGATTGGTCGGTACTATTCTTTGCCGCTACCACACGGAACGACACGCACTTCACCAGTTTTTATTATTTGTTGTTATTCTATAGCTTATCTACACTTCTACACTAATATTATAAAGAGGAAAGATTTGATTGTTTTTTTGTTTGTTTGCATCGAATAGGCTTCGAAACTACTGCACCGATTTAAAAAATTCTTTCACCATTACAAACTTGCATTATTTGTGATGAACATAGGCTATAAAGTATTTTCAAAAAAGTTAGGGTTCCGTATGAAAACTTCGATAATGTAACCCAAGGTGTGAAAAAAATACCAAATAGCATCCTTATATCGCATACGCTGCCGAAACTATTAACAATAGAGCAAAGTGATGTACTACAGGTTTATAGAAGACATTATTATCTACAAAAAATCTTCAATATTTTATGTCTAACTGTTACAGTTATGTCACAATAACTACATTTACATGTTAAAATATGCAATAGTAACGCCGGTACAAACTATACAGGCCACATTATTCGTACCTAACAATCCTTATCCAAAAAAATGATTTTGTATTTAAGGCTATATCAGTACCTGTAAACAACTTTTTGAATTATTCAAATCGGACATACCATTCAAAAGTTATCATGAGTGTAATCGTTATCAAAATTGAAATTAAAGAAACAGCGCTTTAAGTGACTGTAATGGTTTTATCTACAAGAGAGAATAGACACGAAAAATTTGGCTTATGCTTCCTGTATGTGTATAAATGAACTCTTTTTAGGGTTTCGTACCCAACTGGTGAAAAACGGGACCCTATTAATATGCCTCCGATGTCTGTCTGTCTGTCAGCGGGCCGTATCTCATGAACCGTAATAGGTAGACAGTTGAAATTTTCACAGATTATCTATTTCTGTTGCCGCTATAACAACAAATACTAAAAACAAAATATAAATAATGGGAGGCTCCCTACTAAAAACGTGTTTTTCCACAGATTAAATAATAGTAAACTAACGTTTAGTTTTTCTGAGCGATTTTTGCTCGAGTTTTGATTTAGCTCTATCGTAAAAAGGGGAACACTTACAAGCGTGAAAATATACGTAAATAATACGTTTTTTGACCTTGCAGCCACTCTTGCACCTGCTTTTTATTCATTCGCCGTTTTATTGCTTCTGTGAGGTTATTGACGCTGCTATAGCCAGCGGGATCAGAAACATCATAAAAAATCTGATTAACATCTAATACGGTTTCCATCTTTCCTATTTATTTACCTTGCGAGCTTTAAGTCGTTCTGATCTGGATCTACCTTGTATTGGCGTATTTTGTATTCTTGGACTGTTCCGATTTTTATTGTCAAGTTCTAACAAGGAAAATGGCGCGTTTGGATTACCGAGACAATTAATGGGGATTTTAATATCAGATAAAACTTTGACAAACTGCTCATACCCTAGCGGGTTGGGACGTTTTACTTTTCTTAAGACACAATGTACTAATTCAGTTATATTATTGAAAGGAATATTTTTATTACTCACAAAAACGGTTCCATTGTCATTCCAGTGTATTTTATCTCTATTTCGCACCAAATAACTTAACATTATCTCTCCTTTTTTTCTGTATGTTTAAGGCAGTGTGTTTACAACACCTATAACAATATAAGCGTCTTTAGTGGACGTCAAGTTTTGCAATACTGAATCTGTCTGGGTCTCAACGTTTGTTTTATCTACATCATTTTCCTTCTAAATGGGGCAGTCTGAATCTTCGCATCTACTGTAATTGCTCTCTCCTAATTTAGTGGGACTATTTTTAAATAATTTTTTTTTTTTCATCATTGAAATGCAAGTATCTTTGCAGTGTTTGAAGATACAATATCCACTTTTCACGATCATTTAGTTTGCTTTCTAATATTTTGTGCATCTCACCATCCAAACGAGAAATTGCATCCTCAGATGAGCTCTCTCTCTCACTTTGTTTAAATCTTTCAATAACATTAGGATCAACCAGGACCATTTCTTTTGTATTTTGCATATTGATGAATTAATATTACGATAAAAAAACTGAATTTAGCAACCCACTTAAAACGGCACCTGAAATAATAAGTAGAAATTCACCACCTTTTTGCAAAATTGTTTTCTTCCGTTGTTAAATTTTCCCCTTCGTGACTTACTGTCTCAAAACAATTCTATGTTTTTTTAATTTACACTTATCTTTATCTTTTAATGGTATTTTACCTTTTAAAACGTTAAAAATACATTCACTTATACAATTTATTTCATCATTGCCACAAGTTTTCAGTAAAGCTGTCCGCTGTTTTGGTTTTAATGTTAGTAATGCTTTAAGAAAATGCTTATGAGATATTTCTCTTCCACTCATTATCCAAAACTGAGACAATCTTCTGAAGTGCTTGATAATCTCCGTCTACGATTAACTTATCAGCAGAAATGAAACATATTAACTTGCAAATATTGAAAGTAGATTCAACCACTTCTTTTATGGGTTTTTCGTCTTTGAATATTGTTAAAATATACTCGCAAAGTTGTTTTATCTCACTGTCGAAACAAAATCGTAACAAAGCGTCTTGATAGTGTGGTTTAATTCTATTTATTGCAATTACCAAATGATCTCTAGATGTTTCTTCTTGACTCATCATTTGAAACTAAATGAATTCTATTGTTGTGTATCATATTTATAAATACCCCTTTTTTGGAACGTAAACTACACAATAACTATCGGAAGGAAGTATTTTACTTTTGAAGAAATACATGTCTTAAGTGTTTTGCTTAAGATCAATCAAAAGATATCCGTGAGTCTCTGTAGTTGCATCCTTATACGCTTCTTCTACAAATTTTTAATTGTCTGGATATACATGACGAGCAAAATGACGTATTTGTGTTCTATCTCGGGGGTTTTTAAAATATATCATATAGCTGGAATTCAATGAAATATCCCGCTGACATTGACACAACACACTCAAATTTCTGTGATGTCTGCCTTTAATAAAAATATCTACAATGCGACCATCTAATTCTATCATGAGATCATCAATTATTAAGAGTTAGGGATATTTTCCATCAAACATATTTAAATCTGAAATTGACCTTGACTATAATTAACATTATCTAAATTATATAGTGGCTGCATTTCATCATAGCACCATATCACTTCAGAAAAATCTTCATTACAAAGAGTTTTGGAAATTTGATTTTCCATATCCCCTGGGGCCAGCGACTATGGCAGTAAAAGGATGAATGAAATAAATCATTTTTATACATTTACAAAAAGTACGTGTTTACTATGAGAGTTTGAAAAGAGAAATGATTTTTATTAAAAAAGAATTTATTTATAAAAAACTCAAATACATATCTTCAAAACTAATTTTATTATAGTTTAGACCAGGTTTACAAGTAGACCAGGTTTATAGTAGTTAGAGCATTCGGCTTTTGATCCGGAGGTTCTAGGTTCGACTCCCGGCGGGGACACTGTTGAATGATGACTCTCGTATGTCGCGAGAAACTAAGTGCAGTGCTGCTGTACCATTTATTTATTACTTATATCGAGTGGTAACTTTATAAATGAGGGGCCACGTAAAGGATTAAACTTGTTAACATTCATGTCTAAATGATTGATTTTGACTTAACTCCACCCACTGTCTTTCTTCTCAAAATTAGTTATTTTATCTATTATTTCACACATCAGAGATGAAAATATGGTATCTTTGTCATCACCGCTGCAAACGATATAATACAAAGTTTGAAAATCAAAAGTATTATTCTTATTTTTCGTTTGTTGAATAAAGTTTGCATTTAGTATAAAATTCACTTTTACAACAAAGTGTTCTAGAATTGAACTTTCCATTAAGGAAAATACTTGTTGTTTAACTTTTTGCAAAAACATTTCAGGCGTTTCAAACAACGGATTAACTACGGTATCGGATGCTATTTGGTACGTTAAAATTCAATTTCCAAACGAATTTTCAATTAACTGCACATTGCCAAATTCAGGGTCAGATCTCAAAACATTCACACATCGCATTCAGATAACTGTGGTGGGTAGTGGAAAGTCTTAGGCGGGTTTGGTGGGCGACAGATCGGTTCCCCAAGGGTCAAATATTGGAAATACAATTTTTCTTCTTTTAATGAACGACCTACCATTTGTGTCGCCCTGTACTGAATTCATAATGTATGCTGATGATATCTGTGCTGTAGTCCACGCAGACAATGATTCAGATCTTCTTACTAACGTTCAGGGGGTCATTGGCAGACTGGAAGACTGGTTCGTTGCTAAAGGGATGCAGTTAAATTTGGAGAAATCCAATTTACTAGAGTTTTCGATGAGGCATACTAATACGGCTAGCTCCCTAAGCCATGTAGTGGTTGCAGGAAATAGTATTCCAATCGTAAATCAAGCGCGGTTTGTTTGTTTCATTTTTGACAGTGGCTTGCAATGGCGAGACCATGTTGACGGTTTGTGTGCTAAACTCAACTCTGCATATTATGCTATTGCTCGACTAACAGCAACCTTAACGAGACACAACCTGCTTACTGCCTATTATGGTTACTTCTACTCCCACCTTACATATGGGATTGATCTGTGGGGTTTATCGGTCGACCGCGACCGCCCTTTTATTATGCAAAAGAAGGTTATCCGTCGGATCATGAGACTACCTCACGACGAACCAGGTAGACAATACTTTATCGACTTGGGTATTTTAACAGTTCCCTGTCTGTATATATTGGAAGTTGCTTAATATGTTAGACAAAACACTAATGAATTGCAAAAAAATACGTGGGTTGGGAAACGTCAATGTAAGTGGAGAGAGAGGCAGATTTCGACTACATTTCAACGCTTACATAAGTCCAATTATAGGTCCTTACACGTTATGGGTTCACAAATTTATAACAAAATCCCTGTTGAAATCCAGGATTATTCTGGTCTTAACAGCTTTATTCGAAGGCTTAAAATTTGGCTAGCCCAGAAAGCCTTTTACTCTGTAGAGGAGTTTTTAAATCATAAATTGTAGCAAGTTTAATCATTGTATACTTTTTTTTAATGTATAGTTTATTTTATTGAATATACTTCATGTATTAATTAATTTATGACGATGTATATCTAAAACTGAATAAATATAAATATGTCTGTCTGTCTGTCAAGACAGAGATAAAGGTATCAGGTTGAAATTAATACCATATGTTGGGGTCTTTGAACCACACAAGATCTAAAAATTTAAATTTTTTACAACGACGCAATCAAAAGATATGGCCTTTTATGTCCTCATCTCCATACATTTATGAAAAAAAGGAAAACCTACAGGGTACTTCCCGTTGACCTAAAATTATGAAATTTGGCAAGAAGCTAGGTCTCACAGTACAAATAAAGGGAAAAGTCTGAAATCATTAAATATTACAACTTTACTCACAACTAATGGTAACCAAGTGTGGTGAGCTCCCGTTTTAACAACATTCATATAGGAGAGGGGTCAAATTGGATGGTCGCGGAGGCGATTTTTGTTTTAGTTCTATTTTAAAAACGAGAACACTTACAAACTTGAAAATTGGTATGTTTATAGTTCATAAGCTATAAAATAACAACAAATAAAATTTGGTCAAGCGAGTAGTATAGAGTGGCGGGTTCTGCCTCATTTTTTGTGGCCCAAAAACAAGTGCGTGCGTGGATCGCGCGGGTCGTGCATTTTTTGTGGTCTTCTCTAAAAAAGGTCATTATCTGGTTATCCATCGCCAGGTGCTTCCCACGGCGATATGAATTCCTTTCAGTTTTTTGCTACACCTATCCTTTAACATCACCACGTACCTTCTGCCTTACAAAGTATTTTTTGTATCCACATCGAGACCACCATCGATGAATGCCGGGTGTCGGATTCGTTTTTGTGATCAGGGTTTCTTAAAGTTTATTACTTCACATTATGGAACGAATTATTAATTGTTATAAATAACATCGAAGTCGCAGGTGGTTAATAGTTTCCATTGTTATGAAATGGTTTTGGGTTACCTATTTTTTCCAGATTCCCATGCAAGTTTATCGTCGTCTTTTGTTCCATTATTGGGGAAGATTTATTACATTTCATAGATACCATCTGAATGGTTGAGCAATAGCGTGTGATCCGTTTTTTGTGCCTTCGATGCAAGTTTTATCTTGATTCTTTACAATATCCAAGAAATCAAAATGGTGGAATCAAACTTGCAAAGACGTGTTCATTTGTTTTTTGTTGCTAAAGGTTTGTCTGGCTACCTGTCCTTCGTTTTGGAAAGGATCATGTTTTAACATGTCCTTTCTTAGTTTTTTCTAGTTAGTTAAGGTGTATAAAAGCCCACGATGCAAACGCAATGTCATATTGTGTCTGTGTCCGGTTCCAGTGTAACAACGAGTTCAATAGATACCTAGTGAGGTTCAAAGTGTTTACAGTGTTATATTTACTGTCATTGTTTCTTCTTGCTGCCTAATGGATGTGAGTATACAATCTTTTTCTATTTGTATTTATTTTTACGTATATTGTTACTTCTTATAACGATGCTGTGTTGAGGTAATTAACCACGATGCTACGTCATATCCTTCCCTCTTTTGAAATATTCTCATATTCTTGTTTCAGCCATATGAAAATACTTACAGAGTTAAGAGTTATTATTTCCCTGACACCCCAGAGATAATGAAGGGAAACACGCCGTCACACTTAAGAAGAGATCAGATCACAACTTTGATGGTTTCTTTGAGAAACCTAAGAAAAAGATGAAGTTTGCAAAAAAGTCATCGAGTGTTGGACAGGCTTCAAAGGAAGGTGTCGCATACATTACTTCCAACGTGGACGACGGTGCATATGCTTCACATCTTATTAAAATTGAAGTTTATAACATGAACAAAATCAAAGACATAGCACCAACTGAACAGTGGAAACATGCTGACGTTCGCGTGAAGTATTACGCGTCAAATGAAGAGGACAAAAATATGCAAAGTGCCCGAGGTGTAATATATAATAAAACAAACCAACTTGCGGCGAAATCAGACTGTGTGCATTATTTTATAGGGAGAGATAAGAAACAATAAGACAGTGCTTGTGTTCTTTTACGACCAGTGTTAATGACTTTAATTTTTTTTTATTTGTGCCATTTGTAATTGTATTCTAGATATTTCTATTTTCGTGTAAAGGAAAGAAATCCTTTTTGTGCACTCGTTTGTTGGAGGGAGAGTATATAAATAGGCTACAGCCCTACTAAAAAACACATTTTCCATCATGGACTCGCAGGCTTCTTTAGACCAGCCTCTTTACGACGTTTGTGAAGAAGTGGAGCAGAGGATCAAGTTTGAAGAGGGCCAATTGTCTCAGGAGAAAGCTGTTTTAAGTCTCTATGATAAAATTAAGCAGGTTTACTTTGAAACGTGAGTATCTTATACAGTATTTTGACTTGTTGTAGCATGTTTTATAGTTTCTAGTGGTGGGGTCTGATTTTACGTTTATAATGCAGAGAGTTTTGTAACTTCCTTTATTTGTGGGCTTGCTATCGAGGCATACAAGATTACTTCGAAATGTTTACTTTTGATCAAATTTTATCACAGGATGAGATTGCAAGTTTTGATAAGTCCTTCATTTTATTAAAATTTCATTGTTTTATACGTTTGTGGTACATTCAAAATGTTTTACCTCAACCAATGTTATTAGATCCTGACATTTTCCCTTATTTCACTCCCTGTAATGGCCATAGCGAACAAAATCAATCCATAGATCAAATTGATGGAGTTTTACCAATGCAAGCATATTGTCTTTATTGTAAACATGAAAGTAGTAAGTATAACGAATTTTAGGAATTAATCCAGCTTTTTTATTAATTTATTTAAAAATTTCGTTTTGTTTAAACAGGTCCACGGGAGAAAAAATTAAACCCATAGCTGCGGTTAAAGGTGTACCTCAAGAAGTTTCTGAATATTCAAGATCAGTGGCACCACATATCTTTACTGCAATTTGGGAGCGACAGTGGCGACCAATAAATCCACTCACAATTGATTGGAGCAATGAAGAAGATGAAGATGAATTCATGCGAAGTCCAATAAGCCTACCGTTGTCTTTGTATTCTCCAAAACATTAGTTAACTATTTATGTAGAATTAATTTTGTGTTCTATCATATATGAATTTACTTTACTTTTTTAATAAATGTAATAACCAGAACTTTTGTTTCATTGATTTTAAGTGAGTGCCTACAATTAAGTAAATAAAACACAAATATTTATTATAAAAATTTATTTCAATTTAAAAAAATAGTCTTAAATAGGTGACTTAAAAATAAATCATTACATAATGTATTCCTAGTAAAGAAAGTCGTAAAATTAGACATCGACACTCCATTATATCTAAAGTAAATATATAATAAACAATACATTCCACATACGGAAGTAAGATAGTTTTGAAGAATTATACTATTATGAAAATATATTCTAGAATTTCGTTTCAAAAATTTTTCATGATACATGGTTGGTTTACGAGCAAACGAATCAAAATAATCCGCAACACCATCCTCACTTATGTAAATAGCTATCCAATGCGACCCAATTTTCGTATCAGGATCTAAATTACTTAGAAGCATGGTAGAGAAACATGAATTGGTAAACGATTTGCAGCATATACATTGTATTCTAACTTGGAGTCAATTTTTTTCATGAATCTCTGTATATCACAAGTATCAATTTTTGCTTTCACACATCTGATTGTTAGAACTGCGTAGTAACTTATGTTATAAATCAAAATGTATCATATTTTATATAAATATCTTAACTCATAACATTCATTAAATTTTTAGCTGTTGTAGTCGAAAGTAACTTCACGATTTTTATTTATTTCAAGAATATTATCAAACGCAGCAAAAATTATACAATTAAACAGTATCCACCTGAGTAATCGCTCATACATAAAAAATTACCTTCATTCGCAAAATTAATACTGGTACCAGAAAACAATGTGTTGTATGCGCTTACAAACATATCATTCGGAAAAGATGGTTGTAATGTACAAGGTGGAATTTGTTGACCATCGACATATAAACTAAACAAATTCATATTATAATGTACAAAATTAAATGGATTTTTATTTAGAGTTCCATTCAATGCAGCATTATCTACGAATCCAATCACACATCTTTTAGGTATTTGTCCAAGAAATATATTATCAAGAGCTTTTCCTTGCACCCCTGCTGGTATAGTTAACACTTTGACTTCCGCGCGAGTGATAGGATATTTTGCTGTAGTAGTAGATAAAACTTTTTGATGAGCAAGAAGAACGGATGGATTAATTCTAGCTTTACGCATTAAGAGAGATGCACTAGTAATATTAACTTTAAATTTTGAATCTACATTGGAGCATAAGAGATTGAAAGTTTCTTTTGTACGTACTAATTTTATGCGCATTTCAACGCCGTTAATCAAAAATTTTTCTTGATTGAATATATCACCATGCAAATGTCCCATCATTTCCACTTCCTTGCCGTGTGTCAAGCTATGTCTCATATTAAATCCTAGGTTAGTAATGTCACATGTATCCATTTGATTAGCTGTATCGTCATACCATAATCCACAAGTGAGATGAGACTTTTTAGCTCCCCTGTCATAATTAAGTAAAGTTTCGATGTATGCTCGATAAGCGTAGGTATTATTGGGAGGTGAGATGAGCTTTTGATTTAAATATATATCTAACAGGCTGAAAAGGGAATGTAACCAATTGTTTACTGGTGCAACTTTAACAGTCTCAGGAATGGGCGTGCCATCACGATTAACAATTTTTGCTTTCACAATGAGTATTGTGTGCGATAAGTCGATATAATCATCTCCAGAGCCAAGTATTAAAAATTCAATGGGTCCATCGTCGGTTAATGATGACACTGGGCTATAGTTAATCCACTGCCCACTTTCTATACTGGTTTGTGTTGATGGGAGGGCAAACAAATCTAATTCTGATTTTACACATTCACAAGAGTTGTTATGTAAGAATGCCATGATTTTTAAGATGTAAATATGTCGTTATTTGTTTTTTTCGTGGCACCTCTTCGCTTCGGTGGTTTCCTACGAATAGATACCTTCTTCGATTGTCTTCGAGTTTTATACCCAGATTCAGACATCAAGAAATCAATTTTACTATCCGCTCTTCGTTTTAAGTTTGCATTTACATTTTTTAGCTGTGTTTTGACAGAATCAGCGAGTGGGTGCGCATTAATCACATCAGTCAACAACCCCATACCTGCATTTACGGCTTCGGAACCAATTGCTCTCGCCCCACTTTTTAAAAGAGGAAACACAGATCTGAATAAACCTCCAAGAAAACTACCAATACCATGCCCCCTCTGATGAGGAACGCCTCTATATACAATGCCTACTCCCGTTCCAGCCTGATGTGAATAATAATGGTGGTAAGGACATATTTGGTTTTGTTTATTAATCATTTTATTCACTTAAAATGTAGTTTAATACATGCAGTTCCAAACTGGAATGGTACTCTATCACCAATGCTTGTTCTTATATCTATTTCAATAACATCAAACTCTCTAGGCATAACTGGTAAGTAGTGTGCTGGTGAAAAAACATTCATTTTAAATGCACCGTATGTATATTTCATGGGGTCTAGTGTTGCAACTCTTAAAAATGATGTCATGACATCTCCCACTATGTCTGAATATATAAAAAGTTGAGATGGTAACCCCAAATTCAGGTTGACAGGGTATTTGCCTGATTTATGAAAAGCAATATTTGTATTAGGCTCAAATCCAAGCTGCAAACATAGCTTAGGTGCGAGATTCATAGCTAATATATCATCTGAAGTAGATACTGTGACAAGCTTTGATATTTTATTGTATTTGAAGGTGACTTTCCCTTTTAACAGATCATTTTCATTAAAAGATTGTAAAAAGTGAGTGACATCATCATAGTTTGTGGTAGGTATGTTAGATATGTACTGTACACCATTTTCATGTCCCCCTTCTTTTTTAGTTACAGAAAATATGTTTTCATGTTCCTGCACGTTGAATATTGTACAAAGGTAGTTAAATTCCACTAATCCAACAACCCATTCTCCTTCTAACTTAAGCGTTTTTGGTAGTTTGGTGAAAAAATTTGTGGTTGCATTGTTAGGGAAATACAACATTGAACTATTACTGAAAAGTGTTAAATAAAAACTATCCTCCATTATATTTTTTCTAAATTTGAAGCTAATATCCAAGTGTTAAATTTGTTGGGATAACCTTTCCACTTAACGAGCACTTGCTTTCTGTTACCTGAGTAGCGAGACTGTATTATTTTATCTATTTTATATGTATCGTGGGGGTTATACTCAACCTTTTGTAATTCTTTACCATAAAAAGTTCCTACAATTGACTCATTTTGCAAATCCTTGAGGGTTTATACTATAAATGGCTTTCTTTTGATAATGGAGGTTATAACGAACACTTCATCACTCCAATTGGTTTCATAGCCTTTTTGAAATATATGTTTGTATTTGGTTATTCTAACAAAATCACCTACTTCAAATATGGGTGTAGTTCTGTTTATATTGCTTCGTTTTAATTTTGGTCTTTCGTATAAATTATTCCAAATAGTCATATTATTATTCGAATTTACATCACATCGTCGCATTTTAATGCTTGAGTGATAGCTATAGTTATATGATTTAAGCAAATCTTGCAAAATATCTACATACCTGTATGTGTTTTTATGAGTGAAATATCGCCACATTTTCATTTTCAAAGTTCTTTGAAATCTCTCCACAATACTAGCTTTTATATCTGGATTGTTTGTTGTATAGTAATTTACATTTCTACTTTTTAAAAATGATTTAACATCTTTTGAAGCAAATTCAGTACCTTTATCAGATTGAATATGAGTAGGGGTATCTTTGGCTTCACTAAATATGCTTAGAAAACTACTTTTTATGGTCTCTGAATTCTTTTTTTTAATAGCTCTAGCAAAAGCATATTTACTGAATACATCTATAACACAAAGTATATATTTGTAACCATCATTATATTGACTATAAGATCGCATATCGCTAAGATCTGCTTTCCATAGTACATTAAAATTAGACAAAACATACTTATTTCTCGGAAACCTTTTTTGAACTGGTTTATGTAAAGTATACGTTTCTTGACCTTGCAGCCACTCTTGAACCTGCTTTTTATTCATTCGCCCTTTCATTGCTTCTGTGAGTTTATTGACGCTGCTATAGCCAGCGGGGTTAGAAACATCATAATAAATCTGATTGACATCTAATACGGATTCCATCTTTCCCAATTAATAACCTTGCGAGCTCTAAGCCGTTCTGATCTGGATCTACCTTGTATTGGCGTATTTTGTATTCCTGGACTGTTTTTATTTTAATTGTCAAGTTCTATCAAGGAAAATTGTGCGTTTGGATTACCGAGACAATTAATGGGGATTTTAATATCAGATAAACTTTGACAAACTGCTCATACCCTAGCGGGTTGGGAAGTTTTACTTTTCTTAAGACAATGTGTACTAATTCAGTTATATTACTGATTGGAATATCTTTGTCACTCACAAAAACGGTTCCATTGTAATTCCAGTGTATTTTATCTCTATTTCGCACCAAATAACTTAACAGTATTTCTTTTTTTTTCTGTATATTTTAGGTAGCGAGTTTACAACACCTATAACAGTATAAGCGTCTTTAGAGGGCGTCAAGTTTCGCATTACTGAATCTGTCTGGGTCTCAACGTTCGTTTTATCTACATCATTTTCCTTCTTAATGGGGTCAGTCTGAATCTGCGCATCAGCTGTAATTACTCTCTCCTGATTTAGTGGGACTATTTTCAAAGAATTCTTTTTTTCATCATTGAAATGCAAGTATCTTTGCAGTGTTTGAAGATACAATATCCACTTTTCACGATCATCTAGTTTGCTTTTTAATATTTTGTGCATCTCACCATCCAAACGAGAAATTGCATCCTCAGATGAGCTCTCTCTCTCACTTTGTTTAAATCTTTCAATAACATTAGGATCAACCAGGACCATTTTTTTGTATTTTGCATATTGATGAATTAGTATTACGATCGAAAAACTGAATTGAGCAAGCCACTTAAAACGGCACCTAGGCAATAGGTAGAAATACACCACCTTTTTGCACAATGATTTTCTTCCTTTGTTTAGTTTTCCCCTTCGTGACTAATTGTCTCAAAACAATTCTATGTTTTTTTAATTTACACTTATCTTTATCTTTTAATGGTATTTTACCTTTTAAAACGTTAAAAAAACATTCACTTATACAATTTATTTCATCATTGTCACAAGTTTTCAGTAAAGCTGTCCGCTGTTTTGGTTTTAATGTTAGTAATGCTTTAAGAAAATGCTTATTTTATTTTCTATTTTTATTTTATTTGGGACAATAACAGCTTATGCTTAATTTCTAAGAAATTACGGGATACATATTTTGTAAGCCAATAAAAACTGTCCACGTTTTACAATTTTAAGCGATTGTGGATTAGCCAGTATTTAAATTATATTAAAGGCAAAGAGGGGAGCACCGTTAAGTTAACATAAGATACTTCTTAGTATATAAATTATAGAAACATGCTATATGATGAATACATATAATATATGATATTATAATAGTATAATAGATAAATAAATAAAAATATAGAAAGATAATGATATTCATAATTAAGAAGATTTGTTTAGTCCATAACCGAGACAGACACACCCTACTCGTACAACATTCCATCAATCGAATATGATACATAGGATGCAAATAAGAACAAAATATGTCCCGCTACCGAGCCGCCACACTTACTAACTTTTATTATCTTCTGGGTTGTATATAGTACATTTTATTTTGTCTAGAAATATTTTTTTGCTACTAATAAAAAGGTCAACATCACTAAAGTATTTGTTGTAATTTTCTGGTAATCTAGTCATAACAGAATTTTTCCCATACGTAGTTGAGTGAAAGGGGATATGAAACAATGCAGTATGCCTAGTACGACGTGAGGGTGTGTTAAACGATAAAAGTTGTACAAGTTCGGGACAGTCGAGACGGTTACAGACAATATCGTATAGCAAACCCATGTCAAGTACTAGGCGGCGCTCTTGTAATGTCAACAGATTGTAAGCACGACAGATCTCAACATATCCAGCACTGACCGTTGTTTTTCTAAATTTGAAGTTGAGGTGTCGTACCAATTTCTTTTGCATGCTTTCGATTCTATTTTTGTAGACTTCGTAACATGGTGACCAAATTGCGCTAGCGTATTCTAAGATGCTACGCACATATGCGTAGTACACTATTTTGAGGCTATTAGGACATTTGAATGGACGGCATGTGCGAATTACGAAACCTAAGTTGCGATATGCTCTGTTGGTAATTGCGTCAATATGGTTGGACAAAAGCATTTTGCTGTCAAAGTATACCCCCAGGTCACGAACCACCTGAGTCCTCTCGATTACAACGTTGTTAAAGTGATATGAATAGTGTATTGGGTTTTGTTTCCGTGTAAAACTTATACACTGGCACTTACTGATGCTGACTGTGATTCTATTCTGGGTGTAATACATATATAAATTGTTAAGATCTTCTTGAAGAAGATTACAGTCAGCAACATAACGTACCCGCATATATATCTTTTTGTCATCGGCGTATAAAATGTGCTTTGCATTTTTTAAGGTTTCGCAAATATCAAATATGTAGGCGTTGTAAAAGAGAGGACCCAGGTGGGAGCCCTGCGGAACACCAGATGGAATTAAGATATAATCGGACCGGTATCCACCAAGCACAACCGCTTGTGAACGCTTGTTTAGATACGAACAAACCCAGCGCAACAAGTCCCCATGAATACCCAGACGTTCTAACTTTTGGAGCAGGATGTCGTGGTCCACACGGTCGAAGGAATTTTCGAAGTCCGTGTAGACCACGTCAATCTGTCCTCCATTTTCCATTTCACTCAGAATATAATTTGAATAAAGTGCTAAGTTCGAGGTAGTAGAACGGCCACGTAGGAAGCCGTTTTGGGTGTGTGGGATACCCCGCGTTATGAGTGGGAAGATATGGTCGTAAACCACTTTTTCGAATAATTTACTGACAGTGTTCAGGATTGATATTGGACGGTAATTATCTATTATTTATTATCTATTATTTTATATTACTCTTCCAGTCATTATCCAAAACTGTGACAATCTTCTGTAGGGCTTGATAATCTCAGTCTACGATTTATTTATCAGCAGAAATGAAACATATTAACTTGCAAATATTGAAAGTAGATTCAACCACTTCTTTTATGGGTATTTTGTCTTTGAATATTGTTAAAATACACTCGCAAAGTTGTTTTATCTCACTGTCGGTACAAAATTGTAACGAAGCGTCTCGATAGTGTGGTTTAATTGTATTTAGTGCTATTAGCAAATATCTCTAGATGTTTCTTCTTGACTCATCATTTGAAACTAAATGAATTCTATTGTTGTGTATCATATTTATACCCCTTCTTTGGAACGTAAACTACACAATAACTATCGGAAGGAAATATTTTACTTTTGAAGCGATACATGTCGTTAGTGTTTTGCTTAAGATCAATCAAAAGATATCCGTGAGCTTCTGTAGTTGCATCCTTATACGCTTCTTCTACAAATTTAGAATTGTCTGGATATACCTGACGAGCGAAATGACGTATTTGTGTTCTATCTCGGGGGTTTTTAAAATATATTATATAGCTGGAATTCAATGAAATATCCCGCTGACCTTTACCCTGATGAAATAAGTTCTGAGTAATGTAAAACACACTCAAATTTCTGTGATGACTGCCTTTAGTAAAAATATCTACAATGCGACCATCTGATTCTCTCATGAGATCATCAATTATTAAGAGTTTGAGATGTTTTCCATCAAACATATTTAAATCTGGAATGCCCTGACTATAATTGACATTATCTAAATTATAAAGTAGTTGCATTTCATCATAGCACCATATCACTTCAGAAAAATCTTCATTACAAAGAATTTTGGAATGTCTTAAAAAATTTGTAACAAAATTTGATTTTCCACATCCACTGGGGCCAGCGACTATGGCAGTAAAAGGATGAATGAAATGAATCATTTTTATACATATACAAAAAGTACGTGTTTACTATGAGAGTTTGAAAAGAGGAATGATTTTTATTAATATATAATTAATATATAAAAAACTCAAATACATATCTTCAAAACTCATTTTAATATATTTTAGACCAGGTTTACAATAATATTTACTTATTGAAAATTCTATTACATTAGTGAGTAAAATATTGCTATATCTATAAAGAAAGTTTACATTTAAAATAAAAAAAATGCTTCATCTAAAAATATGAAAAACACATAGATCAAAATAGATTTTAAAAAGTTTTGGAAGCAGACTCAAAAATTAAACCCTAGACCTGGTATACCGGTGAGCGTTTCTGGGTTATGTGATTGTCATGACATTGCCAACTGTTTTATGAATCACTTTAAAGTTCCTGCAAAGACCCTTCAGGTTTCTTCGTGTGACAGTGAACATGTGAATCTTAGGAATTCTGGTGACAAATCCTCAATTTATTTTACCACAAAACAAGTTGCTAAAATTGTGAAAGGTATGACGAGGGGAAAGTCTTCTGGTCACGATGAACTAAGTATTGAACACTACCAGAATGCGGGGGTACACCTTCCTAGGGTGCTGTCATTGTTCTTTAATCTATGTATTGGTCACTCCTACCTGCCATCTGAGCTCATGAAAACAGTTGTAATACCAATCACAAAGAACAAAACTGGTGATATGTCAGATGTGAATAATTACAGACCAATTTCATTAGCATCTACAGCAGCTAAGATTCTTGATGGTCTGCTTGACAACCAGCTGGATCAGTGTCTTGACTTGCATGAAGCACAGTTTGGATTCCGTGCTGGTCTGTCCACAGAAAATGCCATATTGGCAGTCAAGCAGACTGTCAAGTATTATAATGATAGAAAGACCCCAGTTTACGCCTGCTTTCTGGATTTATCGAAGGCATTTGACAGGGTCTCTTATGAGGTGCTGATAACAAGCTGCAGAAGACTAATATGCCTGTTGAAATGATTGAAATATTTAAGTATTGGTATGGGAATCAAGTTAATTATGTAAAATGGGGTAGTGGTGTGTCGGACATGTACAGGTTGGAGTGTGGTGTTCGTCAAGGTGGTAAAACATCTCCAAGGCTCTTCAACCTTTACATGAATGACTTGATAGTGGGACTCAGCAGCAAACAATCAGGTTGCTCAGTAGATGGCACTATGGTCAATAACATTAGCTACGCTGATGATATGGTGCTGCTGAGTCCGGCTGTCAGTTCTCTTCGGGAGCTATTGCTAGACTGTGAAGATTATGCTAAAGCACATGGGCTTGAATATAACACAAATAAGAGCGAATATGTGGTCTTCACGGCTGGCTGTAGACCCCCTAGCTATGTTTCACCTATAAGGCTATGCGGTGTTGATTTAGTAAGAGTTGCTCAGTTTAAATATTTGGGTCATTTTTTGTCAGAAGATGGTATGGACGATATAGACATTGAGAGGGGTCGAAGGGCGTTGATAGTACGTAGTAATATGTTGGCTCGGAGATTTTCTTGCTGTACAGTGGAGGTAAAAGTAACACTTTTTAAAGCCTACTGTCAAAGTCTTTACACGATCAGTCTCTGGGTCAATTACACAAAGAAACCCTACAACGCACTTCGAGTCACCTATAACAATGCCTTTAGGTTGCTGTTGGGGCTCCCACGTCACTGTAGTGCCTTTAATATGTTTGCAGAAGCGCGAACCAATGATTTTTTCACGATAAGACGCAAGAGCGTAACATCCTTGCTACAGAGAGTACATGCGAGCTCAAACAGCATCTTGATTGTGCTCAGGGACAGGTGGGTGTGCCCCATACTAAGACATTGGAATCTTATCATGGTGGGGTTGAACGACAGCACAAGATGAAAATGAAAAAATGTGAAATTCTTTTATTAAATTTAATCTTCATAATATGAATGATAATAATAAATTGTGATAATGATAATAATATAATATGACAGATTTGTTGACTTTAGTTACTAACATAGTTAATTAAGTTTTTTTTTTTACTAACAATGGACTGTATGTTGTCTGATAATAAATCAATTTGAATTTGAATTTGAAAATGTCACGCAAGACATGAATTTAATATATATCTGAACTTTCAATACTTATTTATTAAATTTGCTTATTTTATTTATACATCAAAAATACAGTTCACAGTAAAATAATGTAAAGATTACATGTTCTTTATTCGATAATGACCAAGAGTGTTAGTAGAGTTTTCCAATAAATACCGTTTAGTATCACTGTAAGACAGGGCTATTTTGTTGATTTTTTGGGTGAATATAACGTGCTTAATAGATTTAAATCGTAACATTTCACGGTATTGAATTTAATTTTGAACAAACACATTTTGTTGTCATTAATGTTAAATTTTGATGTCACACATTTATTAACACCTTTTGCTTTTGCAATGAAATTATTTTCTACTTCGATTGCGTACATTTTTGAATGAAGACCTACGAACTCTTTAAAAATTTTACCATTATTCTCATCCTTGAAGAAACCTAATCGCTTCTTGTTGACTAACGGTAAACCATGTATGTTGTTAGGATTATAATCAGACCTGTCAAAAAAGGAACCTAAATCTGATTTAATATCAACATAAAAATTATTAGTGAAGATTCGGTAAACAAAACTGTCAATATCCATGTACAGAAGTTCAATCAATCAATCAATCAATCAATCAATTTATTTGTGGAACACAGGTAAGTACAAGAAGAGATGTTTAACAATATTAAGTTCAGCTGTGACCTGCCATTAAGCATACAAATTATTTTATTTTAACAATTAAAAAATTATACAATCCCAAAAAATTAAATGAAACATATAAAGTAAAATTAGATAAGTTCATCATTGCATACTTAAACTCATGCAAAACATTGTCAAAATCCGTTAAAATGTAAATACAATAAAATGTCATAAAATAATAACAAAACAAAGAAAGTTCGTGCAAACATTGTCAAAAAATTTAGAATCAACACATCAACAATTTTTTTCCCATTTTTTTATTCTATGGTAAATAATAAGGAAAAAAACAAATTGCTATAAGCCCGTCAGAATGTAAACAAGCGGAAAGTAGACAACGGAAAGGACAGCCATTGATGCTGTTGATTACGTAAAAAGCTCTTTTCCAGAAAATCCTTTACGTTGTAGTATGCCTCTTCAATGAGATATGTTTGTAGTTTCTTTTTGAAGATATTAAGATTGTCTATTTTTCGTATTTCCTCTGTAAGGGTGTAACGGGACGTTATTTTCTGACTCAATTATAATTAGTAAATATCAGAAATCAAAATATTTACGAATAAAATCAACCTAATACAAACTTAAAACTAGAACTTATACTATTTAATAATAGAAAAATACTTAAAATTAACTCTAAACAACGAAAACTAAAGGAACTATAACTATCGTCTAAATGCCTACTTCAATAAAACTGAGAAATTTTACATTTCGCTAACTTTTAGTGTAACCTAATCGATCAGGCGTTTTCTCCGCGCTCGAAACGTCGAGAACAATAGGCTACGTCACCGTAGAGACCGGATTGCAGCGAGGGAGAGGGAACCTCGATCTGTTACGACCGGACCGCTGATTTGACAGCACGTCCTTACATAATATTGAGATTGTAAATTATACAAAATTCTAGTACCTTCTACAGCAGTACATTCTACGGTACTACTCAGCAGTGACAAATTATAATTTAAATGTTTAACAAGTGAATTTTGTGAATTCCCCAGACTGGGTGAGTGTTGCAAATTAATATTTTACAAGTTCCATGTAAGTCCTAATTTTAAGCTATTTTCCTGTTTTTTCTTAGTGTTGTCTTTATCTTTAAAAGCTTCCATTAACCTTATTGTGACGGATAGTCCACACATCGTATGTCGATTTGGCCACCTAATGGAACTTTAAAAGATAATGGTGTTTCTTGCAAGTGACTGTTATTCTTGTAACTAACGTGTTTAATTATTAGTTTTAATCCAGCTATACAACGCTTTAGCGATGCTGATTTCTTTGTTCTTTTTTTACCTAGTGTTAACTACCTACCTACAATTAATAAAATGTTAAATCATCGTTAATTAAATAACCGTCAAATATGTGATAAATAATCGAATCTGTAAATCTCTAAACCACTTTTAATATTAGCTTTCTAGTTTACCTATAGAACATTTTTATTTAAAAAAAAATCAATTTAGATTACTTCTTTATTTTTTTGACCTACAGATTTTACGGAAATCTAATAAAATAATCATGGTGGTTAATTTAAATCAATTTCGAAAGAACCTACCACATCATTGATCACTAGTTAGTGCTTTTGTTAGCCATCCTGCTTAGCTATGCTATGCTTTCCTCACCGAATTCCACGAAATGTCGCAGTCACTACTATGAAAGTGGACGTTTCCTAAAATTCCTATTCCGGAAAATTCCAGGGTGCTAGTAATGCCTTGAAGCGACCATCAAACTGGACCACCTCAGACATCTACTACCGCCTCCTGTGACGTCAACAGCCGGTGCTCCCGTGACGTCAACGCGTCGAAGCTGGCTACTGCAGGGAAGTGCTATTCCAACCTAAGCGAACTAAAGTAGACTCGGTTTCTCAGTGAATTAATCTAGTTCCTACGACCCTGTGATCTATTATATTTTATACTAGGTATTTAATTTTAATCTACCCTAAATTGTACTTTCTTAATATACTTTTGTTAATTGTTAACGTATCGGTTGTTTTCTTTAAATCTATTAAATAGTTAACGTCTTTCACTAACAAAGCGTTACAATGGCGCCCAAGTTTAGGTATTTTACTGAACCGAGTTTGCTTTAGTTGGTTTTTAGCAATAATTAGTAATTTTTGGTGTTGGTTTTCTTTCGGGAAGTTGATTATTGTTGTAAAACCATCGTGCACGTTTAAACTGTGGCATATTAAAAGAATTTTGTTTTTATTTTAAATAATTTTGTGGTAACTACCCTCAAAATTAATTTTTTTCTTTGGTAATTTTTAAATAAAACCAAAGCATCTCTACTGTTTAGTGCCACAATTTAAATGCTTATTAAAACAAAACTAAACTAAATCAGTATTTAGTGCGTACTAATATAATTCGATTTGTTAATTTTAATTTGCAACACACACGCAATTTTTTATCAAAATGTCGTTTCCTATAAAATATCTCTCGCTGCAAAAAGGTGAACTTGAATACGAAGTAGCTGTTAGAGGAGGCACTATTGGTGAATCTGTGCAGGAACTAAGAAAGCAGATAGTTAAATTGGCTGCAATACTTCCCTTGGAGGACGTTTTAGAGTCACATTTAGAACCTAAAGTTGATATGGAGCAGGTGAAATTTACTTTAACGAAATCAAAATCAAATTTAGATAGCCTAAAATTAAATTTCGATAAAAATGTTTTCTCAAGAACTGAAACAATTCTTAATCATGTTTATTTTAGAATCGTTAGGGTGGATCTAAGTACAGATGTCACTGCCTTGTATAACGAGTGCTACGAAGATTTTAGACTACAGACCAAGGAATTAAAAAACTTAAAAGCACAATACATTCAGGCTGCTTCCACATCAAACTCAGAACCCTTAGCAGATTTAATTACGGTTTCTTGCGAAAAGAAAATAGTTTCCGATGTCATTGGCAAACTTAAGTTCTCCGGAAAAACATGCGTTAGGTCTTTTATTCAAAAAGCTGAGGAATTAATGGTTTCCAGAAACATCACTAAAGATAAGTTGCTGAAATATGCGTATGAAATTTTTACCGACGACGCTCTCCATTGGTATCGCTGCATTAAGGATAGTGTTGAGACATGGGATGACGTTGTCACACTTTTAAAGGAAGATTTTAGTCAGAGTAACTACGATTATCTACTACTTTCTGAAATTCGTAACCGGACACAGGGTGAGCAAGAGACTATATCTATTTATTTGTCAATAATGCATGGCATGTTCTCTCGCCTAAGCAGACCGTTGTCAGAGGAGGACAAACTAGAAATTCTACTTCACAACATACGACCTTGCTACGCCAGTACTTTATCTGCATCTCCGAATATTGCAAGCATAGACGCTCTAAAAAGCTTATGTCGTAGTTACGAAAATATTCAGTCTCGTATGGCACAGTTTCATGAACCTCCAAAAATTACTTCGGATACACTTGCTCGTGAATTCACTTACAATCGCCCTTCAACTAGTACACCTTATAAAAACCATAACTATTCCCACAATCACTACGACTATAATAAAAAACATTATAAAACTAATCAATACTATAATAAAAACCAACAAAATACAAATAATACACAAAAAACAACGGAACAAACAAAAAACTTAAATATTAACGCTATGAGCAATTCGGCCAATCAGAATTCAAGAAAATTTTATTGCCCTAGGTGCCGAAACGACACTCACTCACTAGGTCAGTGTCAACAACCACACTTTCCGATTTGCTTTAAATGTGGAAAGAAAGGGGTTCGTTTCCCTGATTGCCCAGAATGCCAAACTAAATCTAGATCTAATACAAAAAACTAGGACTTGTGGATTGTGGTGACGATGAACAAAAGCAGACTGCTAACTGCAAATTTGATAAAAACGATTGGCAAAATTGGCTGAAATTTCTAAAAAACTTTTTGTCATGCTATAATGTCTCTGCAATCCATAATTCAAAGTTGGTTAATGCTCGTCCTTATGTAAATGTCGAATTACACGGAAGATTCCTTCCAGGATTATTAGATACTGGATCTGCCGTTACAATACTAGGTAATAACGCACATCAATATTTTACTAGTATGGGGTCTGAATTGCAACAATCCATGCCTACACAATTTATAGCTGCAGGTGGACAAAAACTGAAGAGTATTGGACTTATTCAGCTACCAGTTAAGTTTCAAGAACAGCTTCACTTAATGGATATTTATGTTGTACCTGAAATTCAGAATTCTTTAATACTAGGGATGGATTTTTGGAATATTTTCGGCTTATTTCCAAAAAAACTAGATTTAGTAATCATGCGTTCTGAATCGGATGTTGCTGCCACTCAGTTAGTTATCGATCAGAACGAAAATCTGTGCTGCTATGATCAATTATCTGAAAACCAGAAAGTCACGGCTGACCATATCATTACACAGTTCCGCGATATCTCTTATGAGGAACGTGGACTAGGTAGGACTACACTAATCACGCATTCTATTGACACTGGAGATGCTGCCCCCATTCGTCAACGATACTATCGAATGTCCTTAGAGAAACAACGTGCTTTAGATGAACAACTTGATGAGATGCTCAAGGAGGATGTTGTGGAACCGTGCGAAAGCGCGTGGTCCTCGCCTGTTTTATTGGCACCCAAAAAGAACGGCCAATTTAGGTTCTGTTTAGACAGCCGAAAACTTAATGCCATCACTAAAAAGGACGCTTATAATCTGCCATACATATCTGAAATCTTAGATAATCTTCGCGATGCTAAGTATCTAACAAGCCTTGACCTATCGAAAAGCTTCTGGCAAATTTTAATTAAAGAGGAGGACCGATGTAAAACTGCCTTTTACATACCGTCCCGCGGAACGTTCCAATTTAAGTGTATGCCTTTCGGACTAACTAACGCGCCTGCTACTCAACAGCGATTGGTAGACCGGCTATTTTACGGACCGGAATTCGAACATAAGGTGTTTGTCTATATTGACGATATCATTATTGTTTCCCCTAATTTTGAACAACATATTTCACTTCTAGTCAGAGTAATGGAGAAACTTAAAGCTGCTAACCTAACCATTAACTTTGAAAAGAGCCAATTTTTCAGGAAACAGCTGAAGTATTTGGGTTACCTGGTGGATTCTAACGGTCTACATGCTGATCCTGAAAAGGTGGCAGCAATCGTTAATTACCCTACACCTAAAAATCGTAAAGAGGTTCGCAGATTTTTAGGCACAGCATCGTGGTACAGACGATTTATTCCAAATTTTAGTTCTTTGGCTTCTCCTTTAAACAAACTCACTTCTCAAGGAAAAAACGCTCCTCCATTTACTTGGTCTGCGCAAGCTGACGCTGCTTTTAAATCTCTAAAGGCATGTCTTGTTTCTACCCCTGTTTTATCATGCCCAGACTATTCTAAATCTTTTGAAGTGCATACAGACGCGAGTGATGTCGGTATTGGAGCGGTCCTAACCCAAACTTTAGAGGGGGTTGAGAAAGTTATAGCCTATATGAGCAAATCTTTATCAAAACAAGAACGGAATTATAGTGCTACGGAGCGAGAAGCGTTAGCTGTCCTAACCGCAATTGAACACTGGCGTTGTTACCTAGAGAACGGTCAAAGGTTTATTGTCTACACAGACCATTCGGCCCTTAAATGGTTTTTAAACTTAAATAACCCAACCGGTCGCTTGGCTCGCTGGGGTGTAAGACTTTCAGCCTTTGATTGTGAAATCAGACATCGCCGTGGTTCCGACAACGTAGTTCCAGATAGTCTTTCTCGTATTTCGGTCTCACCTATAAATACACCTAGTCTAGGCAATACATCATCTAATACTAACACCACAGACCCATGGTATCTCAACATTTATAACGGTTGTCAAAATTCACCAACATCGTTTTTGGATTATCAAATAAAAAATAACAAACTCTTTCGATACAAAAAAAGTCTTAGCACACTTACTAGGGAGTTCCAGTGGAAGGAAGTTATTTCCCGCGAGAGCAGACAATCTATCATCAAAGAAAATCATTCGGACCCCACTGCTGGTCACCTTGGCATATTAAAAACTTACAAAAGACTGTCTCTAAAATATTTTTGGCCTGACATGCATCGCGACGTAACTGACTTCGTGTCTAATTGCGATATCTGCAAATCCTATAAACATGCTAATCATGCTACGCTAGGTACTATGAGTCGTCCTAAGGATGTCTGTCGACCTTTTCAAATGATTAGTATGGATTTAGTAGGACCACTTCCACCTTCCAGAAAACAAAATACCTTCCTATTCGTTGTCACTTGCGTCTTCTCGAAGTATTGCCTTCTATTTCCCGTTAGACGTGCGATTGCAGAAACCCTTGCTCGCATACTAGAGGATCAAGTTTTTCTTGTACATGGTGTTCCGAGCACTGTCTTAATGGATAATGGAAAGCAATTCACTAGCAAAATTTTTAAAAATTTATTTACTAAGTACAAGATACCTAATGTACAGTTTACCCCTAAGTACACCCCACAAGTGAACACTGTGGAGCGATATAACAAGACTATAATAACAGCTGTGTCTTCTTATATTGAAAATGATGACCACAGATCGTGGGATACTAATATTTCCAAAATTCAATTTGCTATCAATACATCTACTAACGAAGTGACAGGCTACACTCCGTCATTCTTAGTGTACGGGCGTGAGTTAGTTAACTGTGGTTCTCACTATCTGGATGCTGATAACACTAATGATTTAATTTTTACTACCAGAGATGAGTACGCAGAAAACTTAGGCACACTACGGAAAATTTTCGATCAAATACAATCAGCCCTAATAAAAGCTCACGCTAGGAACTGCTGTTATTATAATCTACGTAGAAGAACTGCTGATTTTAATGTAGGAGATTATGTCTGGAAACGCACTTACTACCAAAGTGATAAAGACAACAAGTTTGCTAAAAAACTTGCTCCTAAGTATATAAAATGTCGTGTCATTGCTAAAAAGTCACCATTAGTCTATATTCTTGAGGACATGCAGGGTAAAAATATTGGCGAATGGCACTTAAAGGACATTAAACTAACCAATTATAAAAATTAATGACGTCAAATAAAAACCTATCACTAGTAAAACTTATATAACACTTATAATTCTCTATTCAGGATATCTCTCGTTTAAATTCAATAGGCATATAATTGTGGAAATTCTCTACAGGATATTCCACGACAATTAAGATGTTTATTTAGCTACCTACAGTAGTTCGGTAAACGCATATATTCTGAATTACAAGGTCATAAGTTGGATTCAAGAACAATCTTTAACTACTTGTGAGTTTTTCCTAAATGCTAAAAGCAAATACTCAGTATATCCGTGGCTTAAACATTTATTTAATAAATCGTTTTAGGCATTATGAATAGAATGATGGATAATAGGAATGTGTAAATGAAAAATACAATAGATTTGATGAATGAAAGTGATTCAGGTAGCTATCGAGATATTTCAAGTGATAGTGGATTTTTTTAGGCAAAATCCTACCCAAAAAGGGGGGGTATGTAACGGGACGTTATTTTCTGACTCAATTATAATTAGTAAATATTAGAAATCAAAATATTTACGAATAAAATCAACCTAATACAAACTTAAAACTAGAACTTATACTATTTAATAATAGAAAAATACTTAAAATTAACTCTAAACAACGAAAACTAAAGGAACTATAACTATCGTCTAAATGCCTACTTCAATAAAACTGAGAAATTTTACATTTCGCTAACTTTTAGTGTAACCTAATCGATCAGGCGTTTTCTCCGCGCTCGAAACGTCGAGAACAATAGGCTACGTCACCGTAGAGACCGGATTGCAGCGAGGGAGAGGGAACCTCGATCTGTTACGACCGGACCGCTGATTTGATAGCACGTCCTTACATAATATTGAGATTGTAAATTATACAAAATTCTAGTACCTTCTACAGCAGTACATTCTACGGTACTACTCAGCAGTGACAAATTATAATTTAAATGTTTAACAAGTGAATTTTGTGAATTCCCCAGACTGGGTGAGTGTTGCAAATTAATATTTTACTAGTTCCATGTAAGTCCTAATTTTAAGCTATTTTCCTGTTTTTTCTTAGTGTTGTCTTTATCTTTAAAAGCTTCCATTAACCTTATTGTGACGGATAGTCCACACATCGTATGTCGATTTGGCCACCTAATGGAACTTTAAAAGATAATGGTGTTTCTTGCAAGTGACTGTTATTCTTGTAACTAACGTGTTTAATTATTAGTTTTAATCCAGCTATACAACGCTTTAGCGATGCTGATTTCTTTGTTATTTTTTTACCTAGTGTGAACTACCTACCTACAATTAATAAAATGTTAAATCATCGTTAATTAAATAACCGTCAAATATGTGATAAATAATCGAATCTGTAAATCTCTAAACCACTTTTAATATTAGCTTTCTAGTTTACCTATAGAACATTTTTATTTAAAAAAAAATCAATTTAGATTACTTCTTTATTTTTTTGACCTACAGATTTTACGGAAATCTAATAAAATAATCATGGTGGTTAATTTAAATCAATTTCGAAAGAACCTACCACATCATTGATCACTAGTTAGTGCTTTTGGTAGCCATCCTGCTTAGCTATGCTATGCTTTCCTCACCGAATTCCACGAAATGTCGCAGTCACTACTATGAAAGTGGACGTTTCCTAAAATTCCTATTCCGGAAAATTCCAGGGTGCTAGTACTGCCTTGAAGCGACCATCAAACTGGACCACCTCAGACATCTACTACCGCCTCCTGTGACGTCAACAGCCGGTGCTCCCGTGACGTCAACGCGTCGAAGCTGGCTACTGCAGGGAAGTGCTATTCCAACCTAAGCGAACTAAAGTAGACTCGGTTTCTCAGTGAATTAATCTAGTTCCTACGACCCTGTGATCTATTATATTTTATACTAGGTATTTAATTTTAATCTACCCTAAATTGTACTTTCTTAATATACTTTTGTTAATTGTTAACGTATCGGTTGTTTTCTTTAAATCTATTAAATAGTTAACGTCTTTCACTAACAAAGCTTTACAAGGGCATTGTATATTTTCTGGGCCATAGCAAAAATACTTTTATGAAAAAGTGTGGTTCTACACGGATTAAGGCGCAGTTGGTTATTTCTCCGAACATTTTCAACTCGTGTGAAAAGGTGTTTATTAGTATGTACAAAAAGAGCAGTTTCGTATATGTACATTGATGGTACTGTAAGAATTTTCAATATTTTGAAATATATTTTGCAACTATCCGTTCGATGCAAGTTGCATATGGCCCTTATGCAGCGTTTTTGCGCTTTAAACACCGCGACAACTCCGCATGCATTACCTCAAAACAAAATACCGTACCTTAGTACAGATGCAACTAGTCCATGATACGCCATTATAACAGCTTTCTGATTTACGGTTTTACTAATTCTGTACAGTGCATACGAGCAATTACTTAATCTGCTACATATTTCATTAATATGCGTATTCCATGACATGTTACAGTCCAAATATAACCCTAGAAATTTTGTTACACATGTGCTATCGATACTTTGTCCCTGATGTAAAATTTTATTAATTTCATTTCCGTTATTCCTTTGTTTAAAATTTATAATTTTTGTTTTATGCAGATTTAATTCTAATTTATTGTTTATTAACCAGTCATTAATTTTAGTTATACTTTTACAAATGTCAGTTTCATTATTAGTATTAAAAAGTACAGTGCAATCATCTGCAAATAAGACCATCCGATGATTTGTTGATCTTGTAATGTCATTGATGTATATTAGGAACAAAAGAGGACCCAAAACACTACCTTGTGGGACTCCTTTATGGACAACATTAGGGTTCGATGAATATGTAATTTCAGTCATTGTGGAAGAACAGAGTTTTGTTAGACGAGTTATTTGTGTCCTGCCTGTAAGGTAAGACTTAAGTAAGTCATTTACATTTCCTCTTACACCATAACTTTCTAATTTCTGAAGTAGTATATGATGGCTAACATTGTCAAACGCCTTAGTCATGTCCATAAATAAAGCTAAAATCGGTAATCTTTTGTCCATCCTAGAGTACACATTTTGCAACATTCCGTAAATAGTCATATTAATATTCTTGTTTTTCCTAAAACCATTCTGTTCATGTACGAGTAAATTGTTATGTTCAAAGTAGTTATAAAGACAATTATATACAAATTTTTCAATAATTTTAGAGAACACAGGAATTAAGGCTATAGGTCTGTAGGACTTCATATTTTCTCTTTCATCTTTTTTAAACATTGGCTTAATTATAGTTATTTTAAGTTTTTCCGGAAAAATACCCTTCAAAATGCACAGATTAATAATGTGGGTCAATAATGGGGCAATAATTACACGGACATACTTTACCACTTTTGTAATAATGTCATCATAGCCTGTGCTATTAGTGTTTTTAAGTTCTCCAATTATTTGCAAAATGTCTTCCGGTACTATTGGGTTCATAAATAACGAACTTGATTTATTATGTAAGCAGCTTGTCCTATATCCAGCTTTATTAATATGTGACTGCATGGATTCCCCAGTAAAATAATTATTAAATGCTTGAGCAATTTCGCTTGGATCACTAATTAGGTTACCATTACAGTAGATTGGTGAAATACTTTCCTTCGGAAATTGTTCTTTGGACTTGTTAATAATACGCCAAGTAGCCGCAGATTTGTTCTTAGCTGTATAAATAAAATTATCGTTCTGTGATTTTTGTGTTAGTTTAATAATTTTATTCAACCGTTTGGAATAGGCTTTGAACGCCTTTTTATTGACTTTGTTACGTGTGAGTCTATATTTCCAAAGAAGTTGACGCTTACGTTTAGAACATGATCTTATACCCTTCGAGAGCCATTTTGGTCGAACTGTGACATTATGTTTTACTTTTATATAGGGGAAGCAAAGATCATAAAAAAGTTTAAATTGGTCATAAAATATATTAAATGATTCATTAGGACAATCCGTTTCAAACATATCACTGAAAGTAAGACTCTCAAGACATTTAGCAAATTTGATCATGTTTTCTTCGCAGTAGTCTCGTCTTAAACTATACCAGGCAGAGACGGAACAAAATTTTTTGACTGGGCAATGTAATAATTGAGCTGTGTGATCAGAAATACCAAACTCAAGTAGTTCGCTTTTACATCCACGGATATTATGAATGATGTTGTCAATACATGTACCACTATCAAGTCGATTTGGGCTGTTTATTGATAATTTTAAATTAAATCCTAAAAGAATATTTTGAAATTCAGTTGAGTATTTATATTTTTGTAATATATTAATATTAAAGTCACCACATAAAATAATTTTATTATCATAAGCAAACAAAGTTAATATATCATTCAGATTATTAAAAAATACTTCAAAGTTATTAGAAACATTCTTATTTTTTGGAATTCTATACATACATATGACAACAATATTGTGGTCTATTAAATGGACACCACAACATTCAATAACATTCGGAACCGCAAACTTTGATATTTCGTCTATAACTTTGAATTTCATACTACTCCTAACCATTATGCATGCTCCACCGTTTCGGTTATTACGAGAGAAGCAGGCGGCCAGAACAAAGTTCGGTAAACAGAGAACATCTTTGTCCTCAGGTTTCATATTGTGTTCAGTTATGCATATTACACCAACATGTTTACCATTACCCTCAAGTTCATCTAGGCTTTCCAACAGTAAGTCTTGCTTATTTACTAAACCGTTTATATTCTGGTGTAGTATGTTTATGTGTTTAAGTACGAAAAAAAACTAGGCTCGCTGCCCTGCTTGACTCGATACCTTGTGAAGGGAACCGTTCTGATCCAGGATGCACCTGATCGACTTTAGGACTTTCCGTTTGCGTACCCTTATTGACCGACTGCCGTTCCGTAGTTTTGTCTTGTAATTTACTATTCTTATAGCAATTATATTTTTCCCTATAACAGATCCGGAGTATTTCCCTAAGTAAGCAACGGCTGACATATGTTGAGATGAGTTTGCGTACCGGTAAATGTCTGCTGTAATTCATATCCAAATACATACTATGCTTAAATTTTAAACATAACGATTTTAACTCATAATTTAGCTTCTTCTCATTCAGGTATCGATTATTTGAGATCTCACAGACAATGACGTTAGTTTTTGCGGACTTGTGTAACCATTGTAGCATACTAGTCGTACATTCGAACGGGTTCTTATCGTTGGAGCCGCTTATAACTATTGCAAAATCATTTTCACTAAGCGTTTTCAGATCTTCCTTGCACGATTTTAAAACATCCACCATTCGAGCGTTTGGTTTACAAAAACAGAAAACTTGGTATTCTGTTCCCAGCAGTTCTTGAAGTTTTCCCTGTACGTCTTTTCCTTGCTGGTCAGCTAAGATGAGTATTTTTGTCTTTTTGTTATTGGCGCTAAATCCTTGATATTTCTTAGTTGGTTCTTGATGTGTATGTATAGTATTATTGTCTGACATCATTGCTTTGATTTTACTATTTTTATATTCCAAATCAGTTTCTTTTACTAATAGCTGTTTTTCTTTTTCCTCTGTTTTATAACTATATATTTTGGTTACTTCTTCTATTACTTTTCCTAATTCAGACTTATATGCATCATCCAGAATTGTGTCATCAACAGAATGCTGGTGATCTTCTTCTTGGTCAAATGTCTTTGAATTGTTATCAATTTGTGTTTGGGGTACGGAAGTTACGAATTGCCCCCTGAGGATATTTATAGATTCCTTTAAATCCTCATTTTCACTCTTAAGCGTTAATAACCGATTTACCAATTTAGTTATTCTCTGACGTAACTTTTTAATTCTTTTCGCATATGGTTTTGCTTTAGATACTTTAAACTTTACAAATTTGTCTACGCCAGCCAAAGGTGTTTTTGTTTGAACGGTTGCAGCAGTTCTTGATTTTGGAGTACTTGACATATTTTCTCTTGCTTGACAGGTTGGAGTATCTATTTTAAAAGAATATTCTTTGTTAAGATTGCGTTTAATTCTGTCCATAGCACTTGCATTCAATTTGCTATCAGTGTTAATTTTCTTATAACTGGTGTATGTTTTCCTAGCTGCTGGTGATGAGCATAATTGAGTTAGTATATTTATTTTAATCTCATATTGTGTTATTTGCATTTTAAGTTGTTCATTTTCTAATAAATTTTTTTCTAGCTCTTTGTCACTTATTTCAAATTTTTCCTGTAATTCTAGTAGCTTTCGTGATTTTATTTTCAACTCTTCCTATAAGTTGAGATTGCTATCGTGTTCAGGACAGCTTCTATTTAATTGCGCTGTTGTAGTTGGAGATGAAATAAATGAGTCGTCATCGTCGTCAGTTGGCAGCGAGTGAAAAGAATTATGAGTGTGAACATTAATTCTTGTTTCCGTTTTCATATTGAGGCATTGTGAATTGGGAGAGTGAGGCTGATTTGTTATGATCGGCTCTAATGATTTCTTTTGTTTATTTGTAGCTTCAGGATTATTCCCCGCCGTAGGCTGTGACAACTTAGTAGCTTTTGTATTTTGGGAAGTACAATACCTACATTTAATTTTTTTCCTATTTTGAGGTTGCATCAGTTTGTATAATTTTTCTGACATTCCAATGCAATTAAAATCAAAGAATTTGTCACACTGCACGCATTGTATTGTATCTCTTTCTTCTCTAGACGACTTGCATACATTGCATATCACTCTTTGCTTTACTTTTCTCTTTCGATTTATATTATCCATGGTTGTCAATATATGGCTTAGCTGATGTCGTTCGAAAGTATGTAGTAAAACTTAATAAAAAAAAATACATATATATATTTTTTTCTTAACAACGGACTAGATCGTGTGACTGATGCAAAAAAAAATGTTTTTCTTGAAATAATTATATGCAAAAAGATGTGCATCGAGTAGCGAACCTGTTGCGTCCGGGCGTTGGGCAACCGTACTACGAACGGAGCTACGCCGCTGATGACGTCTTGCGTGAAATTACCGGTATCTATGCGACGCAGTGCAGACCGTAATCGAAGCCAGTAGACTGACTCACAATGTAGTATAGGCACATAAAACGCACAATGACACAGCTGTTTTGACGTTATGTTAATTTAAAAATTAAGGGACTTTAATGGACACTTTATAGTTTATAATGTTTATATTGATGTTATGTGTTGATATAGTCACTTTGAAATCGAGATGTTTAACCTATGTTCTAGAATATTATGATTTATGATCCGTATATTATTAGTCGTTTTATGACCAAGTCACTTCATAAAATTTTTCACTAACACTCTCACTTGTTAATTGTATCACTATTTAACGGCTCACGGTATTTACTAAGTGAAATCGGCATTTCGCTATTTTTAGAAATTTAAAACGTACGGAGATGATATGATACGTCAGACGCCCTCTGACCAATTGACCAAGTTTAAGGTTATTTTGATATTTAGCTTGCATGAAATCGTAATGGAAATCATACATCAAGGTTTTTGATAAATCTTATATACAAAAACCTAAGTAAATTGGTTTATTAAATAAGATATTTGTCTTTTTCAATTGCACGGCAACTAAATTTTCTGAAAAGATTGACAAACTGTGAAATTGGGGACTTGCTATCAATGATTGAACCCCTTGTTTGTTACCACGATTTAGCCAGTGATTAAGTAACTTGACGTTTACTCGTTTAGTCACATTCTCCATGGTTTTACCAAAAACGGAATTATTCATAAGTTTGAAAAAATCTTTTTCAAAATCTGAAGTCGCTTGCGAACGCATGCTTGTGTTCAGATCAATGAAACTTTTTAACCACGCAGATTGTTCAAACTTGAGAATTCTGTGAACTTTTAGCAACCGTAGACCTTTTTTTAAACATTGCTTCAAATTTCCATAGTGAATGACGTAATTACTTTTACTATTTAAATTAGGAATCAACTTTCGTTCCTTACTGTTGCCTTAACAAACATTTTCAGGGCAGAATGGTAAATCTGAATGACAATCATGTAAATTTTTGGGGTATTCCAAATCTACTTCTAAAATAAAATCAAATTTAGAATCATCAGACACATCAAAATTTGTATTCACATCTACCCATTAAAATTTTCCTGTTGGTAGATATTGAGACATAGACCAACCGTAAAGGTTATTTGCATCAAGGTACATGAGAAATGAAGATGGAATATTTGAATCATAATCTGGCATAAAAATGTTGTAATGGCGAAATTCCACCTCGTTTATTTTTCGCGATGTAAGCAATTTTATCAATATCTGTTAGTAATTCTGTTTACTTTTGTAAAATGCAGCATAGCGTCCCAGCTTAAACCAGGTGCAGTATAATAATGTGCTGGATCCAATTGATATGTTTTTTGGCAAACATTTCTAAAATTTTCAAAAACATCTGCTAATAATAAAACATCTGTTTTGAGGTAAAGGTCAGAATAGTCACCCATAGTTTGACAGCTAAAATGATTCCATACATCTTGAGCATGTTCGTAGTCATTATTTGAAATATGACAGTCTGTCAAATAATTATAAAAGTCACTTTGAGCAGGGAGGGAAGTTAAATTTAAGGAATCAAATGAGGTCATATATTCATACGGATACACACCTTTACGTATCAAACGTTTGAAATCATCTTCATTCGGAAAATTTATTCATAGTTCCTTGAATTGATCGGGTAATAAATTTTTTGCTAATTTATCAAGACTGCTAGCCATAAATTTAAGCGAGTCGAGAAACCGTAACCTAATTTTTCGATTGTTAATATGCAAAACCTTAGAGAAGGAAATATATTTCTCTTTGTTTTGAGGTATAATTTCAATATCCCCTTCTTCACAGTGCAGTCCGTGGACTATAAAATGAGCATCATAGCTACTTAAACTGTGAAAAAATACAGGTACAAAATTTGGTGTTCGATATTTCTCCAAACAAGATTGATGAGCAACGCCTTCATAAATACCAGTATGAAAGTTGTAAGAAATTATACAGTTACCATTCAAGTCACTATTGCAAATGTAACATATGCTACTTTGTGCAACGCTAGCTTGGTTTTCTTTTGTTAATTGTAATGGACTTTTCGAGAAAGAGTTTTTCTTGCAAATGTTCTCTAAATCTTTATGGAGAAATTTTATAAACGTTTCCGCGCAATTCTCACCTCTGTAGGTTCTATATTCTGATAAATTATCATCATACGAACACTTAATATAATACCCAAAACTATACATTTCGTGTTTCTGAATGTTTGTAGTCGATGACTTACTAGGATCGTTAGAACAACTCAATTTACGTTCGTAATTGTTAAATTCTATTATGTTGCAGGGAATCAACTCAATTAACCAATTTCTCTTTTTTTCATATTCAAACGGCAAGTTTGTTGAAACATAGAAACAATCTTTTTCCTGGTGTTTCTGCAAATGATTTAGTGAAGTAAAATGTAACAGACATCCATCACAAATATGCATCGTATGTTTTTTCGCGGACAGCTGTTTGGAAACTAACCGTGAGAGATTTTTAATATAACAATAATGACCATTTACTCCATGATTTAAATATAACAAATTTATATGTGTACTTTGTCTACATTTTGTCAAGTGTAGAGGTCCTATAACCTTATTCGATTTACTCTCTGTGTCGTATGATAACCCAAATACATTAATGCTCAAATCATTTAGTTGTTCGAATTTGTGAATGTTTTAAATTTTAATCGGGAAAGGGAGATTACCGAAATTCAATTTATTTTTATGTGGTAAATAGGCTGTTACTCTTTCAGGATTGTGTTGTACAGGATAAAGTGCTGATAAAATAGCCCACCGAAAGCATTCGTGATCGTTGTTTTGCACGTTAATCACTGCTTTTTTTATTACTTATATCAAGTGGTAACTTTATAAATGAGGAGCCACGTAATGGGTTAAACTTGTTAACATTCATGTCTAAATGATTGATACTCACTAAACTCCACCCACTGTCTTTCTTCTCAAAATTAGTTATTTTATCTATTATTTCACACATCAGAGATTAAAATATGATATCTTTTTCATCACCGCTGCAAACGACATAATTCAAAGTTTGAAAATCAAAAGTATTATTCTTATTTTTCGTTTGTTGAATAAAGTTTGCATTTAGTAAAAAATTCACTTTTACAACAAAGTGTTTTAGAATTGAACGTTCCATTAAGGAAAATACTTGTTGTTTAACTTTTTGCAAAAACAGTTCTGGTGTTTCAAACGATGGATCAAGCACGGTATCGGATGCTATTCGGTAAGTTAAAATTCTATTTCCAAACGAATTTTCAATTAACTGCACATTGCCAAATTCAGGGTCAGATCTCAAAACATAATTTTTGTGTGTGTTACTCTTTAAATGGTTTGTGAAATATTTTTTTGACAAATACAAGTGACAAACAGAACATTCAACTTTATCATTATTTTCTATTGCACTTACAATTTGATTTGTAGGGTGCTGTACTGTCGACGAAGCTTCAAAGTAATTTGTTGTTTTATGATTATAAGTCCTTTTTGACGATGATTCATTTTCGTTTTCCAATGTCACAGACCACTTTTTTGCTCTCCTTCCTGCTCCAACTTGACTATTTTGCATGGACCTGTTTAAACAAAACGAAATTTCTAAATAAATTAATGAAAAAGCTGGATTAATTCCTAAAATTCGTTATACTTACTACTTTCATGTTTACAATAAAGACAATATGCTTGCATTGATAAAACTCCGTCAATTTGATCTATGGATTGATTTTGTTCGCTATGGCCATTACAGGGAGTGAAATAAGGGAAAATGTCAGGATCTAATAACATTGGTTGAGGTGAAACATTTTGAATGTACCACAAACGTATTAAACGATGAAATTTTAATAAAATGAAGGACTTATCAAAACTTGCAATCTCATCCTGTGATAAAATTTGATCAAAAGTAAACATTTCGAAGTAATCTTGTATGCCTCGATAGCAAGCCCACAAATAAAGGAAGTTACAAAACTCTCTGCATTATAAACGTAAAATCAGACCCCACCACTAGAAACTGTAAAACATGCTACAACAAGTCAAAATACTGTATAAGATACTCACGTTTTAAAGTAATCCTGCTTAATTTTATCGCAGAGACTTAAAATAGCTTCCTTCTGAGACAATTGGCCCTCTTCAAACTTGATCCTCTGCTCCACTTCTTCACAAACGTTGTAAAGAGGCTGGTCTATAGAAACCTGCGAGTCCATGATGGAAAATGTGGTATTTAATAGGGCTGTAGTCTTTTTAAATACTCTCCCTCCAACAAACGAGTGCACAAAAAGGATTTCTTTCCTTTACACGAAAATAGAAATATCTAGAATACAATTACAAATAGCACAAATAAAAAAAATTAAGGATATTAACACTGGTCGTAAAAGTACACAAGCACTGTATTATTGTTGCTTATCTCTCCCTATAAAATAATGCACACGGTCTGATTTCGCCGCAAATTGTTTTGTTTTATTGTATATTACACTTCGGGCACTTTGCATATTTTTGTCCTCTTCATTTGACGCGTAATGCTTCACGCGAACGTTTGCATGTTTCCACTGTTCAGTTGGTGCTATGTCTTTGATTTTGTTCATGTTATAAACTTCAATTTTGATAAGATGTGAAGCATATGCACCGTCGTTCACGTTTGAAGTAATGTATGCGACACCTTCCTTTGAAGCCTGTCCAACAATCGATGACTATTTTGCAAACTTCATCTTTTTCTTAGGTTCCTCAAAGAAACCATGAATGTTGTGCTCTGATCTCTTCTTAAATGTGACGGCGAGTTTCCCTTTACTATCACTGGGTTCGTCTGGTGTGTCAGGGAAATAATAATTCTTGTAAGTATTTTCATATGGCTGAAACAAGAATATGAGAATATTTCAAAAGAGGGAAGGATATGACGTAGCATCGTGGTTAATTACCTCAACACAGCATCGTTATAAGAAGTAACAATATACGTAAAAATTTATAAAAGTAAAAAAAGATTGTATACATCTCATCCTTTAGGCAGCAAGAAGAAATAATAACTGTAAATATAACACTGTAAACACTTTGAACCTCACTAGGTATCTATTGAACTCGTTGTTACACTGGAACCGGACACAGACACAATATGACGTTGAGTTTGCATTGTGGGCTTTTATACACCTTAACCAACTAGAAAAAATTAAGAAGAGGCATGTAAAAACATGATCCTTTACAAAACGAAGGACAGGTCACAAACCTTTAGCAACAAAAAATAACTGAACAGGTCTCTGCAAGTTTGATTCCACCATTTTGATTTCTTGGATATTGTAAGGAATCAAGATAAAACTTGCTTCAAAGCACAAAAAACGGACCACCAGCTTGCTCAACCATTCAGATGGTATCTATGAAAATAAATAAATCTTCCCCAATAATGGAACAAAAGATGAAGATAAACTTGCATGGGAATCTCGAAAAAACAGGTAACCCACAACCATTTCATAACAATGGAAACTATTAACCACCTGCGACTTCAATGTTATTTATAACAATGAATAATTCGTTCTATAATATAAGTATGGTATACGCTGGGGATCTCGTAACTCTAGTCAAATGGAATTATATTACAAATATTGTAAGGATAGCTTAAATAATGTAAATGATATGTTAGAATGTGAAGCTGACGACCACTACTTGTGTAAATGTATTAATGATCATTTTAATTTTATTGACAAACTATACTGTGATATTGTTCATATCTTACAAACAAATGCCATTAAAACTAAGAATTCGGATTTCGGTGCGCGTAAGACCTTCAAAAAAGTTACGGGTTGGAACTACCATGTTCACGACAGTTACAAGGAAGCTCAGGTACGTTTTAGGTTGTGGGTAGATGCAGGCAGACCGTTCACGGGCATGGTACATGCAGACATGGTTGAAACGCGTAAGAAATTTAAGACTAATCTACGTTGGTGTCAAAAAAACGAGGATATGATTAAGATGGACATTTTAGAACAGAAAAACTCAATAAAATTCTGGAATAAAACTAAAACCCTTAATCCTTAGCAAAGTTTACCAGTATCTGTGGACGGCCGGCAAGACCCTGTAGAGATAGCAAAATTGTTTGTTGATAAGTTTTAAGTAGACCCACTTCCAGTGGAGAGTGCAAGAAAGGTAGATGAAAATACTGAGCCATTTTCAAACCTTTCTTCTGTCAGATTTACACCAGAGCAAGTGAAGAAAATTGTTACTCAAATGAAGCGTGGCAAATCTCCTGGACACGATGGCTTAAGCATTGAGCATGTTCTGTGTGCAGGAGATTTGCTATACCTGAAATTGTGTTCTTTGTACAATCTGTGCCTGAAATTTGGCTACTTTCCTGAAGGTCTCATGAAAACGATTGTTGCGCCGGTAGCAAGGAACAGAACTGGGAATTTAGGTGCCTCTAACAATAACAGGCCCATTTCCCTCGGCACGGTGCTAGGTAAGGTTTTTGAAAGGCTGCTGCAGCCTGTACTTCTCAAAGAGTTGTGCATAGATGACGCTCAGTTTGGTTTCCGTCCAGGTCTCTCAACTGACGATGCAATAGTTAGCTTGAAGCACATCGTTTACTACTATACTAGTAGGGAAACGAGTGTTTACGCCTGTTTTCTCGATCTGAGTTGCGCGTTTGATCTAGTGAATTATGAGATTCTCTGGACCAAACTGCGCGACTCTTAAAGTTCCTCATGAGGTTGTGGAGATTTTGAGATACTGGTACGGAAACCAAACAATTTATGTAAGATGGGGCGACACGACGTCCAACGAGTTTAGGTTGGACTGCGGAGTACGTCAGGGTGGTCTCACCTCTCCTTTTAGCCTGTACGTCAACGATCTGATTGTCGAACTGAGGCGCACGGGTGTCGGCTGACACTTGGGTGACGTTTGCGTCAATAACCTAAGTTATGCAGATGACATGGTGCTCCTTAGTCCGTCAATTAAGGGTCTCCGCAAGCTTCTTTCGGTCTGTGAGCATATTATGCAAATGCTCACGGGTTGAAGTACAACGTACTTAAAACGGAGATGTTAGTATTTAGGGCTGGAAAGGGACCGGAGAGGGTACCCGATGTATTTTTGAATGGTGAGAAGGTGCGGGTTGTGCAGCGTTTCAAATACCTTGGACATGTTCTGACATATGACTTGAAGGATGACTGCGATATTGAGCGGGAAAGGCGGGCACTCTCGATTCGGTGCAACATGCTCGCGCGTAGATTTGCTAATTGCAGTGCAGATGTAAAGACATTGTTATTTAATACTTACTGCCAATGTCCTTACACCTGTCAACTGTGGGTGAAATATAAACGGAAATCGATAAGCATCATAAGGGTGCAGTACAATGACGCGTTCCGCATCCTTATGCGTCTGCCACGCTTTTGCAGCGCGTCGAGTATGTTTGCTGAGGCGAGAGTGCCTGATTTCTTTGCGGTTGTGAGAAACCGCATATCTTCCTTTTGGGATAGATTGCGGTCATCTGGCAACTCAATTCTTCGGGCGGTATGTCAGGACATGTCGGGCCCAATATTTGAACACTGGCTTAGCGTGCACCGAAACCCGAACAAAAAATGAGCGTAGGCACTATGTATGTGTATGGTAATATGTAGGTACATACTAGATACCTTACCTTACCATATCTAGATTTGACACTAGATTTAGATTTTACCTATTTGTATTTATTATTCTTATTTTTGTATGGGTAAAGTGTATTCACCTCACATTTAAATTGCATGAGCTTTTTTTTAGGAGGTCCAGAAAAAACTGAGCCAGAACCCGCCAATCTATACTACTAATAACCCTACTTACGGAACTTGTATCTTAAAGTACTATTAAACAGTGGTGGTGCTAGTGGATGCCATTATTTTTGCAAAATTTTGATGACTTTCGGATTTAAACTGTGTAAAAAACCTTAATTTATTGTTATATGCACGAAAATATGGGGCGCTGCAGTGTTCTACAATGTAAAATCTATAGTGAAAATAGATATCCCAATAATAGTAACTTTACATAATTCGCTATGTAATGGAGAGAAAAATTTACCAACATTAAGGGTAATTAGGATTCCGATACCAAAATGGTAAAAAAGGAACCCTTATGGTGAGACTTTGTATGTCTGTCTGTCCGTCTGTCTGTCACACCTCTATATCTAAGCAACCACTCATGTTATCGACCTGAAATTTGGAATAGTTTTAGAATATAGTTGCCCAACTTAATTCCACATAAAAGAATTTTGAAAAAATTATGATTATTAATGTAAAGGGGGCCAAAATAGGGGGGGCCAAACTTCAAATTGTCGCTACTAGGTCGAGTGGGGTATCATATGAAAGGGCTTTAATTACGTCTCTTAGTTTTCAAGTTATGACGAAAAATTTCAAAAAAAAATACAATTTCCCCCCCCCCCCCCTTATCTCCGAAGTTTATAAAAGGAAAAATCTGAATTAATTACAGTTGACATACGTTTATGTAAACATTACAGCAAAAATAAAACGTTTTTTCTAAGTTGCACAGTTTTTTAGAAATTTGCAAATAACCTTTACAAACAAATTTATACTAAAAATGGACTTTATTGCCTCCAAAACTACAAAAAGTATATTGGAACCCTCGGCGCGTGAGTCTGACTCGCACTTGACCGGTTTTTTTTATAAGTGCCACATTTGCTCAATATCTTCTGTCGCATTCGTGGCCACGCTGTGCCGAATTCTATTAAACGTAGTGTATTATAATTCTATGACTTGATCTTAGTTCTGACGTGATCTGATGTGAATCCTATAATTTTTTCCCCATATAAAATTTTATAAGCGCCGCTAAAGAAGTTTTCACTTAAAAAAAATATGTATACCTATGTCCGTGGTCCATCGTCTCTTTGGATTTTGTTTACCTGTCCTCTAGGCATATTCTATTTCCAGGTTATTCATATTGATCGCCCGTTGAACTGCGAAGAGTGCTGCTTTCCCTGCTGTCTTCAAACCATGGAGGTGGCGGCCCCACCCGGTACCGTCATAGGTACCATCGAACAAGAGTGGTCTATTTGCAGACCAATATACGACATCAAGGGCGCGAGTGGCGACGTCGTGCTCAAAATTAAGGGACCGATCTGCCAGACGATTCTTTGCGGAGAAGACATCATATTTGATGTAAATATTCTAATACTGATTCATACATTCTTATATAATAGGGTGTTTTCCGGTACCTTTTAAAAGTTCAAATAGATGGCACTGCAACTTAGCACTGGGAAAATGGAAAATTGCACCTCTAATACTGAATTGTCACGGACGGTCACCATCACGTAATTAGTTTAACCAGAATTCGTAAATACCAAAAATATATTATTATTATACGGTAAATACCCTTTTCACGTTCACTTAAAATTATCGATCCCGTAATTCTCCCTATAATCACTCTAAAAGTGCGTGAGCGCATCTTTCCGTTGCCTCAGTTCGAGTTTCCTATCCCCCGTTGTCGCAAGCGTTGCTTCCCCTTCAAGCTTCACCCCTCACCTGGTGCTAGTTTTTTTTTAAATTATTGTTGTTTTTGCGAAGGGTTATATTTTGCCTTTACCAGTGTCCTCTTAATACCTGCTTGTATACCTGCTCTAAAGTTTGGTTCTTATGATATTGTTAACTGAACGAAATCTTTAGCCAGATTTTATTTTTATAAGTAAAATATTTTTGAAGGAACCAAAGACACCTACAATACCAATTAAAATTTATTATTATGTACGTACGTCAACGGATCAAAATAAAAAATCGAAATCAAAATTTTCTTTCTTCATTGTAGGCTTCGACCAATATATAAGAGTATGGACGGGCCTTATCCGTACAAAACGCTAATAAAAAATAAGCCGCGCTACAGCTACATGTAAAAGCACACCTACAGTTACAGTTTTCCTACTCACATGCACACACAGTGCCTAACAGAGATAGAAACACGCGCTCGCACCGTAGCGCGAGCGAGATAGCGAATGTTCGTCGGGAACGGTCGGGTTATGCCGCCGTTTCTATCATGCGTCGCAATTTTTCCGGCGAATATTATCAAATTATCAAATAATACAAAAAAAATAATTACTAACGAGTTTAAATTAGCCTGTTATAACCGCAGTCTAATGCCATGGATTTCTTTTCTAGATAATCTGATATTTTAAAATAACCTTTCTTGTGCATTTTTTGCTTGATAACAGTTTTGAATTTATCTAACGGTAAACTTTCAATATGAGTGGGTACCTTAATATAGGAGCGTATACATTGACCTTTAAAAGATTTACTAATCTTGTGAATACGGCTAACACAAGAAGCAAGTTGATACCAAAGATGGTTGCTACTTGTTTCTTGTGTTGACAATGTGTCTGTCAATATTTTTGCCAAAAATGTTTAGATTTCGTTTGACATAGGAACCCAAAATTTTCATAAATGTATTACGACACAAAAGAAAAAATGTTGATCTCTTTAAATTCATTTCTTAGAGACTCTCTAGGCTTCATTTTTTAAATTGCACGAAGAGCTCGCTTTGTAGTATAAAATTCTGTTTGCATCCATTTGCAGCTTTAATTTGCAAATAAATTTATGTCGCTAGGACGTTTAGTTTCCGAGATATATGCGAAAAACCGAAAAATTTCAAAAGGGCGTTGGGGTACGGGCTGTGACTTTTGATATATTTACCTTTTAACTATTCAGAACAAAGTAACGAAGTCAAAAATTGTGTTCCAAGCATTTCCCTCTATACCTTTTTTTGAGGATTCGTTGACTGAATTATACCTAGCTTTGATAAAAAAGACGCGACACCAAAATCAAATATTAATTATCGCAAAGAGAGAAAGTCATAATTTTTTCAGTGTTACGTACCTCAAAAGGAAAAAAAATGAACCCTTATAGGTCATCCGTCTGTCTGTCTGTTACGACCGTTTTTCTCAGGAACGCGTGGAGGTATTAAATTGAAAATTATAACAAATACTCAAGTCTATAATACCTTTAAGCTGTAACAAAATCAAACTTCTATGTCAACCCAATCAAAAGAAACAGCAATTTAAGCCGCATATTTTGAAACTCGCAACTACTCGCAAGGGAATCAAAACCTTACGGATACTTCCAGTCGACCTAGAATCTTTAATTGGCATGAAGCAACGTTTTATAGCACACATAAAAAATAATTCCTACAACATTCAATTTTAAGTTAAATCACATAATAAAAATTTTCAGCAATAAAAATACCATAACTTTTATTTATATAGGGTGCTACTTAATTAAGTGCGTTCCTTCTAGTAATCAAGCTGAAATTCATATCAAATACTAAAATCTACTGTCCCTTTAAAAATCAAATTTCTAAGCCAACGCAATCAAAAGATATGGTGTAAATTTTTGCCGTTTATGCCGTAAATTTTTGAGATTTTCGTCACTCGCAAGGGAATCAAACCCTACAGGGTACTTTCCGTGAACTCCGAATCTAGAAATTTAGTAAGAAGCAACGTCTCATAGCACAAATTAAGGACAAATTGCGAAAAGCATACGTTTTTAGTTACATCATCGCATAATAAAAATAATAAAAGTCATATAATAAAAATATTGTTAATAATTTTACACTTACTAGCCTTTTCCTCATGAAAGCGTAGAGGTATTAAATTGAAAATTATGTCAAATACTCAAGTCTATAATACCTTAAAGCTGTAACAAAATCAAACTTCTATGTCAACCCAATCAAAAGAAACAGCAGATACTTCCAGTCGACCTAGAATCTTTAATTGGCATGAAGCAACGTTTTATAGCACACATAAAGAAATAATTCCGAAAACTTTCAATTTTTAGTTAAATCACATAAGAAAAAAATTCAGCAATAAAAATACCATAACATTTATTTATATAGGGTGCTACTTAATTAAGTGCGTTCCTTCTAGTATGATATACGGGCTATAAAACTAAACACAACTATGGTGAAAATTTCAAAGATTTCTGTATGATTTTTTGAGATAATCAAGAAAACAGTGTAAAGGTAGAACTGAGTCTGGTTCATGGGCACGGCCAACCAGATTGTAACAGGCTAGAGCTGCTTCTAAAATAATATCTGTAGTAACATAGATTCAAAGACATACTGGGGACGGCTCGCAGATTGAAATGAGCAGGAGCCAGGTATCCTAATGGCTTACTTAAAACTTACTTACTAGTTTCCTATCCTGGGCACGAACCCAAGCATCAGATTGTAAAGGTCCCTAACCTAGCCTAAGCTATTAAGTTGTATTTATGCAAAAAGGTGTGTATAAGTTTAACTGTTTATTGATGTAAGTATATCTAAATGTGGTAATGTCTAAATTTCTAACTATCCTAGCTGAACCTAAAGGGAAAACTAAATAAAGTCCTAATACTACTTAACGCTTGTTCTGAAGTTCCTAAGCCTATGTATAGGAATTGTCCTAGTCATAAAATGGCCGATGAGATGTCTAAACTGCTTTTAAGGACCCGACGAGGTGATCGACGAGCAACCCTAAATCGTTTGAGTGCGGAGCATGAATAAGTTGAATTCCTATACAATTAATTTCCTAGAATAAATGCATTGATTAGTATGAGCCTATAGGTACTGTAAATAATTTGTGTAAAGGGAAGCAGGCAGATTCGAAGGCTGTAAATGGTACATGAAAACATCAAAATAGTACATCTAAACTTCTCCAAGGTTTACATTTGACTTTCTTAGAGGAAATTTAGTTTATTTTTAACAATGTAAAGGCCTGAAATATATCCAGTCCTCTCAGCTCAATCTTTCCATATAAATAAAGGTGTTTTATTACTTTATATGTGCGAGATGACTTACAAACTGACTCCTGTTGTATTTGCAACCCCGGTATGGATGTATTGCAATATACTGGGTTTTATATTTCCCAAGTTGAATTTATATATCATCAGCTTCGTATCTTAGCTTGTAGCATAGAAAAGAATGAGTTTATTAGATGAATCAAATGCGTTTTTCATTTGCAGCACTTGAGCCAAAAAAAAAATTAAATCTTCTTACCCGTCTGCGACTGGCATACTGAGATGATGACTGGGTCGTCTGGACTGCTGCTAGCTTGGAATTGGACGCTCAGCTTCCCCTGCGTTTTGCTGATGTGCAGTAAATAGTTTGTAGCTTTTGGTTCCTATTTCATATGGTCCATCGACCTCCTGTAACTTTTAAAGGAAGATGAACTTAGCACTATGTCCTAGTCCCCCTTCGGGTAAAACTACTCTATAAATATTTGTTTTTTTATTCTTACTCAACACGCGTTTTGACGTTTAGAGTTCCAAAGGTCGCTATAACACAAAAATATTTAGTAAAATAATAATTTTCTTGACAAAGATCGCCATCGGCGGGCAACTTAGGAAAGTGTCATTTAATCGTAATGTCGAATTGAACTTAATTTACTAATTGGGTGACGAAATGCTCTAGTTACTTAGGTTTTGTCAATTGCAGCGACGAAACTCGGCGTGGATCCACATTTTTTTTCATTTTCGCAGATTTTTCTCACATTGTTGGAGTCCATCTTGCTCTCACGATTCACAGGTCGCAGCAAAAAAGGGCGATGTAGCTTCCATGTTCCACACCTTTCGAATTTTGCCTTTAGACCGCCCAAACCAGCCAATCAGGAATCGGAAATCGAGTAGGCCATGGCCAGCTTCACCGATCCTACCCACTTCCTTCACACTTTTTTTTTCTATTTCCTATTTGACAAAGTAGTTCGAACCAAGGAGGCTTTAATATGCGCCGATTTGCGGCGCTAGACGAGTATTTTCAAGCTATTATTTTAAGTTATAATGCATAATCAGACAAAAAATCTATGATCATTTATATTAATATTCCTATTGTATTATTACTCATTTAAACACTCCTAAAATAGAATATACTCTATTATATTCTTCGTGTGATTCCGTGTCGGACCATCGGCCCGTTACATGCAACCCCCAAAATTTGCGCAGAGCATACGCGTCCCCGGAGCAAATTTTCCACCATTTGAATTTTACGAAGATAATCTAACATTTATTAACCTTTAACCCATAAAGTTAACACACGTAGATCCTGTTGTAGTGTAAATTTTAAACCAAAAGAAAAATGTCTTCAATAAGAGTTCAAGAGTTAAACCACGAACATATTGGTTATACCCCAGAAATGTCGAGAATTTCGAACAAACAATATCCACACAGGAACACTGAGGTCTCAAACTCAGCCCGTCAGAAGGACAGCTCATGAACACATCCAATCTAAGGCAGGTTGTTTTGTTTTTCAACGTTACCCCGGGATAGACACATAAACCCCCCGTAATAAACAAAGTCAGTCCTGTCCCCTAATAAACTGTTATATAACCAACAGTCGAAGTCCAATACTTGACTCAATATCGCTTCCATTTCTGTTTTGGAGCATGTGCAGTGTAGTTTTTGCATAAGCTGTCAGCTTCTTGTAGAGTAGAAGTCATTAACAGGGAGTACATCAACACTCATATCAGACATCAGAGTAATTTTCGTACCCGAAGTCTCTTAAAATTAACCTAGCACCTATGATCCCATAAATACTTCGATGTAAATGTAATGTACAGGGTCAACAGTCAATTAAGATTTCCATCGGTTGAGAATCCATTGGTTCATTGCAACCCTCCATTCTTATAACCTCTGTCATACCCATTCAATCATCAACATTTATAGTTAGTCTATTTCCTATTACTAACATTCCCTCTCAACAAGATCAATCGACCCTTTTATTTCTCCCTTATGGTTCATAAAACCTTACGTTTAATACTCTCTTCCCTCTTTTACGCTGTTACTACGAACCACTGGTCTCCCCAATGAAACGTTCGATAAACAATAGGTTATGCTACTAGGTGGAGCCTGCTCAGGCAAACGTACCGGCGCTGCGCAAAATTAGATTAATAATTTTAATTCCCCAAACTCTTAGTTGATTCTATTGGCCTAATCACTTACAATGTCTAGTTTACTAACTCCTAAGCGCAACTGATGCAATAATTCACAAGAGAAATATAACACCAATATTAAATTAACCCCATCAACCCTCGATTTACACCATACAAATTTATTTGAAATGGAAGAAGTATTTTGCCAGGAAGGTTGGGAATGCGCCTATAAGTCCGTCCACAAATCAAAATGATTCCTAAGAAAACATCTTTCTTTCCAAGGACTTACGAGTCGGTCCCCCAAAGATCCTTTCAAATAAAACCGCTCGACAGCTTGTCGCAACGGATTACTCACGTGTAAACAAGTCGTCTAGCACAATACTTTAAAGTTGAATCATCGAACTCTCTCTCAAACCCTTCCTATCGAGCTCTATTTTCGTAATCAAAATTGTTTTACGACACTTCAAAAGTGATGGATCTTCTCATTTTTCACATTGGGCAACTGATTCTCCAACACAATCTAGGTGTCTAAATTGTTAAATTATATAACTGACCGGGAATTTAAACGTGAATTACGAAACCTTTTACTATTCAATTGAAATTCACTGTTTACCCGAGCCATCATTACCTGCCTTCAGCCGAGCTTAACCGTACCTAATTTCAATAGTTTCTACACAACCAAGAATTTAATACAAAAATATTTTAAATACATAATAAGAATTTTACCTGCGAATAATAGTATCACTTAACCCCGAAGAAGTATCTCTCTTAAGGAGTTATATCTCTATGTCGTAATTTAACTACCCAATTTAAGTACATTTTCAGCTAAAACCTCAACCTCGAATTTACTTAACCCTAAAGTAAAGAAAAAAAATTGAAAGAAAATTAATTTACACGGCAGATGTTTCCCGAATCTCGAAAGGTATACAAAATCCCTTGCCCCATTTAAGGAAAAGTACGCCTAAAATTACCTAGGATTGTCCAGTGACATTAGAACTTCAGCTACTGTACTAATAAAATTTATAATTACGCATACATGCCAATGTGTCTTACGTATTGCAGCTTACGCATCTATGATAGTCTTACACACACAAATATCTTATTATGGCAACGCCCCTGAACGTTATTTCTTACGCATTATGCATTTAATAATATGAAATTTCTCGCTTTACGCATACATGCCTTACGCCTTAAACACTCTACGCTTTACGCCTTATGTATATACATACATACATACATAACATCACGCCTTGTTCCCGTCGGGGTAGGCAGAGAACACAGTTCTCCACCTGCTACGATCTTGACATACTTCCCTTGCTTCCTGAACCCTCATCAATCCTTTCATACATGCTCGTCGGTTTAGGGTACTTTTAACCTGGCCTTTATTCAGAACATCCTGAATTTGGTCCTGGTACGTTCGCCGAGGCCTTCCCCTTCCAACGTTTCCATTCACTCTCGCCTTGTAGATCTCTTTCGTCAATCTTCCTTCATTCATCCTCTCTACATGACCAAACCATCTTAGCATCCCTTTCTCAATTTTAGTCACTACGTCTTCTTTTACGCCACAACGTTCTCTTATCACACTATTTCTAATCCTGTCACTCAATTTCACACCAATCATACTCCTCAACGCTCTCATTTCTACTGCATTATTTCTACTTTCATGCTTTTTCTGCCATACCCAGCCTTCACTGCCGTACATCAGTGTTGGTACCAAAACGCCTCTATGGACAGCCAGACGAGCCTTGTGAGACACCTTCTGACTCTTCATAAAAGCATGCAGAGCACCATTCGCCATATTTCCAGCATTCACTCTTCTTTCGATATCACTTTCACACTTTCCATCTTTCGTAAACTTAGAACCCAGATACACAAACTCCTTCACTTGTTCGACTTGTTCACCACCTATTAATATAGTACACTCTGTCATACACTCTTCTCTTTCAAGTACTATTACTTTCGTCTTGCTTACATTAATTTTCATTCCTTTCCTATCAAAAACCACATTCATCATTGTTACCATCTCCTGTAACTCGTCAGCAGATGACGCAAGTATAACTTGGTCATCAGCGTAGAGAAGACATTTGATGAGTAACTCATTCATTCTCAGTCCACACATACTCTCTTTCAGATCAGTCAAACAATTATCCATGAATAGGTTAAACAGCCAAGGTGACGCTACACATCCCTGCCTAACACCTTTTTCGATGCAAAACCATTCAGTATATTCTGACCCCGTTTATTCTGACGCAAGCACTGGAATCCTCATAGAGAGATTTCAGTGCTTGAATCAGATGACCGTTCACCCCATACATAGACAATGCCGACCACAATTCATTCCTCACCACTCGGTCATAGGCCTTTTTCAAATCCACGAACGCGCAGTAGACTTTTTGGTTTTTGGCCAAACACTTTTCAGTTATGCACCGCAAGGAAAAGACCTGATCTGCACATCTTATTCCCTTTCTAAATTCCGCTTGTACATACCATATTTTTTCGTCAGTATCTTTCATCACTCTTTCAATCAAAACCTTTGCATACAGTTTGCCGATGACACTGAGAAGATTTATCCCGCGGTAATTTTTGCAGTCCTGTTGTGACCCTTTTCCCTTGTACAGCGGCACAATCACAGCCTTGCACCAGTCACCTGGTACTTGGCCGTTCGTCCAACACAGGTTGAAAAGGCGGTACAGCTGACTAGCCACAATGACTCGCCCAGCCTTCAACATTTCGACCGACACTCTATCATATCCACCTGTTTTACCTGATTTCATACTTTTCATTGCTTTCATGATCTCATCCATACTTATCTCACTTGCATTACTCTCATATTCATTCTCATGCATTTCCACAGAAGACCTCGGTACGCTAGCCTCTGCTTCTCTCTCAAACAAACTTTCTAAATATTCCTTCAATCTCTTCAGCACACATTCTTCATATGTATATAATAATATAAAACCTCTTGCTGTACGCATACGTGCCTTATGCCCAATAAGCACATGAAAGTCTTACGCAAAACTGAATCAGTGCCTAAGAAATTTAAATGTAAATATTTTTATTTTATTATTCCAAAAGACTATGCTTAAGCTTACATACAACAAGTGAATTTACTAATATTATAGCGTATGTTAAATGGTATTCTTCATAAATAAGGACCCCCTTTTTATTTAATTTGATTTAATTTAGTTTGGTTTGATTTGATTTGATTCGATTCGATTCGATTCGATTCGACTCGATTCGAATTGATTTGATTTGATTTGATTTGAATTGATCTGATTTGATTTGATTTTATTACATTTTATTTAATTTTGTTATATTGTATTTATTTTATTAACCTTGCTAGGTTATCCAATCAAACTTTTCCAATAAAATTTTTACTTTAGCCGGAACCGAATTGACAAACACCCATAAACTGGAATAGGATATGAAATACAACTTAACATTCTTGAACCCACTCCATATGTCAATCTCAACCTTACTTGAACTAAAGTTATTAAATTAAGTTAAAACGAAGACCCCTTAAAATAATATTTTTATATATACACGCCTACTACCCAAATTGCCCCAATTGCTTTTCTAATCTACTCATAGATCCAATTTCTTCAATATACATTTCTTAACTATTTCCTAAAGGTTACTTAAGAAAACCCCCCTGTATGTCCTCACTTTAAGAGTATCAAAATATATAATTATGAATTCAAAATAACTAAAGGTAATTTTTTTTTTATCATTACTTTATTGTTTTGCATATTATTATAATCTCTATATAGGTAAGCAATTATTTAATCCTGTACATTATTTTGTACAGACAAATTATTCTACGTTGACTCACTCAAACCTTTTAAAACAAATCCTGACCCTATGCGTATCACAACTAAATAGATATGCTTTATTATTTAACAACAAGTCATCGTTATCATAACATACCATACAACGTCCCATGCTACCAAAGAGCCTCTTTCTAAACGCTAACAAATATGGCTGCTGTTGTTGGTGTCAGTCTGTCTCCCGCTCCCCTGCGGTGAACATCTTAACGTGTGCTGTGTGTATAATACTTACTTAAAATGACGGCCGCTTTACTTGAAAAGCAAATACGGGAACTCACGGCGAGCGTTACTTCACTAGTTAATAAAGTGAGTGCTTTAGAAGCTAAAATTGATGATCAACATGCTCTAATTACGAAGCAGACTATTACGATTGAGCAACTGAAGAGCAATTTTACTCAATCGGCAACTACCGCCACTGCCACTGAGAAACAAGAATGTGTTCGAGCAACAACTGCACAACCTACACCACCACAGGAACGACCTGCCAGGCAAGCTAGGACTAACGCAAAATCTGCACTTACTATTCTTAACAAGAAACAGCCTAAAGTTAAGAACATTAAATCAAATGAAAAAGTGACGTCGACTCCAATTCAAACTAAGTCGGTAAATGACGATCCGCACCCGGGTGTGGCTACAATAACAGCGGGTGATAACGAGCGGAAGACTGACGATGAAACCACTATGACTGGCCGACCGACTGATAATGAGTGGAAAAGCGTAACTTATAAAAAGAAGAGACGTGCAAAGGTCAACATTGGATCAGCTAAAATCGACCAGATTCAAGCCGTCGAACAGTTAAAGTATATTCAGGCCTGGTCGTTTAAACCTGAAACGACCATTAAAAATGTCCTAGATTTTTTAAACACCGTCAAGATATCGGAACACTACTACGTTGAAAAACGCAACATTAATTCTGATAGGCACGCATCTTTTATAATTGGTATTCCAGAAGGAATTTATGAGCATCTTAACTCGCCTGCAGTGTGGCCGCAAGGCGTCCGCTACGCAAACTGGTTTCTCGTTCGTCCCCGCCGCACGCGCGGGGATTCAGAGCGCTCCCAGTAAGCCGGCTACGACTGCTGACAGTGTCTCCACTCCATGCGCCCCGATCGGATGTAAACAGCTGCGAGTTTTTCTACAGAATGTACAATGCCTACGACGTAAGGTACCTGTACTAGAGAATCTCCTTCAATCTGGCTCTGGATTCGACTTGCTCTTATTGACGGAACACTGGATGGAATCTGATGAACTAAAAGTGACTAGTATCATGAATTTTAATTTAACATCGAATTATTGCCGCTTAACGCGTAAACATGGGGGCGTCTGCATTTATGCTCATAATAGTGTTACTTTTTTGGAACGCCCTGACTTATGTAATTTTTCTATTGAAATGCATATTGAAATTGCTGCGATTCAAATAATTGAACTAAACATAATTGTTTGTTGCATATATCGATCTTGTACAGAAGGTGACTTGGAAATATTTTTTAATCAATTAGAATCTTTATTTAATAGTATAATTAATGAAATGCTCATATTTTAATTTTAGGTGACATTAATATTAATTTGCTTAAGCACACTAAACAGAAATGTGAACTCCTCAGCCTTTTGGGCCGGTTTAATATGACCTCAATAGTAAATTTTCCGACGCGAGTTAGTGGGGAATCGAAGACGTGTATCGACCATTGTTATACTGACCTTCTCTCTCACTGCATTAGCTCGCACCCGGTTGACGCAGGTATAAGTGATCACTACGGTGTAGGTATTGACATAAAAATGCCGGTGAACTCTGACTTAACGAGACACATTGTTAAGAGGATAACTTCTAGTAGGAATATTAAACTATTTATTGACGAGATTAGTGAATGGGACTGGTCGTGTTCTGCAGTTACAAAATCGTTTAGTTTAGATGATTTATTAAATGCATTCGTCCATATTTTCGAATTATGCTGTCCACTAAAAAAGATTCCTGTCTTCTATATGAATAAATCATGGTGTAACCTAGCTACCAAAGAAAGTGCTCAATTTATACAACTTTTATCGATGTTTGTTCGGTTTAATCCGCATAATGTCGAATTAAATAATTTCTTCCTAAGCATGAAATGTAAACATGCTGGCTTACTAACGTCAACTCGAAAGCAGTTTCTGAACAAAATATTAGAATCGAGTACGGACGGAGGGCGTGCTTTGTGGACCATTATTAAAAGTGAGACTAATAAGGGGCGTGAAGGTGACTCCCTCGCCGTGTTGCGGCACGCTGTGTGCGGCGCGGGCGCGGAGGGATCTGATGTACAGCTTGCTAATTCACTTAACGATTATTACCTATCTGTCGTGCGTGACACGCCACTCAGACCTAAAATATCTGTAGCACTACAACTCCTTCGCTCCAGTGTACCAAAAGTACCAAACGCGTTTTTCTTTTTTCCATTTTCAGTGGAAGAACTAGCAAAAATAATAAAAAGAATCAAACCTAAATCAACTAAGGATATCTACGGACTTCCTACTAATATTTTGCATAAATTACCTCTAAGCACTTTGAATACGTTATGCGATAAATTCAATGATTCGGCTATCAATGGAAAATATCCAAATTCATTAAAAATAATAAAAGTTACCCCAGTTTATAAGGGCAAGGGCTCTAGAAAGGAACATAAAAGTTACCGCCCTATATCTCTTGTCCCTTCTATTTCAAAAATTTTTGAGTCCGGCATCTGTGACAGGCTTATGAGTTTTTTAAACAAAAATGATATACTATCTGAACGTCAATTCGCTTACCAGTCTGGTCGATCAACTATTGGGGCTGCACGGCTCTTATCACGCACTGTGCTTAGCTGCTTAGAGCAAAAGAAAAAAGTTGCTGCTGTCTTTTTTGACCTTTCACGGGCGTTCGACCTCGTTGATCATCAGCTCGTTTTTTCCAAGCTTGACCATTATGGTATCCGTGGCGTCCCCCTGGACCTGCTAAATTCTTTCCTCTCCAATCGCAGTCAGATAACTGTGGTGGGTAGTGGAAAGTCTAAGGCGGGTTTGGTGGGCGACAGATCGGTTCCCCAAGGGTCAAATATTGGAAATACAATTTTTCTTCTTTTAATGAACGACCTACCGTTTGTGTCGCCCTGTACTGAATTCATAATGTATGCTGATGATATCTGTGCTGTAGTCCACGCAGACAATGATTCAGATCTTCTTACTAACGTTCAGGGGGTCATTGGCAGACTGGCAGACTGGTTCGTTGCTAATGGGATGCAGTTAAATTTGGAGAAATCCAATTTACTAGAGTTTTCGATGAGGCAAACTAATACGGCTAGCTCCCTAAGACATGTAGTGGTCGCAGGAAATAGTATACCAATCGTAAAACAAGCGCGGTTTGTTGGTTTCATTTTTGACAGTGGCTTGCAATGGCGAGACCATGTTGACGGTTTGTGTGCTAAACTCAACTCTGCATATTATGCTATTGCTCGACTAACAGCAACCTTAACGAGACACAACCTGCTTACTCCCTATTATGGTTACTTCCACTCCCACCTTACATATGGAATTGATCTGTGGGGTTTATCGGTCGACCGCGACCTCCCTTTTATTATGCAAAAGAAGGTTATCCGTCGGATCATGAGACTACCTCACGACGAACCAGCTAGACAATACTTTATGGACTTGGGCATTTTAACAGTTCCCTGTCTGTATATATTGGAAGTTGCTAAATATGTTAGACAAAACACTAAAGAATTCCAAAAAAATACGTGGGTTGGGAAACGTCAATGTAAGTGGAGAGCGAGGCAGTTTTCGACTACATTTCAACGCTTACATAAGTCCAATAGGTCCTTACACGTTATGGGTTCACAAATTTATAACAAAATCCCTGTTGAAATCCAAGATTGTTCTGGTCTTAACAGCTTCATTCGAAGGCTTAAAATTTGGCTAGCCCAGAAAGCCTTTTACTCTGTAGAGGAGTTTTTAAATCATAAATTGTAGCAAATATAATTATTGTATACTTTTTTTTTTTTAATGTATACTTTATTTTATTGAATTTACTTGATGTAATTAATTTATGACGATGTATATTTAAAACTGAATAAATATGAATATGAATATGAATACAGTGTGTAAATTCAAAGGAAGGTGCTACTGCCCAACCTCCAGTTCACGAGCCATTAGTCGCCTCTTATAACACCCATCTAGTTGGTACTATTCCTTTCCGGTACCGCACAACGGTTGTAGTAAGTATTCAACCCTAACATATGATTTACCGTCGGCCTGTCTCACCCCCCATTCTGTTATGAAATCTACTCTGTCAAGTAATCGACCGAACTAATAATTACTAGAAAAACCTTGAAAACTCCTACCACAGGTTTAATAGGTTGGGCGATGACCCTAGAGTCTGTTATGTAAATACTTCTATAATGATTATGCCATGACATTCCGCAAAGGCCCCAGTCGACCGCACTCGCCCCATAACAGCCTCCCTAACAAATAAAGTATTATTATCAGTTGAGCAAGCTCTGCTACCCGTCAACAGATGGCGCTGTTGGTTTATGACCAAAACGCGATATATACCTATCCTGACCTAACTTAAGACCTAGTCTAACCTTCGCACTGAAAACCCCGCAAGACAAAACTTCATTTAAACCGCTATAGCCGTCTCCTAGAATCAAATTGCAAGCATATTTATAAAGATTACTCGCTCAATAGTATAGAATTTAGTCATGACTTACTTGTGTAAATAATCTAAAATAAGTATTTAGTATAATTTAATCTTATGAATGAATTAGCTAAAGGTTTAATTTTTTTTTTGAATGAGCAGGTATCAATTATTGTTCTGATATTATTCTACTGTAAATATTCCAAATTGCAACAAGTTCCAACCTGAAATAATATATTAGCATAGTTGGTGCCCGCGACTTCGTCCGCGCAGGACAATAATTGTACCCTATGCGTTACTTTGATGTATCAGCTATATCATTGTAAAGTTTCACTAAAATCCATTCAGAAGTTTTTACGTGAAAGAGTAACAACATCCATATCCATACTTACAAACTTTCGCGATTATAATATTAGTAGGATAGGATAAGGATTTAAAAAGCTTTGAATTTTATAGACTAAATCTTTTAGCATTTTGTATCCTAATGTTCTGAACAAATTACTACTAAACAACTAAGTATTCAATAAGATTTAAAACTACTAACCAGATTCATACTTTGCCTAACTCATCTGATTCGAGCCTTCAACTATTTTTCTTTGAATTTCACTGTCAAACTTTAAATTTTACACCAAATACACATTTCCTAACCAACGTAGTACGAATACGGTTGAGTTCCTTTTATCACTATTTAGTACAGTTTTTCAGGTAATTTAACTAACATAACTTAAAATAAATGTGTAATGGAGTTGTGCCAGGCTAGCTCCAATGACATTTAAGTCCTAGGTATAGAGCGTAGATTCCCTACAGGTTCTCTAGCGGGAGGTCAATGGAAACACAGGACACAACAATATAATGTACAGTTTATTGATTTACACAGACACAGAAATGATTATAGTTCACTTAGCCTAGTTGATCATAATATAAGTTCTTAGCGCTGCCTGATGTCGTTACTGCCTAACGGGGGCAACGCGGCTTTGATGCCTAGTGTTAAGAACAGGGCAAGTTACACTGACACAGGAATTATTATACTTCGCTCAGTCTAGTTGCTCACGACACAGATTCTCAGCGCTGCCGGGTGTAGTTGCGGTCTTACGGGGGCAACGCGGTTTTGATGCCCAGGGGTAAGAACGGGGTAAGTGCGAATTTGGCTGTATTCTAGCTCAACAGGAATCACCTCGACAGCTTACGCCACGGGGGCGTCCCATGTAGGATGGGCTGCCGCAGGACTTGGCACCGCAAGGGGGCAGGCTTCCTGAAGGGGTCCTGCTACCACGAGGGTGCGCCGCTTTAAATACACAACGGGCGTGCGGTCGGCCCCAGTGGGCGAGACAAAGGCTAGAAGGCCCGCTTATCCCCTAGCAAGGGAACCGCACCCCTCAGAAGGATCGCAGGGTATCGCCCGTGGAAGCCGAGTGCGATCGACTCCGTCTTCCTACCCAACCAGGACCAAACTGATACGAGGAGGGCGGCATACCGGAGCGCCCGGGTTGTCCCCCTCGTTCAGCCGGCACTGCCTGAATGGCTTCTGGTGTGGAGCCCACCACTCCGCTACCCACGGGCTGGCCGCCTAGAGGGCTTATCGCTGGATGCAAGTGCGAAGAGGGTTGTCTGGCGACAACTGCTATGCTGGCAAGTCGGCAGGACAGGTGATCCAAAATACGTTATTATTCTAGCACTTACCCCTGGGCTCGGCTGGCGGCGGCTCGCGCTATCGCGAGTTACAGGTTCTACTAACGCGGGACTTCAACGCGCTCTACGGCCGAGCTTTCCGAAACACGGCGGCACGGTATCGACCGGGATATCACTCGAACTACGGCTAGTTTTGGGACTGATCTATGGGATGGTACAGACTACGGTATACATTCGCGAGGTTCCGATACGCGGGACGGTTGTGCTCTCCGAAGCAGGCACACGCGACGACGACTACCTACTAGATTCTAACTGACTCCGGCCCGCTGGTGGGCGGCCTTATATAAACTGCCCGTGCTCCGTTCTCAGTTGCGCATCGGGGCAGAGCTGCACTCAGGACGGTAGCGCCTCAGCCAGGGCCGGCGTTAGGAGGGCCGTTACATTACCCCCCCTCCAATGTGAGATTTTTTCCTGGAAAGAAGGAAAAAATCACCGGTTAATACTGGTGTGCAAGGTGTTAGGGACACGCATGGACGAGGTGTAGTCACAAGGGTCCCCTCATGGCTGGTACTGCTTTTCCCACTGTTGGGCTGGTCATAATTTTTACTGCTGGGCGTCCAATTTATTTACGTTGGCCTTTGGTTTACCAACGTGTTTAAACATTCGGTGTACTGCGTTTATATTGCTGCTTTCGGGCTTTGCTTTGGACCTTGGAGCATCTCTCCTTTCTGGTATTTATCGGTATGATGTCTTCGTGGATTAAAGTACATCTACTGGATAATGGACGCGTTATACTCGATGTAGTGTATGCCAATACACTGTCTCGTGTGCTCATGTACAATTATACTTGTCAGTAGTACGAGAGCCGTAGGCGAGAGTGGACGGGTAACAGTTGATACGTTTGCATTGCCGAGCCAGTGAAACTAGACAGGAATAGTGGATCGTACAAATGGCGACGAGAAAAAAGGTAAACTGAAACATTATTATTAATTAATCAATTCGGAAAGGAAGATAAAAAGATTTTTTACGGTTTTCCTTCGTAATATTTAGTAGTGAGAGTAGGATACATTCTTTGATACTAGTGAATCTCTAAATTCCAAATTACATGGTTAAAGTAATAGGAAACATTTATTAGTAACATAAATTAAGAAATAGCACCTAGTAACTACTTAAATAATTTAATGTAAACAACCGAAGCGCGGAGTTCCTACCTACAAAAAGAGACTCGAGCGCATTCCTTTGTTCATGCCATTGTTTATGTTACATTTTAGTAAAAAAATATAAATAACTACCTGTCTATGCTTATTTACGAAGACTAATTGGTACAACTTTAGAATTTTACTTAAGGGTGGACATAGTTTTTATTAATATTTAGGCTTATGTCACGAGTCACGACAAACATATTTCCTTTTGTTTGATTTTGGCTTACCCACATAAAACAAATAAAAGCAAGCCTAAAGTAAACCGTAAGGTAGAACATTTAAATGTCAACGACAGCTCGGACTTGACACTCGTGGCGCGATTCTGGCCCGTAGTTCTAATGAAATATGAACAGTACAAAGTCCAATGTGGCAATTATAGGTATTGTTAAAGAAATAAAGTAAATAAATACACCCGCTCATATCATACGCAATTATTGCTTATTGTCCATCACTAAGTAGATATTCCACACCAAAATAAGTACAACTTTAATAAAAAATGAAAGTTTCGATCAAATTCGATGTAGGTTATTAATATGCTAAAACGCTTATGAATAGCGATAACTATTTGGACAGAAAGGTACTATGTAATAGGGGCTATTTATAACCAGTCAATATTTTGTTTTACTAACTACATTTTTGAGATATCTTTGTGTCAAATAAATAACAAGGAAAGGTTTTAAAGTTGATGGAATGTATCTATCTGTAATCACTTCCAAAAAATAAAACGAAAAGAAGGAAATAAAATTAGTTTCGTTATGTACATCAATTAAATTTATTGGAAAATGTATACTGTAGTTAGGTCACAAACCTCCATTTAATTGGGAAACAATAAAAGAGAAAGGCAAAATGGCCTACACCTCTTGACAGCTTGGTTGTATACCTCCATTTAATTGGGAAACAATAAAGAGAAAGGAAAAATGACCCCCATCTCTTTGGCAGCTTGGTAACAAACCTCCATTTAATTGGGAAAAAATAAAGAGAAAGGCTAACGGCCTACACCTCTTGGCAGCTTGGTTATATACCTCCATTTAATTGGGAAACAATAAAGAGAAAGGCAAAATGGCCTGCACCTAGGCAGCTTGGTTACAAACCTCCATTTAATTGGAACACAACAAAGAGAAAGGCAAAATGGCCTACATCTCTTAGACAGCTTGGTTATACTATACCTCCATTAAATTGGAAACATAACATTGGGCAATCCGCCTCCATTCAATTGGGAAATGTGACTGAAATCATACAGTTGGGCTATTTATTGCCTACATCTAATTGGAAATCACTTGCACGATATGGCTCGATGAAAATTGGTTTGGTAGCTGTAATTGGGAATTGCTAAAATGAGTAAGGTTTAAAATTTCAGAAAAAAAAGTTGTCTTATTCTGATTATTATCAAATCTATCGAGTTTTGTGTTATATTTAAGAGGAATTAGGAGGAAGTGAGTGCTCTTTAGGACACTTCCGCTTCCACGATTGTATTACTCTCATGAAATGGCTACTTTTATTTTTTTGGCTGTATTACATGCCTCAGTCGTAGACGCAACTGCGGTTCATATTTTGTGGATCGTTCAACTGCCCAGCTTAATATGTAGGTGTTCTCTACTTGGGTCTTGTGAAGACCACGTAATATGTTGCGTAATTTTGTGTATATGTTATAGTCAAAGTCCGATACACAGTCTCTTCGCGGAAGGACTGGTTTATCCTAGGTTTGGCCAAAGCCATCAGGCAATCCCCGAAATACATTTCAATTTCGCCCTTTGCCTGAAGTATTTTTAGTCAAACCCAGGAGCTCCTTACTTTTCAGTCAAACGTCGAAAGTAAATTATTCTGTTTCGGTTTTGGCCTAGTCAATCCTAGAAGCGACTGCAAAACTCGGTCAAACGTTGATCTGAACATGTTTAAACAGGTTCATAATGTCTCTTTAGGTTAGGTTAGGTTAGGTTATACTTTATTGCACATCGTACAAAAGGCGGGCCTAATGCCACACGGCATTCTCTCAAAGCATCTCAAATATAAAAGTGAAAATCACGTAAGCTGACCAATCAGGTGTCAGAACTGGCTGAGTTAAGCGGTTCTTAAGACTTGAAAGCTGCTTAAATGATAAAATGCTTCCAAATATACGAAGATAAGACACTTCATACCTATATCGGAGTTTGACTCGTCAAACCCCTATTTAATAAAATTGTGTTTTGACGTTTGCCTGACCAAATTAGTCTCTCCCAGGTTTGACGAAAATTGTTTAGTCAAAGGCCGAAAATTTACATTTGTTTGGGCTTTGACTAAGTCATTCAGTCTGACCTGAGGATTGACCAGTCCAACCTAGGAGCGCCGGAGCTTCGGAGTTTGCCTATAACATATAGATTGTCATTAATAAAAACGACTTTTATGCTGCTGAGCAGCTGGGCCATCTTATGTGAAGTTTTAAAGTTTTGCATCATAGTCACAGATTAGATAATAGTAAACTGAAGTTTCGTTGGATTTGACAGCTTGAGTTCGATTCTTGACAGATTTGAGGCATTCTTTTAACTACACACCTAAATACAGTAATTTTGAATATACTAGCAACTATGTAACATTGCAAAAAAGATTGAAGTCTGGGAAAGGCAATAACAGATTTGCCCTAACGTTAAACAGTAGAAGCAATGGTGATACTAGCACTACTTGAACACGAAGTTTTGTTTTTAAGGATGTTTGGAAGTTCGTTGAAGTTTTGAACATTCTCGGCCAGGAGTGAGTGCGTGGTTTGGTTAAAAGATCCCTGGAGTAAATTTTGACTCGTTTTGGTCAGATTGGCCGAGCGGTATAGGATATACATTTTTGCAGTTGCCTGCACTAGCACGGGGACGTGCGAATGGTCAGGATAGCCGCGTGTCAGCCAAAAGTCTGCTTTTGAATTTTTGCGCGTTGTTTGGATAGACAAATGTTCGCAATCAACACCTACGCAGTGGCCCAGGCTGCGTAAAACCAAAAACTACTGAAATCCTTTACCATAGTGGATTGTCGAGGTTGGACGATGGAGATGGCGCCAATTTCTTTATTTAGATGGTTAGGTTGGTACTAGGTATTACCAATGCAATGAGGCTAAAAGTAGCGTGGTCTGTGTCAGTTAAGCCAACATTATACTCGTACAAGCGAGGTCGTGTCGTCATAAGAGATATTTTAGCGAGTACGGTCTAGGTGTCGTAATCTTTTCTGATTGGCTGTTTGATTCGATTAGCTCTTTCTCCCCATCAATTAAAGAGTGGTGGTGCTAGTGTCTATCCTATTTAATTGGCATTTGATTCCTATTTCCTGATGTTACTATAATGAACGAAGAGTGGTGGCGCTAGTGTTTAGTCGCGCCGTTCGAGGACAGGGTCGACAGTGAGCATTGCTAATCAGACCTTCGTATATCGTGGCTTCGTATAACAACTCATTCTTGTTAGGGAATCTATTGCGTAAAGTTATAACTTCGAGATCGTAGGCAGGCTAGGATGCAGTTACCTCTAGTGATGAAAAATGGCGGTCTGCGGCGACAGGAGAAACGCTTTCATGGAAAGCTAACTGTCACCAAATCTATATTGTTGGCCTTGAGCTATGAAGTAAAATTATATTAGCTTAGGCGATTACCTACCTAGCTTGTGGATTAAATGATAGAACCAAAGCTCCAAGGTATTAATGACTGTGGGGCTGACAATGGTGGTGGCTCTTAATCAGTTTTAAATTCTACCTACAGTGGGACAACCAATACAACACATAATTTAAGTACGAGAAGTCGGGGAATAGTAAAAGAGTTATAAGTCGAAGCGCATCGTCATGGCAGTAAGTTCTCAGGTTCGGCTAATGTTGGGTTCTCGGCTATTTTTGATGCCTGTCCCTTGTCCACATAGTGCTACCCTCTTTCCCCAGAAGAGGGATATCGTGCCAACATCCACAAAGTCTGATGAGAAGAGTAGTGTTGTGCATACAGTTTTGTTCGAAGTGCTGGTTACGATATAATAGTTTTGTGATATCGTTTCAACACCCACACAGTCTGATAATACGAGTAGTTTAGTATAACATTGGCAGCTTTGATGATGCAGGTAGCCAGTGTCTACAGTTGAAATAGTGGGCTTTCGATCGTTTTAAGATAGTGCCCTTACAAATTCTGATGATAGTGTAACGTAATTTATTTTAAATCGTGGATTGACTATAGTTTGTGATGGTAGTAAACGTTCACACTGTTAGTTTTTGGAATGGTGTTTCAACACCCTCGAATAAGTGTTTCAGGTTTGTTGGACTATTGGTCAAGCGTTTATGATAGTACAATCACGCACGATGGTAGTCTGGAAATAACACAATCTTGACGGTAGAAAAATAATAAGTTTGGTTATAATTCTCATTGTTTACAGTTGACAATCACGCTAAGTAGTTTATGAAAAAAAGGTTTATCAAATCAAATAATTAATTGTTTACGTTTGACTTGAAACAGTTTTGAGTCGCGCTCGTGTACCCAAAATCGTTTAAAATCTTTGATAGATGAATAAAAAATCATGTAGTAGTATCATTTTATTTGCTAAAATTGCTTAGATATTGCGGTCAATTACTTACTACGCAAAATGTTGCGCTCAAAACGTCTACGATATTTTTGTGATAGTGTTAAGATTTTCATAGTGTTTTGTGATGTGTTTCTGTTAGTTATGATATATCGTAGATGTAGTGTATAGCCTGTGTCTTGAGCGTGCATACGCAGTCTGCAACCGACCGTACAGCGAGTAGGATGTGCAACGTGGTGTGTGCGTTGGCGAGCCAAATAAAGAGCTTAACAACTAACATCTGCAACGGTACAGATGGCGACGAGGATTAAAAGTGAGTACTTGCTTATAAAATATTTAAAACAGAAAAAAAAGGAAAGGAATTACTTAATTTCACCAAACAGTTGTGAAAATGTTTTTTGGCTTGATGTAAACAAACATAGTTATTGTCGGCCGGCTATAAATAGAACAGGTTTGAACGTACAAAGGATGCGTATCAGCCCATCCAGATTTTGCGTTATATTTAAAGTTTTCCTTGATTGTGGTTTAAGTATTTCAACCAAAGAAATCGGAACGGATAGAAGTCAATGCGTAGGTAGTTGCGTCAAGCCAATCGAAATAAAGAGGATTTAAGGTTTTAAGTAAACTTTAAAATAACCTGTAGGTTCCGCCGAACAGTGATTCGGTCGGTCGTTGTCAACTTGACACGGCGAGAAAAACTTTTGATGAATATAACAATGAACTACCTACACAAATTTATTTACTTTAATATTAAAAGGGCTGACCCCCCGTAATTGACCCACAGACGACGTGCGGCATATTGCGGGGTTATCAGTACAGTAGATACTAATACTTTGATACATATTTACCATAGGTTTTGATACCACTCACTATCCATGTAATAATACTTGGACTGCTTTCCGTTTAAATATTCGTCCCGAATATCTGGAACGTACTAGTTGAGTTTATTGCGTTGGTTCACAAGGATTATAGTACCCAAAAAAAACTACCTATCTGGATGCTAACTCAGCTATTTGGTTACAGCTATTGGTTATTTTATGCTGTTTTTACTATACTACTACTAATAGAATAATTTACTTAGTTTGGATCCGACGAACCAGGCACGAGTCAGCTTTAATGATCCTATATATTTTGTGTCCTGTGTAGCGCCGGCAAAGAATGGTACCAACCCATACATACCCGTGGGTGTCGTAATAGGCGACTATGGCTTATAAACTGGAGGAAGTAACTGATACGTAAATTTGTATTTATCAATAAGTTTTGTATTGTATTAATGGGTTATACTCCTGTGTACCATACCATATAGCATACTGCGGTCACATACAACCGCGGTCCATGGTACTAGCCGTAGCGCTGACAGGCGAGGTTCCCTTCCACACTTTTTCCAGAAAACGCTAGAATTCTGGAGGGAACTCAGCGTCCTGTAGTGGTTGTTACTTTGGATTATGATGAAATATTATATAATATATAAATATACTCTGAATTTGTTAAATGCAATCTATTTGAGTTGCGTTAAGTGGTACTCGTGCTACAATGTACCATTTTTATGAGCAGTTATATACTGGGCATTAAATTGCATATTGTCTTTTAATAATTTGGCATATTGGCAGTTATATAATGGGCATTAAATTGCTTATTGTCTTTTAATAATTTGACATATTGGCAGTTGTATACTGGGCATTAAATTGCTTATTGTCTTATAATAATTTGACATATTGGCAGTTGTATACTGGGCATTAAATTGCATATTGAATTTATATAATATAAGACATATAAACAGTTATATAGTGGGCATTAAATTGCAAATATTGGCAGTTACACACTGGGCATTAAATTGCATATTAGACATATAAACAGTTATACACTGGGCATTAAATTGCATATTACATATATTGGCAGTTATATACTGGGCATTAAATTGCATGTAACACATATTGGCAGTTATATACTGGGCATTAAATTGCATATTACACGTATTGGCAGTTATATACTGGGCATTAAATTGCATACTGTCTTATAATTATTTGAAATATTGGCAGTTGTATACTGGGCATTAAATTGCATATTAGACATATAAACAGTTATATACTGGGCATTTAATTGCATTAAATATATATTGGCAGTTATATACTGGGCATTAAATTGCTTGTAACACGTATTGGCAGCTACATACTGGGCATTAAATTGCATATTACATGTATTGGCAGTTATATACTGGGCATTAAATTACATATTACATGTATTGGCAGTTATATACTGGGCATTAAATTGCATATTGAATTTTAATAATAAGAGACATATAAACAGTTATATAGTGGGCATTAAATTGCAAATGGTGGTAGTTATATACTAGGCATTAAATTGCATATTAGACAGTCATATACTTGGCATTAAATTGCATATTAGACATGTAAACAGTTATGTACTGGGCATTAAATCGCATATTAGACATATAAATAGTTATATACTGGGCATTAAATTGCATATTAGACATATAAAGCGGTTACAAACTGGGCATTAAATTGCATATTACCTTGTTAATGATGTGATACGTTATAAGCGGTTACAAACTAGGTATTTAATTGCAAATGGACTTATGTTTTTTTCATGGGAAGGCAAAAAGGAAGGTATAAAGGGATAGGATAGAAACTACGAATACCTTCCTGTATACTTAATTTCACTACTTAAAACACCTCAAATTCCACAAAAAGAGGAAGGAATGAAAATTTAAGAGGCAACTTTAGATTTTTATTTTGTCGAGTCGATTTTCACCATCCATGTCTTGGTCTTGGTGATATTATCACTTGAATGGTCAAGAAACACATACCTGAAAATCACAGCAAGATATTGAGTAAATGGAAAGATATTTGCCTTCAAAATACCCAAAAATGTTTAAAATGGCTTACTCCTAACCAGTAAATCAAACCATAGAGTTACTATTATGTACTTGTTTATGTAGGCGATATGAATAATACGTACACAATTATTTAACAATTCCGTAAAAAAGTGAATCAGCTTTCATTTCCTTTTGTTTTAATATGGGGGTAGGCATAAGGAAAAAATGTGTAATTATTAGGAAAAAATAATAGTAAATAGTATGTTAAGGTATATTTGTTGCATCAATAGTGGTCAGTGCATCGGATGCGTGCACAACTCATGCTGCTTAATCCGGTCCAAAGTGCGGGTTAAATTCTGGTTCGCGTCTTAAAAGGCTTTTCATATTCAGAAAGGTTATATGCGAGGGAGAATGGCGTGTGTTGTTTTAGGCCATGGTATGAAAGAGTGCCATGAAGTGTCAAAGAACACTACAATAATCTGGGTCAAAGGACGCCATAAATGTATAATGGGTCAAAGTACGCCATAAATGTTTCATGGTTCAAAGCACACCATAAATGTATAATGGGTCAAAGGACGCCATAAATGTTTAGTGGGTCAAACCGCCACGACTGAAAAAAAAAACAAAAACAAACAAAGCAACACATGGCCACTCGTTATGTTAAAGGCAAGGAAAGTCCGAGTGGATAATGTGATACCGAATTGGATACGAAATCGGAAACCAACACGGGTTGCGTTATAAATAACAGAATGCTTCCTTGTTTAGTTGAAGCGATGTAACTAATGGACTTCAGATTCACACACATTGGTTGACCGTCAAGTTATCAATAATATCAAATTCAAAACAAATCTTTATAAGGACATGTAGTGACAATTTTATTTTGTCCCTAAATTCAGTTTAAACATGCTGAGTGTTTGGAAAAGGTATGATAAAAAACTACCTACCTATAGTTTGAATTTTAAATAGTTTGATACCTACCTTACAGTTTTCAATATCACTGGCACTTGTAGCGAGAGTCCCATGACTGTACATTTCCTACTTTAATTAATACATATCCACGAAAGGTTAAATTAGACTGGAAGGGTTTATTTAATGATCATGACCCTATTTCATTATGTTTGACATACCTACTTTGAACAATGATGCCACAGCAAAAATAAAAAACTTGTCTACAGGCAGTGGAGACGTTCGTTCCGCTGTGTTATAAAGGGATCGCTACTGCTCAGTATGAATGACAGTGAAGTACCAACAACTACTCATAGGTACATCGGCGTGTAGCTAGTATGTATTGAACAATTTCACTTAAATCGGAATGGCCGGTACATAGACAATATGTGTACTTATTACATATTTAAGTTATATTGATTATATTCTATGGGCCGAGACAACCACAAATAATACCTACCAACCTATTTTAAGTGCCCAAATCAAGACATTAGGATCAAGGATCATTCCTTCTTCTTGTCGTGTTAATCAATAAATAAATAAAGTTTAAGAAGCAATCGATTTTAAGGATAATTAAGTAAATAATTTTACATTGTTTGAAATAAATTATGTGGTTGCAACTGACTACCACTAGTGGTTTGTCCATTTACAACGATAAAAAACTAACCTATCATTGTTAATAGGTACCTACTCAAATATACTTTGGTTGGTAAATAGCTTGGTTCCTGTGAAAGGCTACAGAAATTGGAATAATAACAAAAGTAATCCGGTCACCTAGTAGGATCCTTGTGGTAAATAAGCCTCGCAGGTAACTATTGAAAAACAGTTTTAATTTAGGTTTTCTTATGTAACTTTCCTTATAACATAGCTTGTAAAACAACAAAATACTCTTTAAAAGGTTTGTAGCAATAAAGATACCTATGATCTTACGAAAACGAAATTAGGTATATTTGCTTGAATAACTGAATAGTTCTGTCTGAATAATGTGTCCCAATGAAATAAAAATTTAATGAAAAAGTTGACTTGTCGACATACACGGTACAGGGTAAGATAATAAAATCAACAAAGTGGACAAGCGGCAATTCCACTAGAAATTAGTGAGCAAAGGTCTTGAGAGATTAGAAAAAATAAATAAACGTAGTATAAAAAAGAAGGTGCTGTTCTTTTGTGCAGCGGGCGTTCATTCAACTTTGACTTCGTCAAAATTACAAAAATACTCAATTACAAATGTATAAATAATTAATTTACAAAATTGATACAACTGAAAGAAACGTTAAAAATAAACAATAATAATAATTCCTTAAATTTGACATTAAGTTTTGAAAATTGATCAGTAACATAAAAAATAGTTTTCGACAAACATATTTTAAGTTTAATTCTGGTGACATTCCACATTCAGATTGAAAATACCAGTGGTTGAATTAGATTGAAAAATAACTTCAGTTAATATCGCCATCTTATTAATTTATGTCAAATTGTGACAAAGCACTTTATTGCGATCAGGAAACTTTGGTTTCCTTTTTATATGGGAAAAACACCACGGTAACCAGAGATCATTCAGCTGAAAGCTATCATTAGCCTATCTATATTACAAATTTTTTTTGTTATAATTGCCACTGGGCTAACAGAAATAATATAGAATAATAATAGTTTAAAATGCTTAGTCTTATCATAATAGTCTTAGAAGGTGTGTTGGACGCTCGATCCAGACGTGGTGGGTTGGAGTTCAGCAAGTACGTGCAGAGTAACGAGCCGAATTGATAGATCCACTTTCCGAGGAGTTCCTGGTTTGAAACAGCCCAGTTTGTATCATCACCACACATTTCGATGACATGGGTGTGCACCATTTAAATATGTACTTCGTAGAGTGCGTTTTGTAGGTCTGGGTATAGATCATAATTTTAGTATGTGTAATTAGAACACCAAGCTTTCGTTGACCCTTCAAACCATATGATGAAAAAGAAAAGAAATTATATACCCATAATAAATAGCTGAAGAACTTGTTATTGTTCTGGATTAGTTGTAATATCTAAAATCTTCATTTATTTTGAATAGTCTTTGTATTTTTCTTTGTTTACCACTTGCAATCCTTTGGAAATCAGTGGTGTGAAATAAATATAAAAAGAAAAGAGGTAGAGGAAAGACAGGTAGTGGTGTTTCTCACTCTTGCCTTCCTCTCAAGGCTTTAAAGTAACACAGGGCTTAAAAATATGGTCCTCCTGGAGTTTCTGGTTTGGCTGCTGTAGGCAAGCTTCATTGGTCAATGGTTTTTGTAAGTCCAGAACAAGGAGACGGGGCAGATAAGAAGAAACGTAGTACATTTGAAGAATATACAAGGAGACTGGAAAGTGTTACACAAAAAGAATAATTTGGAAGAAGATAACATTTGCAACAGTAGTGGAGAGGAGGAGTAACAAAGGAAAAGATGAAAAACTATTTTGTAGAAGGTACCGCTAGAAGCGTATTATGATTTGATAATTTCCGATTCAAATGTATTTTATAATTTTAATTATGTTATTTATGAACGATATAAAAAATCTAATTAAAATAAGGAAGGGATGTAGTGTATAGCCTGTGTCTCGAGCGTGCATACGCAGTCTGCAACCGACCGTACAGCGAGTAGGATGTGCAACGTGGTGTGTGCGTTGGCGAGCCAAATAAAGAGCTTAACAACTAACATCTGCAACGGTACAGTAGCCTAACGTTCAGAATGTACTTAGGTGCTAAAATAAAATTTTTTAGTTGTTAGGCAGTCTTCAAAAACATTCCTTGTAGTGTAGTATAACGGGATTGCGTTCGTAGTATAACGAACCTACCTACTTAGCAGTTTTAAGATAAAGTTTAAATGTTTACAATAACGTGGTTATCACCCTCAGATCTCTTTTTAAACGTCAGAGTAGAGATTAAATTCCGTCGTTTGACAAATTAAATGGTTCGGAAATAGACACGGATGTAAGAGACCGGGACACGATTCAGAAGAAAAAGAGTAAGTAGCAATGAGAAAAGAGGGAAAGGTGTACGGAGACAAGAGAAAAGGGGTTAAGGATTCTAATATTAATGAAGAAGATAAAGCTTACGTTAAGAATATGGAAAGTGGTGTAACGCTTTGTTAGTGAAAGACGTTAACTATTTAATAGATTTAAAGAAAACAACCGATACGGTAACACAATTAACAAAAGTATATTAAGAAAGTACAATTTAGGGTAGATTTAAATTAAATACCTAGTATAAAATATAATAGATCACAGGGTCGTAGGAACTAGATTAATTCACTGAGAAACCGAGTCTACTTTAGTTCGCTTAGGTTGGAATAGCACTTCCCTGCAGTAGCCAGCTTCGACGCGTTGACGTCACGGGAGCACCGGCTGTTGACGTCACAGGAGGCGGTAGTAGATGTCTGAGGTGGTCCGGTTTGATGGCCGCTTCAAGGCAGTACTAGCACCCCAGTCTGGGGAATTCACAAAATTCACTTGTTAAACATTTAAATTATAATTTTTCACTGCTGCGTAGTGCCGTAGAATGTACTACGAGTACTGTAGAAGGTACTAGAATTTTGTATAATTTACAATCTCAATATTATGTAAGGACGTGCTGTCAAATCAGCGGTCCGGTCGTAACAGATCGAGGTTCCCTCTCCCTCGCTGCAATCCGGTCCCTACGGTGACGTAGCCTATTGTTTTCGACGTTTCGAGCGCGGAGAAAACGCCTGATCGATTAGGTTACACTAAAAGTTAGCGAAATGAAAAATTTCTCAGTTTTATTGAAGTAGGCATTTAGACGATAGTTATAGTTCCTTTAGTTTTCGTTGTTTAGAGTTAATTTTAAGTATTTTTCTATTATTAAATAGTATAAGTTCTAGTTTTAAGTTTGTATTAGGTTGATTTTATTCGTAAATATTTTGATTTCTGATATTTATTAATTATAATTGAGTCAGAAAATAACGTCCCGTTACATACCCCCCCTTTTTGGGTAGGATTTTGCCTAAAAAAATCCACTATCACTTGAAATATCTCGATAGCTACCTGAATCACTTTCATTCATCAAATCTATTGTATTTTTCATTTACACATTCCTATTATCCATCATTCTATTCATAATGCCTAAAACGCTTTATTAAATAAATGTTTAAGCCACGGATATACTGAGTATTTGCTTTTAGCATTTAGGAAAAACTCACAAGTAGTTAAAGATTGTTCTTGAATCCAACTTATAACCTTGTAATTCAGAATATATGCGTTTACCGAACTACTGTAGGTAGCTAAATAAACATCTTAATTGTCGTGGAATATCCTGTAGAGAATTTCCACAATTATATGCCTAGTGAATTTAAACGAGAGATATCCTGAATAGAGAATTATAAGTGTTACATAAGTTTTACTAGTGATAGGTTTTTATTTGACGTCATTAATTTTTATAATTGGTTAGTTTAATGTCCTTTAAGTGCCATTCACCAATATTTTTACCCTGAATGTCCTCAAGAATATAGACTAATGGTGACTTTTTAGCAATGACACGACATTTTATATACTTAGGAGCAAGTTTTTTAGCAAACTTGTTGTCTTTATCGCTTTGGTAGTAAGTGCGTTTCCAGACATAATCTCCTACATTAAAATCAGCAGTTCTTCTACGTAGATTATAATAACAGCAGTTCCTAGCGTGAGCTTTTATTAGGGCTGATTGTATTTGATCGAAAATTTTCCGTAGTGTGCCTAAGTTTTCTGCGTACTCAACTCTGGGAGTAAAAATTAAATCATTAGTGTTATCAGCATCCAGATAGTGAGAACCACAGTTAACTAACTCACGCCCGTACACTAAGAATGACGGAGTGTAGCCTGTCACTTCGTTAGTAGATGTATTGATAGCAAATTGAATTTTGGAAATATTAGTATCCCACGATCTGTGGTCATCATTCTCAATATAAGAAGACACTGCTGTTATTATAGTCTTGTTATATCGCTCCACAATGTTCACTTGTGGGGTGTACTTAGGGGTAAATTGTACATTAGGTATCTTGTACTTAGTAAACAAATTTTTAAAAATATTGCTAGTGAATTGCTTTCCATTATCCATTAAGACAGTGCTCGGAACACCATGTACAAGAAAAACTTGATCCTCTAGTATGCGAGCAAGGGTTTCTGCAATCGCGCGTCTAACGGGAAATAGAAGGCAATACTTCGAGAAGACGCAAGTGACAACGAATAGGAAGGTATTTTGTTTTCTGGAAGGTGGAAGTGGTCCTACTAAATCCATACTAATCATTTGAAAAGGTCGACAGACATCCTTAGGACGACCCATAGTACCTAGCGTAGCATGATTAGCATGTTTATAGGATTTGCAGATATCGCAATTAGACACGAAGTCAGTTACGTCGCGATGCATGTCAGGCCAAAAATATTTTAGAGACAGTCTTTTGTAAGTTTTTAATATGCCAAGGTGACCAGCAGTGGGGTCCGAATGATTTTCTTTGATGATAGATTGTCTGCTCTCGCGGGGAATAACTTCCTTCCACTGGAACTCCCTAGTAAGTGTGTTAAGACTTTTTTTGTATCGAAAGAGTTTGTTATTTTTTATTTGATAATCCAAAAACGATGGTGGTGAATTTTGACAACCGTTATAAATGTTGAGATACCATGGGTCTGTAGTGTTAGTATTAGATGATGTATTGCCTAGACTAGGTGTATTTATAGGTGAGACCGGAATACGAGAAAGACTATCTGGAACTACGTTGTCGGAACCACGGCGATGTCTGATTTCACAATCAAAGGCTGAAAGTCTTACACCCCAGTGAGCCAAGCGACCGGTTGGGTTATTTAAGTTTAAAAACCATTTAAGGGCTGAATGGTCTGTGTAGACAATAAACCTTTGACCGTTCTCTAGGTAACAACGCCAGTGTTCAATTGCGGTTAGGACAGCTAACGCTTCTCGCTCCGTTGCACTATAATTCCGTTCTTGTTTTGATAAAGATTTGCTCATATAGGCTATAACTTTCTCAACCCCCTCTGAAGTTTGGGTTAGGACCGCTCCAATACCGACATAACTCGCGTCTGTATGCACTTCAAAAGATTTAGAATAGTCTGGGCATGATAAAACAGGGGTAGAAACAAGACATGCCTTTAGAGATTTAAAAGCAGCGTTAGCTTGCACAGACCAAGTAAATGGAGGAGCGTTTTTTCCTTGAGAAGTGAGTTTGTTTAAAGGAGAAGCCAAAGAACTAAAATTTGGAATAAATCGTCTGTACCACGATGCTGTGCCTAAAAATCTGCGAACCTCTTTACGATTTTTAGGTGTAGGGTAATTAACGATTACTGCCACCTTTTCAGGATCAGCATGTAGACCGTTAGAATCCACCAGGTAACCCAAATACTTCAGCTGTTTCCTGAAAAATTGGCTCTTTTCAAAGTTAATGGTTAGGTTAGCAGCTTTAAGTTTCTCCATTACTCTGACTAGAAGTGAAATATGTTGTTCAAAATTAGGGGAAACAATAATGATATCGTCAATATAGACAAACACCTTTTGTTCGAATTCCGGTCCGTAAAATAGCCGGTCTACCAATCGCTGTTGAGTAGCAGGCGCGTTAGTTAGTCCGAAAGGCATACACTTAAATTGGAACGTTCCGCGGGACGGTATGTAACAGGCAGTTTTACATCGGTCCTCCTCTTTAATTAAAATTTGCCAGAAGCTTTTCGATAGGTCATGGCTTGTTAGATACTTAGCATCGCGAAGATTATCTAAGATTTCAGATATGTATGGCAGATTATAAGCGTCCTTTTTAGTGATGGCATTAAGTTTTCGGCTGTCTAAACAGAACCTAAATTGGCCGTTCTTTTTGGGTGCCAATAAAACAGGCGAGGACCACGCGCTTTCGCACGGTTCCACAACATCCTCCTTGAGCATCTCATCAAGTTGTTCATCTAAAGCACGTTGTTTCTCTAAGGACATTCGATAGTATCGTTGACGAATGGGGGCAGCATCTCCAGTGTCAATAGAATGCGTGATTAGTGTAGTCCTACCTAGTCCACGTTCCTCATAAGAGATATCGCGGAACTGTGTAATGATATGGTCAGCCGTGACTTTCTGGTTTTCAGATAATTGATCATAGCAGCACAGATTTTCGTTCTGATCGATAACTAACTGAGTGGCAGCAACATCCGATTCAGAACGCATGATTACTAAATCTAGTTTTTTTGGAAATAAGCCGAAAATATTCCAAAAATCCATCCCTAGTATTAAAGAATTCTGAATTTCAGGTACAACATAAATATCCATTAAGTGAAGCTGTTCTTGAAACTTAACTGGTAGCTGAATAAGTCCAATACTCTTCAGTTTTTGTCCACCTGCAGCTATAAATTGTGTAGGCATGGATTGTTGCAATTCAGACCCCATACTAGTAAAATATTGATGTGAGTTATTACCTAGTATTGTAACGGCAGATCCAGTATCTAATAATCCTGGAAGGAATCTTCCGTGTAATTCGACATTAACATAAGGACGAGCATTAACCAACTTTGAATTATAGATTGCAGAGACATTATAGCATGACAAAAAGTTTTTTAGAAATTTTAGCCAATTTTGCCAATCGTTTTTATCAAATTTGCAGTTAGCAGTCTGCTTTTCTTTATCGTCACCACAATCCACAAGTCCTAGTTTTTTGTATTAGATTTAGATTTAGTTTGGCATTCTGGGCAATCAGGGAAACGAACCCCTTTCTTTCCACATTTAAAACAAATCGGAAAGTGTGGTTGTTGACACTGACCTAGTGAGTGAGTGTCGTTTCGGCACCTTGGGCAATAAAATTTTCTTGAATTCTGATTGGCCGAATTGCTCATAGCGTTAATATTTAAGTTTTTTGTTTGTTCCGTTGTTTTTTGTGTATTATTTGTATTTTATTGGTTGTTATTATAGTATTGATTAGTTTTATAATGTTTTTTATTATAGTCGTAGCGATTGTGGGAATAGTTATGGTTTTTATAAGGTGTACTAGTTGAAGGGCCATTGTAAGCGAATTCACGAGCAAGTGTATCCGAAGTAATTTTTGGAGGTTTATGAAACTGTGCCATACGAGACTGAATATTTTCGTAACTACGACATAAGCTTTTTAGAGCGTCTATGCTTGCAATATTCGGAGATGCAGCTAAAGTACTGGCGTAGCAAGGTCGTATGTTGTGAAGTAGAATTTCTAGTTTGTCCTCCTCTGACAACGGTCTGCTTAGGCGAGAGAACATGCCGTGCATTATAGACAAATAAATAGATATAGTCTCTTGCTCACCCTGTGTCCGGTTACGAATTTCAGAAAGTAGTAGATAATCGTAGTTACTCTGACTAAAATCTTCCTTTAAAAGTGTGACAACGTCATCCCATGTCTCAACACTATCCTTAATGCAGCAATACCAATGGAGAGCGTCGTCGGTAAAAATTTCATACGCATAGTTCAGCAACTTATCTTTAGTGATGTTCACCTCTAACAGCTACTTCGTATTCAAGTTCACCTTTTTGCAGCGAGAGATATTTTATAGGATACGACATTTTGATAAAAAATTGCGTGTGTGTTGAAAATAAAAATTAACAAATCGAATTATATTAGTACGCACTAAATACTGATTTAGTTTAGTTTTGTTTTAATAAGCATTTAAATTGTGGCACTAAACAGTAGAGATGCTTTGGTTTTATTTAAAAATAACCAAAGAAAAAAAAATATTTTGAGGGTAGTTACCACAAAATTATTAAAAATAAAAACAAAATTCTTTTAATATGTTACAGTTTAAACGTGCACGATGGTTTTACAACAATAATCAACTTCCTGAAAGAAAACCAACACCAAAAATTACTAATTATTGCTAAAAACCAACTAAAGCAAACTCGGTTCAGTAAAGTACCTAAACTTGGGCGCCATTGTAACGCTTTGTTAGTGAAAGACGTTAACTATTTAATAGATTTAAAGAAAACAACCGATACGGTAACACAATTAACAAAAGTATATTAAGAAAGTACAATTTAGGGTAGATTTAAATTAAATACCTAGTATAAAATATAATAGATCACAGGGTCGTAGGAACTAGATTAATTCACTGAGAAACCGAGTCTACTTTAGTTCGCTTAGGTTGGAATAGCACTTCCCTGCAGTAGCCAGCTTCGACGCGTTGACGTCACGGGAGCACCGGCTGTTGACGTCACAGGAGGCGGTAGTAGATGTCTGAGGTGGTCCGGTTTGATGGCCGCTTCAAGGCAGTACTAGCACCCCAGTCTGGGGAATTCACAAAATTCACTTGTTAAACATTTAAATTATAATTTTTCACTGCTGCGTAGTGCCGTAGAATGTACTACGAGTACTGTAGAAGGTACTAGAATTTTGTATAATTTACAATCTCAATATTATGTAAGGACGTGCTGTCAAATCAGCGGTCCGGTCGTAACAGATCGAGGTTCCCTCTCCCTCGCTGCAATCCGGTCCCTACGGTGACGTAGCCTATTGTTTTCGACGTTTCGAGCGCGGAGAAAACGCCTGATCGATTAGGTTACACTAAAAGTTAGCGAAATGTAAAATTTCTCAGTTTTATTGAAGTAGGCATTTAGACGATAGTTATAGTTCCTTTAGTTTTCGTTGTTTAGAGTTAATTTTAAGTATTTTTCTATTATTAAATAGTATAAGTTCTAGTTTTAAGTTTGTATTAGGTTGATTTTATTCGTAAATATTTTGATTTCTGATATTTATTAATTATAATTGAGTCAGAAAATAACGTCCCGTTACAGTGGCAACAAACTTAGTACAAAATTTGATCCAACACCACACACTGTTGAGACCTCTCACAATGGTATTACGGTAAGAAATGACCAATCTAGACAAGTGTTAAGGAGAAATAGTATTTATCTTAAGAAGATAGAAGGCAAATGGACAGCGGTACAAGAAAATGACAAAGATGATGGAACAGGAGAGGAAAAGGACTTAAATGACAAGAACGATGAATGGACATGCAAATTTTAAGTTTTACTATATCGCGAGAAATGCATTTGATAATAGATCGATGTTACTCAAGTTAATCAATGACAAGAGAATTAAATACTATGATTTCAGGTTAAAGGATGTTTTAATTATTTAATAAGGGAGAGATGTAGTGTATGCCAATACACTGTCTCGTGTGCTCATGTACAATTATACTTGTCAGTAGTACGAGAGCCGTAGGCGAGAGTGGACGGGTAACAGTTGATACGTTTGCATTGCCGAGCCAGTGAAACTAGACAGGAATAGTGGATCGTACACTCAGCTTTTACATTTCTAAGGCTGCGCGTGTTCCTCTTTCTTTCCTCCTAGCCTCGATGTGCGTCGCGCTCGTCCCGGCCCCGTCGTTTAGACGCAGGCGCTGTTTCGGTTGCGTGCTCGCTGCGCGATGCACGGAGGACGCGCGGTCGCCTGGTGTGTTGCTCGTCGAAGCGTCTAGCTCCTGGTCCCTCATGCGTGTTTGATTCCTGGAATTTTTGGAAAAATACCTCTGGACAGTTACTGTTGGTCTGGGTTGGACAGTACGTGGTCCTAAATTTCTTTACACATGGGAAAAATAATCCTAATTTCTTCTTATATTCCTATTCGGCTGGGAGATTACCTTTATATTCCCTTAATAGCAAGTAATCTTTTATAACCTACCGCAAAATTGCTTACTCATTATTTGGTAAAAAAAATATTTACAAGAAAAAATACCTAAACATAACTCTCATCTACTCTGAGACTCGGTATACTTGGTATTTATACATCAAGTTATTGGTCCTTTGCGATACTTGTTCGACTCTGAATCGTTTTTGTTTCTGTACGATCGAGGTCTTATTTCCGATAGTGTTACTTTGTATCAGTATATTTTGTAATGTGGGTAGTGTAGCGTTATCGCTCATATTCCTTTTTCGTGTTCGATACTTTTTGCTTCTTTCTCGGTGTATTGACTGGCTGTTTGTATTCTTTGACAGTGTATTCAAAATTTTGATTTTCCTTTCTCGGTGATTATTATTTTTTTGGTCACAAGAGTGTTTTTGTCAAATCTAGCAAAATATTTATAAAATTTAATCTAAATACTATTTAAACTATATTTTAATACAGCAGTTTTGCTGCTGTAGTTATTTCTTTGACTTGTGCAATTATAATACCTCAACGATTTGGATTTTTACTCGATATGAACTCTACAATTTTGTAAGTATTTTTGTCTTTACGTAATTTTTGTTGCTGAGAGGTTGCCACTCTCTTATGCCGCATTTTTATTCGTGCAGCTAAAGCTGCCCGATTACGGGCAGTAGGTTCCGGCTAGCACCTGCAACACAGCCAAGCTCTGTCTCCAGAGAGACAATTTGACATCTGCTGCTTGCACCGTGCTCTCAGCCGCTGCACCTCTTCAACTGCGGGATTCCTAGCAGCACGGGAGGACGCCACGAACTGCGCATAACCAACTACAACCAAACACCAGATATTTAAACCATTTATTTTATTAGTTTTAAGTTACTTTCCAAAATTCAAAAAAGCGCCACCAGACGCGCCATGATTTATTTAGATTCGAATCTTTGGCTGTGATTTTAAACTTTTAGAACATTTATCCGCGATACTTTGCGGAAGGTACGACTATGACCATATTTAACTAGTCGCTATAGTAATAAGTTAGGTGGCCACTTAAAGTTATCACTAGACTTTTCCAAGCGATAGTATCTAGTTGCTATAGACGGAGCGTTTTACCTGATGCACGCATCGCGGATTCCTTACAAATTTATTTGTCTTACTTTTAACGCCTATCGTTGATTTTTAATATTTTAAACAATATTATATACTTAAATTTAATCACGGATCGTACAATCAAATTTAAACTTTATTACGTTGGTTATATATTAGTGAAATTATACAACAAAACTGTGGTCAATCTGTTTTTATTAAAATATTGTGTGTTATATTTCTTTGTTTGCTTGATTAGTTTAAGGTAAGTTAACTCTTACTCTATTTCTATCTAACTGCAGTACATTTACAATTTAATTTACTTTATTTCACTGCATTTTATGGCGCCCGAGCTCAAATTATTGATTTATTCTGCTTTTTTTTCAGGTTCTCTAACTAGATGAAACATTTTTTCACGACCGCGCGGATGTGCGTTTTAATAAACGCGACTTGTATAGACAATTTTTTTTCAAATACAATTTAATTTGTAATTTCATTTATTGTTAAATTAACTATACATTTAACTGGAAACGTCTTTTATTTTCTCCAAAAATATAATTTTACCCTGAATTTCATTTCAGTAGTTTGTAGTAGTTACTTTGTTTGTATGTCTGAATGCTTGTATAGGGAATTAAAGGTAAGTTAGTTTATGCGAGTTTTTTTTGTGAGAGTTAGACCTTCTTTCAGGTTACTTTCAGTTTTTCGTCGCGCATACTTAGCCTGCTGAACCAATCCCTTCATTATGGAAGAACAGGTTCCACCAGTTGTTGATCGAGGTAATCCGTTTGGAGATACTAGTGCTGCTCAAATCAGGAACCTCCACTGTTAATGGATCAAACGCCATTACTTATCGACACTTCTATTCCAATTACTACGACCCCACTCAATCCTAGTCCAATTTTAAATCATCCTAGGAACAGGTTTGATATGACGTCGAATCCTTACCAAGATTCTCCTCAACCTTCTCTTTCTGCAACTACAGAGAGAATCAAAAAATTTTTATCAAAGGATAAATCCCTCACATCCTGGAAGATTTCCTTCTCTGGCGATTCATGCGTTCGTGATTTTTTCCTTTCTGTAGAGGAAAATCAAGAAGCATCTGATATTCCTAATGAGTACTTGGTCCGCAGATTTCATGAGCTTTTAACTGGTAATGCTTTGAAATACTTTCGCTCAATTAGAAGTCCTACTCTTTCTTATAACGATTTGAAATCTCTTTTTGTTAGTACTTTTGATCGTTCTGAATATGAGTTCATTACAGAAAAAAAACTGAGAAGTCTCAAGCAAAGTCAAAATGAATCTTTCTCACAATTTTTAATTAACATCAAGGATCTTAATTCTAAATTAAGTACCCCAATTTCCGACAAGGCCCTTCTACCAATTATTAAATTCAATATGAATCCTCACTATAGGCCGTGCTTGTCAACTAATCGAATTGAAAGTCTAACAGATTTACTTCAAATAGCTAAGAACTTCGAATTGTTTGAATTATCTAAACAACCTCAAATGTGTGAGGCTTCATCCGCATCCACTTCTTTTTCTTCAACTTCGCACTTTAACTAACTTAAATGTAACCAGCCTGGTCATAATTTTAGAGTTTGTCCCAATATCTCAGGTAAGATTTGTTTTGAGTGCAGAACACCTGGTTTTTTAACTAAGACGTGTCCACGATGTTCGTCACAGACTTCAAATAATATGCCAAAAAACCCGTAAGACACCGGGGATACCCTGTTTCGCCTCAATCGGTATCTCCGGTGATTCACTCTAAATCATCAGATAATAGGTTTTTTCTTGAAATTTTCATTCAAAATCATTCTTTCATGGCTTTACTCGATTCAGGTGCCCAGACTTCTCTTATCTCAGCTACTATTGTGACTAAACATAATTTTCCTTATGATTCTTCTTCTCGTCCTTCTATTTATTCTGCTAATAACACTCCAATGTCTGTCTTAGGTCATTGCGTTTTGCCTGTCTCTTTTAATGGACGTACTCTTAACCACCATTTTTGTGTTGTTAGTTCTATGTCTTCTCAGATAATTTTGGGTATGGAATTTTGGAATAATTTCGGTCTTACGGATTCTTTTTGTAAAGCTTTTGATTCTTCTTTTAAAGGTAACCTTTTCGTACCAACAGACACTCCACACTCACCTTTGATGTGTTCAGCCAACCATATTCAACCTCGCTTCACTCTTTCAGCTGACCAGGAAACTCGTTTACAGAAGGTCATTGAAGAGTATAGTGATATTTCTTCTGAGAAAATCGGTCTTGGTAAAACTACTTGGCTGAGTCATAAAATCAATACTGACGGACCTCCTATTCGCCAAAGATATTATCCTTTGTCGCCTGCTAAACTAAAGCTCCTTAACGAGGAGATAGATAAAATGTTAGAAGCTGGTGTCATTCGTCCATCTCGCTCACCATGGGCTAGTCCTGTTGTTATGGTAACCAAAAAAGATGGTTCCGTACGCTTCTGCGTAGATTGTCGTAAATTAAATAGCGTTACTATTAGAGATTCGTACCCTCTTCCTAGAATTCAAGATATTTTAGATAACTTAAAAGGCGCTAAATATATGACGTCTCTTGATTTTCGTAGTGCTTTTTGGCAAATTCCTTTAGCTGATGAAGATAGTTGTCAGAAAACTGCTTTTATTGTACCACAGCGTGATCTTTTTGAATTTGTTCGCATGCCGTTCGGTTTAACTAATGCTGCCTCAGAGATGCAACGCCTCACTGATATGTTAGTTAATTACGAATTCACTCCTTCAGGAAATAACTGCGTTTTTGGTTATATCGACGATTTGATTTTGGTCTCACGCGATTTTGATGAGCACCTTGATTTACTACGCAAGGTTCTCCATCGTCTTAAGGAAGCAGGACTTTCCATCAATTTGAAGAAATGTGAATTTTGTAAGCCCGAGTTAAAGTATTTGGGTTATATTGTTAACGAAAATGGTCTTCAAACCGACCCAGCTAAACTTGAAGCTATTAAAAACTATCCTACTCCTGAAACAGCGAAAGGTCTCCGTGGTTTTATCGGAATGTGTTCATATTATAGACGCTTTGTCAAAAACTTTTCTTCTATTATTGCTCCGCTAACTTCTTTGATTGGTAAAAAAAGGGTAAAGATCCAATTTCTTGGCCTGATTCAGCTCAAGCAGCCTTTTTGGAACTTAAGAATGCCTTAATGGATACTCCTCTTATAGCCTGTCCAGATTTTTCTAAACCCTTTCTTCTACAATGTGACGCATCTTCAGTCGGTATAGGTTCCGTATTAACACAATATATAGATGGTGATGAACGTCCAGTAGCTTATTACTCTCGTCTTCTTTCTAAAGCCGAACGTAACTATAGCACTACTGAACGTGAACTTTTAGCCGTTCTTGATTCGATTATTCATTTTCGTGGATATCTTGATGGTATGAAGTTTACAGTTATAACAGATCATATTGCTTTAAAGTGGTTACTAACTTTAAATAACCCTTCTGGTCGTCTTGCTCGTTGGGCTACTATTATATCTCAATATACTTTTGATATAGTTCATCGTAAAGGCTCAGAAAATATTGTACCCGATACACTGTCCAGAATGTATGCTTGCCCAATAACTTATAACCATGGTGTAAATCATACAAATGACCGTTGGTACAGAAATATTTATTCTGGTGTTTTACAGTCACCACAAATGTTTCCAGCATATTCTATTCAAAATGGTGTTCTTTTGCGTCGTATGTCTATCGACAATCCTCTTTCTTCTGATCCTTGGCGTATCGTATCGTATTCTGATTCCCTCTGAAAAAACTAGAGATGCTATTTGGGAAGCACATAATAATTTTCCTTCAATCCACCCTGGTGTTTCTAAAACTTATTCCAAGCTTAGGGAAACGTACTACTGGCCTAACATGTTTAAGGATGTTTCTGAGACTCTTCGCGAATGTAATACTTGCAAAGCTTATAAAATTTCAAATACCCAACCTCGTGGAGAAATGCTTTTTTCTCGCAATATTTCAGCACCTCTTGAAACAATCTCAATAGGTCTTGTCGGCCCTCTACCTGAGGCTTACTACGGTTTTAAGTACATTTTAGTTGTTGTTGATGTTTTCACTAAATATGTTTGGTTATCTAGTCTGAAAAAGGTCACTTCTAATATCATTTCTCAAATCCTTGAAGGAAAAATATTCCTTCCACATGGTACTCCTAAAACTATTATTTGTGATAATGCTACTGTATTCCGTAGTTCTAATTTTGCAAACTGTTTACGCTCATATCACGTACAACCTTATTTTACACCGTTTTATTCCCCACATGCTAACACTGTTGAACGCTACAATCAATCGGTTATTACTTGTCTTAGCATTTTAGTTGAACAAGATCAACGTACGTGGGCCAGAAACCTACCTAAGGTCGAGTGTTATCTCAACTCTTGCGTTAATTTAGCCACTTCTTACACACCGAACTTTTTGATGTTCGGTCGTGAAATTAAACATTTTTATCACCCTGATTTAATTCAGACTAGAGGTCAAAACGTCACCGATAGTCGGAGTTCTAGGGGTGAAGCTCTTTCTTCATTGGCTAACATATATGCTCGAGTCGCTGATAACCTGTCTTTGGCTTTTTTGCGAAATGCTCATGCTTATAATAGGAATCGTCAAACAGTTTCCTTACAGGTCAATGATATTGTCTGGAGACGTAATTTTTCTCGCTCCCATGCAGGTGATTTTATTTCTAACAAGTTAGCTCCGCGTTTCGTAAAAGCTCGTGTTTTACGTTGTATTTCTCAACAAGTTTATGAATTACAAGATGATTCAGGTCGTGTTGGTACTTACCATATTAAGGATATTTTGAAATAGCGTTTAACGTCTGATAATTCGAAACAACATTTATTGTACGCATGAGGTTTAGTTATTCATGCTAATTTAGAGTGGTCGCTCATATCCAGATTTTTTAGTCTCTGTAGCTAGAGAGTCGGGATGCGCCTACTCCACCTACCTCAATAGTTATTTCGAATCAGACTGTTGGTCGTGTATCCAGCAGTCAGGTCTAATTTTCCCTCTTTCACTCTCCACTTCTAAACTCAGCTTCAAATTTTTTAGGGTTCCGTACTACGTGGTACACCTTGTTGTACCTGACTGATAGTCATACACGTCGTGGTATGTTCATATTCAACCCCTCCTTCCCACACTATTTCTAAACTAAATTTCTATTTTTTAGGGTACCGTACTTGAATGGACCGTTTGTGCTATATAATGCTCATTTCTTTTATTTTTTAGGTTTACATTTGTGTGTTCATTTTGTGCTGATTTTAACTCCAGTCATACTAACGATGTCCTGAAATAAATTTCCCTCTGGAATACCTCTTCATATATTTACCATTTTAATTCATATAAAAATGTACTGAACCACACCTTTTTTTTTTAAGTATCACTCTTTACTTTTATTTAACTATAGGCTTTTTTTTGGGGTGTGTGTGGACGGCGCGTCATTTCGTCCGCGTTTTCGCCATTCACACAGTTTTTGTTTCGCTCTAGACCCTAGATTAAAGTCTCCTTTCTCATTCGCAAACCTTTTTTTTTACGTACTCTAACCTCTAACAAACAAGTATGATGCAACTAGTGTTATGACGTATAGCGTCAAACACCATAGCATTTTGATGTTGTTATGATGTCTTGTCATAATGTTGATGCTGACATAAATCATATGGTGAGCAGTTGCCATTTTTTCACGTTTGCCCGCGTAAAAGTTCTTTGAAATATTCGGTGGTTTCCGAGATCGTTCGTCTTTTATCGGCTCTCGCCCATCTCGTTTTCTTTTTTTGAAGTTTTCAAGTTGATTGCAAAGTACTTTCAACTTTTATCTTTGCGTTTCAACTACTTGTTGTTGTATTGTTAGGTTAATTTATTTAATTGTGGGTGTTTTTTTTGGATTAGTTAGGCTAGCTAGGTTATAGTGTTAGGCTAACTAGGTTGTTAGATTAGGTTAGCTAGTTTGTAGTCACTTCTTATGTCCTGATAGGCACATCGTTTACTGTCAGCTTCGGATCGCTGGTTTTTCGAACAAGCCTCGTTCGTAAAGGGCTCTGTACGCAATGCTACGTTATCTAAGGGCCAACACACATAGCTCCGGCACGGCGCCGTGCCGTGCTCCGGTGCGGCGCCGGACTCCGGCACGGCGCCGCGCCGTAAAAACTCACGGCGCGCGCCGTGAAAATCTACGGCACGGCGCCGTGCCGTACTCCGGTGCGGCGCCGTGCCGTAGAAGTACAGTGTTGTCAACTATACGAAAATAATAAACAGAAATTGAGCCATAAAAGAGCAGAATCAGTGAACGGAAATCATTATTCGGCCAAAATTAAATACGATAATTTGTTTTTCATTGGTTTACCTACATTGTTAAGTTATACAATAATTTTGAAGAATTTATAAACATTCAAATTTTAAATGAGGTAATTTTTTTTATTGAAGTGAAAACTTCTTTAGCGGCGCTTAGAAAATTTTATATAGGGAAAAAATTATAGATTCGCATCAGATGTCGTATCAGATGGCGCGTCAGAACTCAGATCAAGTATAGAAATGGATTTGCAACTAATCATACCAAGTTAGAGCAGGCTCATATATACGAAAGTTCATGTCCCTCAACACAGAATCCTCAGAGAAAAAAACTGCATAAAAATTTATTTTGACGATGCCAAAAAATAGTCATGAAATAGTCATAAATAGTCACCATAAGGAAAAAAATAGTCGCGTTACAATTCTAGATTTATAGCTATGGTTTGCTGAGGATTATGGGCATAGGCTATAGACAGAATCCTCAGTTCTGATGCAAGCAAACCGTGGGGACTATCAACTTGGTTTTTATTTGAAAAAATAGTCATGAAATAGTCGTCATGACTTCCAAATTCTCGAAAATAGTCGTTCAAGGATTTCAGAGTTACAGGGGTAGCTTGCTGAGGATTCTGTGCATAGCATTTCAAGGACGCAGATTCCTGCAGAACGTTTAGGTTTTTCTGTTTGATACTGATGTCAAAAAATAGTCAACAAATAGTGGTCTCAAACCATAATCACTTTGGTCTGGTTAACCTTGTAGAAGTATGTTAAAAATGCATGCTAACTTCGCCATACATTTTTCAACTCAAGTACAGTCGTGTTCTTGTCTCAGGACACGAGTAGTCTAGGGTCAGTAGTTTTCGAGTTATAGCGATTTTAAGTTTGACAGCTGTCATTTGAAATGTAGATCTCATCGAGACCTATCATTAGTTTCAGCACACGAGTAGTCTAGGGTCAGTAGTTTTCGAGTTATAGCGATTTTTAGTTTGACAGCTGTCATTCGAAATGTAGATTTCATCGAGACCTATCATTTGTCTTAGCACACGAGTAGTTTAGGGTCAGTAGTTTTCGAGTTATAGCGATTTTTAGTTTGACAGCTGTCATTCGAAATGTAGATTTCATCGAGACCTATCATTTGTCTTAGCACACGAGTAGTTTAGGGTCAGTAGTTTTCGAGTTATAGCGATTTTTAGTTTGACAGCTGTGATTCGAAATGTAGATCTCATCGAGACCTATCATTTGTCTCAGCACACGAGTAGTCTAGGGTCAGTAGTTTACGAGTTATAGCGATTTTTAGTTTGACAGCTTGTGCACAACTAAAAATCCGAGACTATGACAACGACAAAAAAGATCTTTTGGCCTTTATCACACTAGAACTTTTGTATATATTGAGCCTGCTCTAACTTGGTATGATTAGTTGCAAATCCATTTCTTTACTTGATCTGAGTTCTGACGCGCCATCTGATGCGAATCTATCATTTTTCCCCATATGAAATTTTCTAAGCGCCGCTAAAGAAGTTTCAATAATTCAATTCCAATAAAATTTTTATTAAATTCTGATTTAGTTCCAATTTTGTTCCATTTCAATTCTAACACTGTTCCAATTAAATTTTCAATCATTTACATTTAATTCCGATCCAATTTAATTCTACTTCAATTGCAATTAGATTATATCCTATTCCAATTCAATCTCAATATAATTGTCATTTAATTTCCATTTGATTCCGATTCAATACAAGTTAGAAATTATTTCAGTTTAATTTATACTAGGTAAACTTGCAGCTGCAATTCATTCTATTCTAACATTCAGTCATTTTTATATGTAAATCGTCAAAATAATCAGAGACCGAATCCTGCTAAAATCGCAGAAACTAGCATATGACTGGCCACACTGCTATTTCCACGGCACGGCGCCGCACCGGAGTACGGCACGGCGCCGTGCCGTAGATTTCCACGGTGCGCGCCGTGAGTTTTTACGGCACGGCGCCGTGCCGTAGTCCGGCGCCGCACCGGAGCACGGCACGGCGCCGTGCCGGAGCTATGTGTGATGGCCCCGCCGTGAAAACTCACGGCGCGCGCCGTGGAAATCTACGGCACGGCGCCGTGCCGTACTCCGGTGCGGCGCCGTGCCGTGGAAATAGCAGTGTGGCCAGTCATATGCTAGCTTCTGCGATTTTAGCAGGATTCGGTCTCTGATTATTTTGACGATTTACATATGAAAATTACTGAATGTTAGAATAGAATGAATTGCAGCTACAAGTTTACCTAGTATAAATTTAAATTAAATTATTTCTTATTTGTATTGAATAAGAATCAAATGGAAATTAATTGACAATAATATTGAGATTGAATTGGAATAGGATATAATCTAATTTCAATTGAAGTAGAATTAAATTGGATCGGAATTAAATGTAAATGATTAAAAATTTAATTGGGACAGTGTTGGAATTGAAATGGAACAAAATTGGAACTAAATCAGAACTGAATAACAATTTTATTGGAATTGAATTATTGAAACTTCTTTAGCGGCGCTTAGAAAATTTCATATGGGGAAAAATGATATATTCGCATCAGATGTTGCATCAGATGGCGCGTCAGAACTCAGATCAAGTATAGAAATGGATTTGCAACTAATCAGTTAGCTTATATATAGTTCTGTGAATCATACCAAGTTAGAGCAGGCTAAATATATACAAAAGTTCTAAAGTGTGATAAAGACCAAAACATCTTTTTTGTCTTTATCGCGTCAGATCTCAGATGAAGTATAGAAATGGATTTGCAACTAATCATACCAAGTTAGAGCAGGCTCAATATATACAAAAGTTCTAGTGTGATAAAGACCAAAAGATCTTTTTTGTCTTTGTCATAGTCTCGGCTTTTTTAGTTGTGCACAAGCTGTCAATGTCAAACTAAAAATCGCTATAAATCGTTAACTACTGACCCTAGACTACTCGTGTGCTGAGACAAATGATAGGTCTCGATGAGATCTACATTTCAAATGACAGCTGTCAAACTTAAAATCGCTTTAACTCGAAAACTACTGACCCTAGACTACTCGTGTGCTAAGACAAATGATAGGTCTCGATGAGATCTACATTTCGGATGACAGCTGTCAAACTAAAAATCGCTATAACTCGAAAACTACTGACCCTAGACTACTCGTGTGCTGAGACAAATGATAGGTCTCGATGAGATCTACATTTCGGATGACAGCTGTCAAACAAAAAATCGCTATAACTCGTAAACTACTGACCCTAGACTACTCGTGTGCTGAGACAAATGATAGGTCTCGATGGGATCTACATTTCAGATGACAGCTGTCAAACTAAAAATCGTAATAACTCGAAAACTACTGACCCTAGACTACTCGTGTGCTGAGACAAATGATAGGTCTCGATGAGGTCTACATTTCGGATGAGAGCTGTCAAACTAAAAATCGCTATAACTCGAAAACTACTGACCCTAGAAAATGGCAGACATTGCATTGCCAGATAGATAGACAGCTAAGTATCCCTATAAGTTTTCATTTTTTCTTTTTGATTTACGGATCCCTAAAAAGAAATGGAACATCATTTTAAAAAGGACGGGTTGCACTCCGGGAGTGCCGGCAGAAGTAAAAACATTTTTTTTTAGTGTGACAGCAGCCAACCGAAATGTAGATCTCATCGAGACCTATCATTTGTCTCAGGACACGCGTAGTCTAGGGTCAGTAGTTTTCGAGTTATAGCGATTTTAAGTTTGACAGCTGTCATCTGAAATGTAGATCTCATCGAGACCTATCATTTGTTTCAGCACACGAGTAGTCTAGGGTCAGTAGTTTACGAGTTATAGCGATTTTTAGTTTGACAGCTGTCATCCGAAATGTAGATCTCATCGAGACCTATCATTTATCTCAGCACACTAGTAGTCTAGGGTCAGTAGTTTTCGAGTTATAGTGATTTTTAGTTTGACAGCTGTCATCCGAAATGTAGATCTCATCGAGATCTATCATTTGTCTCAGCACACGAGTAGTCTAGGGTCAGTAGTTTTCGAGTTATAGTGATTTTTAGTATGACAGCTTGTGCACAACTAAAAAAGCCGAGACTATGACAAAGACAAAAAAGTTGTTTTGGTCTTCATCACACTAGAACTTTTGTATATGTTGAGCCTGCTCTAACTTGGTATGATTAGTTGCAAATTCATTTCTATACTTCATCTGAGATCTGACGCGACAAAGACAAAAAAAATGTTTTGGTCTTTATCACACTTTAGAACTTTCGTATATATGAGCCTGCTCTAACTTGGTATGATTAGTTGCAAATCCATTTCTATACTTGATCTGAGTTTTGACGCGCCATCTGATGCGAATCTATCATTTTTTCCCTCTATAAAATTTTCTAAGTGCCGCCAAAGAAGTTTTCACTTTGAAAAAAATTACCTCATTTCAAATTTGAATGTTTATAAATACTTCAAAATTATTGTATAACTTAACAATGTGGGTAAACCAATGAAAAACAAATTATATATCGTATTGAATTTTGGCCGAATAATGATTTCCGTTCACTGATTCTGCTCTTTTATGGCTCAATTTCTGTTTATTATTTTCGCATAGTTGACAACACTGTACTTTTACGGCACGGCGCCGCACCGGATTACGGCACGGCGCCGTGCCGGAGATTTTCACGGCGCGCGCCGTGAGTTTTTACGGCACGGCGCCGCACCGGAGCACGGCACGGCGCCGTGCCGGAGCTATGTGTGTTGGCCCTAACGGTTGCCGGTCTCCGATGTGTGGTCAGAAGCATAAGATAGTTTTAATTAATTAATTTAATTTTTTTCAATTTTTTTTTAATTTTTCCTCTTAGTCTCTTATTTTAATTTGTTCTATAATTTTCTTTGGTTATTTTTTCTTGCTTCTGCTTTTGTTCGATAGGATTGCTGTTACCTGTCGGACCCTCTTTTAATTAGTCTTTTTGCTTTTGGTTGGTTAGATTTTTTAGTCTTAGTTTTTTTTTTTTTATTGTTAGTTTAGGAGCCCACTGTAAAATAATTATAGTCTAGGAGCCAACTGTAAAAATAATTATAGACTAGGAGCCCACTGTTAAAAAATATTTCTAATTAATGAGCTTCTAATTTTTTTTTTTTTTTTTGTTTTTGGGGAAGTTGGATGGCTGTAGCGTTATCGCTCATATTCCTTTTTCGTGTTCGATACTTTTTGCTTCTTTCTCGGTGTATTGACTGGCTGTTTGTATTCTTTGACAGTGTATTCAAAATTTTGATTTTCCTTTCTCGGTGATTATTATTTTTTTGGTCACAAGAGTGTTTTTGTCAAATCTAGCAAAATATTTATAAAATTTAATCTAAATACTATTTAAACTATATTTTAATACAGCAGTTTTGCTGCTGTAGTTATTTCTTTGACTTGTGCAATTATAATACCTCAACGATTTGGATTTTTACTCGATATGAACTCTACAATTTTGTAAGTATTTTTGTCTTTACGTAATTTTTGTTGCTGAGAGGTTGCCACTCTCTTATGCCGCATTTTTATTCGTGCAGCTAAAGCTGCCCGATTACGGGCAGTAGGTTCCGGCTAGCACCTGCAACACAGCCAAGCTCTGTCTCCAGAGAGACAATTTGACATCTGCTGCTTGCACCGTGCTCTCAGCCGCTGCACCTCTTCAACTGCGGGATTCCTAGCAGCACGGGAGGACGCCACGAACTGCGCATAACCAACTACAACCAAACACCAGATATTTAAACCATTTATTTTATTAGTTTTAAGTTACTTTCCAAAATTCAAAAAAGCGCCACCAGACGCGCCATGATTTATTTAGATTCGAATCTTTGGCTGTGATTTTAAACTTTTAGAACATTTATCCGCGATACTTTGCGGAAGGTACGACTATGACCATATTTAACTAGTCGCTATAGTAATAAGTTAGGTGGCCACTTAAAGTTATCACTAGACTTTTCCAAGCGATAGTATCTAGTTGCTATAGACGGAGCGTTTTACCTGATGCACGCATCGCGGATTCCTTACAAATTTATTTGTCTTACTTTTAACGCCTATCGTTGATTTTTAATATTTTAAACAATATTATATACTTAAATTTAATCACGGATCGTACAATCAAATTTAAACTTTATTACGTTGGTTATATATTAGTGAAATTATACAACAAAACTGTGGTCAATCTGTTTTTATTAAAATATTGTGTGTTATATTTCTTTGTTTGCTTGATTAGTTTAAGGTAAGTTAACTCTTACTCTATTTCTATCTAACTGCAGTACATTTACAATTTAATTTACTTTATTTCACTGCAGTAGGTAAAACTATACCTCTAAATTATTCTTTTGACGGGACTGGATCGTTATCTTAACTACCATTTAATTTTCATACTAATCTATTATGATGCTTTTTATTTTCTTAAACTCACTTTATTCATAATAAGAAAACATTTTTTTTTTCTGCGGGTACCCTCCTAAGTGAAAAGACACGTTTTTATCACTGCTAATATTTTATTTAAAATAAATAGTTAATACACATATGTATTAAAACTAAACTTACATTGGTGTAGGTTGACTATATTTGAACTCACTCACTCACTTTCACCACTGAAATATGGACAATACAGCAGAACAGCTTATCAAAAGCATGGAGGAGCTGTCCACTATGTTTACTGCAAGAATGGGCGAGTTTGAGAAAAGTCTGCAGCCACCCGGATCCACTCTTAATAATCCCACAATGAAGACATTGGCGGCAGAGTTTGCTTCGTTCAAGAACTTCGTGTGGAAGTCTCTCGGCATTCTGAAGTCGCAGGTGGAGCTTGTAGTCCTTGGCTTGGACCGTATGGAAACGCAGTCTCGTAGGAAAGTCCTCCTCCTTCATGGAATTAAAGAGGAACCTCAGGAAGACGTGCTGAAGAAGACTCTCGCCGTGATAACCTCCCAAATGAAGATAGCTGGTATTGGTGTCAACGATATTGAAGCTTGTCACAGGTTAGGTGTTAAGAAGGACTCTGCTCGCCCTGTGCTTGTTCGGTTCACCTCTGTGCGGCCTCGTTCTGAGATTTGGAAGAGCAAGACTACGTTGAAGGGTTCCAAGGTCACTATCTCTGAATTTTTGACTAAGACCCGTCAGGATGTATTTGTGACCGCACGTAGCTATTTCGGGATGAAAAAGCGTTGGAGTGTTGATGGCGTTATAGTTATCTCACTCCCAGATAAGTCCCGAGTGAAGGTCATCTCGCTGGCAGAGCTCAAGAAGGTCATGGAACAACATCCCAAATAACTTCACAACACAATAGTGATCGAACTATGTTTGTTTTGTTTCGTGATTTCAATTTCCAGTTCGTGTATTCTTAATTTCGCCGGTTTATACTTGCTTTTATAAGTACGGTATGCTCAACTTTTATGTTACTCTGGTGTTTTTTTGCATAGATCTAACTTATTTTTCTAACAACCTTATTTTTTTGATAATTTATTTCGCAATTGTAACCACAGATTACTAAGTAACATAACGTCACGTCAACCGATTGATGTCATTGCGTTTTGTTTTAAAGTTGCGTTTTGTTTTCCGTTTGATATGTTCAATGTTCTTGTTGTTCTGTTGTGTTCATTTTCAAAGTATGTTATTTCCATTTTCCAGTCAACTTATGCGTGAGAGTTGAATTAATTGTATAGAATTTTGAATTTAATTAGTTTATAGTAGTACCTACTTATCTTTTTTTTATTATTTATATATTGTTTATATATATTTATATTAAGTAGTATGGATTTAGTCGATGAATATTTTTCTTGTTCCTCTGATGATTACGAAAGCGCTGTAAGCAGTACCGAGACTTCTCTTTCTGACTTTGAACCACTTGAAGATAAACTTTCAAAGGTATTTGTGAACAGTAATTCCAATTTCCTTTCCTTGATGCATATTAACGCTCAGAGTATTTTATCTCATTATTCTGATCTTCTCGCATCTTTTGGCCACGGCGTAGTTGATTGTATTCTAGTGTCTGAAACCTGGCTTAAACCTACACTCCCTTCTACTAGCTGTTCTCTTCCAGGTTACAAACTGTTTCGTATTGACCGCACTGGCAGGGGTGGTGGAGGCGTAGGTATTTACCTTCGCAGCTGTATTCCTGCCAGTGTTGTTTCCTGTTCTCCGTCTGACGCAACAGGTTCCATAGAGTATATCTTTCTCGAAACAGTTGTTCACCACAAGAAAATTTTCCTTGGTGCCCTTTATAGCCCAAAGGATAAGGTTGACTACTTTAGTTCCTTAGAAAGTACTCTAGAGAATTTTGTTCTTACTTATGATGACGTCATTGTTATGGGAGACTTTAATACTTGTTTGCTCAAATATGATAGCCGCGCTGATAAATTACATGCCCTTACGTCATCACTTAACCTCCACATTCTTCCCTTGAAGTCTCCAACACATTACTTTCCTAACTGTAGGCCTTCTCTCATAGATTTGATTATTGTGTCTAACCCTAACCTTGTTTTCTCTCACGGTCAAATGGCTGCTCCCTTCTCTCACCATGATTTAGTCTTCCTATCTTACAAAGTACTTCCTCCGAGGGTTAGAGGCAAGGTCCTTCTACAGCGCAATTTCAAGCATATGGATCTGGAACGTTTGAGAGAGGATGTGAAAAATATTAACTGGTCATCTGTGTTGTTGTCTGACAATATAGATGACATGGTAGAGGTTCTGACTACTGAACTGATTAAACTGTATGATGTGCATGCGCCAGTGCGGCCAGTACGGGTAAAGCGTGCTCCTGCTCCCTGGTTAACGCCGGTGATCAGGAGGACCATGGCTAAGCGCGACAGAGCTAAAGCACGACACAAAAAAGATCCTTCTCAGGTAAGCTTAAATGCTTATAAAAAACTCCGTAACATCTGCAACAGAATGGGTAGGGATGCAAAACGTCGCTATATTCACTCTACTATTGAAGATCTCTGCCAATTCCAGGTTTGGAGATTCCCACGATCTTTGGGTGTGGGCAAGACCACGAACGCTTGTCAAAGCTCCGTGGACCTTAATGCTTTGAATATTTACTTCACTAACCCTCCTATCATTTTAGACTCTTTAACTAAATCAGTCACTCTTTCTTACCTATCTAATCTTGCCCCACCCGACTGTCCCCACTTCGAATTCCAGCCAGTCTCAGATGATTCTATCAAGAAGAGTGTCCGCTCCATTTCCACCAAAGCTATCGGCAGTGACAGTCTAAGCCTCGACATGATACTTCCCGTGCTGGAGGACATTGCGCCAGTAATTACTCACATTATTAACTTCTCACTGTCTCGCAATGTCTTTCCAGTATCGTGGAAAAAGGCTTTCGTCTTACCGTTACCTAAAACCCCGAACCCCACTTCCTTTTCCCAGTACCGTCCCATATGCCAATGCCAATGAGGGCTGAATGAGCCAATGAGGGCTTCCAACTGCTCATCTGCACTATCCAACAACACCTTGAAAAACATACTAAAAATATAAATGTGAAAAAAAGCAATGTTAACTTTAAATTACCTTGGATCAATAGTGGTCTTTTGATTATGGCTGAAACCAGAGATAACCTAAACAGAGAAACTATTGCCCATCCGAATGACACTATAAAACGAAAATTGTACATACAAGTTCGAAATCAAACTAAATCAGCTACTAGAGCTGCAAGAAATAACTACTATAAAACGAAGCTACAAGACAATATTCACAACCCGCGTAAATGTTGGCAAATCATACGTTATTCCACTTACAACTCTCCTAACAGAGTGTGTGTCCCTTTTTCTGATCTTGACAAACTGAATAAATATTTCTCTACAGTCGGCAGCTCTCTGGCTGAATACATAATAGCAAACAATTCTCCTCTAAAATCAGACGACCATTTTAATTCCTATAGCAAACAAGTTCTTACACCTGCTGGGTCACTGTACCTATCCCCACATCCCCTGATGAAATAACAGCAATAGTTAAAAGTATGAAAGGTAATAGTGCACCTGGGATGGACACAATCACTACTAAATTTATCAAAACTAGTTTAGAATTGTTTGCCGGTCCACTTGCGCATCTCTGTAACATAAGTATAAGCTCTGGCGTGTTCCCAGAAGCTCTGAAACATGCTATAGTTTCGCCCATTTTTAAAGGAGGCAATTCCCTTGAAGAGTCTAACTACAGACCGATCGCTCTGCTAAGTACATTTTCCAAAACCCTCGAAAGAGTTGTCAAGAAACGACTAGTTGGCTACCTGGAATCAAATGACCTGCTGGCTCCTACTCAATATGGTTTTAGAGAGAAGAAAAGTACAGAAGACGCTATACTGTTTGTTACCAATTACGTCGTAGATAGGTTGGATCGTGGTAAAAAATGCATAGGAGTTTTCCTGGACCTCGCCAAGGCTTTCGACACGGTTTCTTTTGAAATCCTTTTAAAAAGAATGGAAGCCTTGGGGGTCCGAGGACTATCGCTGAACTGGTTTCGCTCATATTTAACTAACAGAACTCAACAAATCAGACAAGGAGGCAGTCTTTCTTCTCTCGAAAATGTCACATATGGCGTCTCGCAAGGAAGCGTTCTCGGGCCAATCCTGTTTATCATTTATCTAAACCAACTCTGTAATCTAAAACTTCATAATGGGGTAATCGTAGCATTTGCCGATGATACCGTCCTACTTTTTGAAGGTAATACATGGTCAGAGGTATTCAGCTCTGCTCAGTCTGGATTGAATCTAGTATGTGATTGGTTTCAAACTAGTCTTCTGACAGTTAATAAGCTAAAAACAAAGTATGTCTCCTTTTCAATAACCAAGAGCGGGTTGCCGCCTCCAGATGAGTTTAAACTATTTATACATGAAGCTAAGTGTCATTTATCTGACCACCACTGCAGTTGCATCGAAATGGGTCGAGTTGACACTATAAAATACTTAGGACTAATGGTAGACTCTCACCTGAGTTGGAAAGCCCATATAGTTAGCCTGACAGCTAGGTTAAGAAAGCTGATCTTCTTCTTCTCTAAATTACGGGACATTGTAGATAGAAAAACCGGCCAAGTGCGAGTCGGACTCGCGCACTGAGGGTTCCGTACCACCACATAAACATAATTGTATTAGTTGAAATTTCAGTAAGTTAATGTGCTAGTTTTTTTGAGTCCGACACGCGCTTGACCAAATATTATTATTATTTTATAGCTTATGCACTATAAACATACCAATTTTCAAGTTTGTAAGTGTTCCCGTTTTTAAATAGAACTAAAACAAAAATCGCCTCAGCGACCATCCAACTTGACCCCTCTCTTATATGAATGTTCTTGAAACGGGAGCTCACCACAATTGGTTACCATTAGTTGTGAGAAAAGTTGTAATATTTAATGATTTCAGACTTTTCCCATTATTTGTACGGTGAGACCTAGCTTCTTGCCAAATTTCATAGTTTTAGGTCAATGGGAAGTACCCTGTAGGTTTTGCATTTTTGAATAAATGTATGGAGATGAGGACATAAAATGCCATATCTTTTGATTGCGTCGTTGTAAAAAATTGAAATTTTCAGATCTTGTGTGGTTCATGGATCCTAATATGTGGTATTAATTTCAATCTGATACCTTTACCCGTTCGTGAGATAAAGGGTCTTGACAGACAGACAGACAGACATACAGACAGACAGACAGACAGACGGACAACAAAGTGATCCTATAAGGGTTCCGTTTTTTTCTTTTGAGGTACGGAACCCTAAAAATGATCTTTACAGTGTATAATGCCATATGTCATTCACTTATTCTATATGGGATAGTAGCGTGGGGTGGCGCCGCTAAAACTATACTTGAACCAGCTGAGGTAGCCCAACGTGCCATACTGAAAGTTATTCTTCGCAAACATTTCAGATTCCCCTCTGACCAACTCTATGCTGAGACATCAGTACTCAGCATTAGACAAACATTCTTCCTTCAAACCGCCACATATGTCCATACCCACTTTTCTCTTTTCAAACAAATGAACAGATTTAATTCTACCAGAACTACCATTACAGAAGATCTTTTACATCCTAAGCCATGCCGCACTGGGTTCGCTCAACGCTTTCTTCAATTTTTGGGCCCTAGAATTTATAATCGAACCGACCCACTGCTTAGGAAAATCAAAACCAAAAAGCCCTTTCGAAGAAAATTTTCTGTATGGCTCAAATCCATGACCAGGGCGAGCTGCGAAGTGCTGTTCACCCACATATTAAGATAACACTCATGCGTGATCGTCATAAATATTAGGTACACTCAACAGCATGTCGGTAGGAGCACTTTTGGACCTTATGGCATGGTAATAAGATTGAAAGGGTTTCTGCTGACGTGCGGTTGACCGTACAATGCATAAACACACACGTTCTGCCAAGCAGTTCATAGCAACTGATCCCAAGGTTTAATACAAATCGTAGGGCTTGGCAGTATGTGTATTAATTCTATATATGCCTTAGAATTATATTTACCGCCTTTGGTAACTCCTTTTACTGTTTTTTTTCTTTTCTTTCGTATTTGCGTACTGTGCCGTGCACGTTTGTGCGCCCACCGATATACTACAAAGACTTACGCTTACCTTCTACTGTAAGTGGTGCGGGGGCATCCATCCATCCGCATTACATAATATTATTATTATACGATAAACTAATAATTTAATTTACCTACTTACCCACCTCGGTAACTAACCTGTTGGCTATAGATGTGACTACGTGTTGTTATGTTTAGCACCTTCCGCTTATATAAAACGACAATTATATTTTTAGCACCTTTTGTCTTCAACGTGACTTACAATGTTAAACACATATACCCGTACTTAATTAAGAACTCTTTTTTCTCTTTTGTGATTTTGTGGCATGACCTCATTCACCCACAAACGGGCCATAGGCCTATAGTGGGTCAATGATTGTGTATTTTGTAAGCATGACGTGTTTTGCCTAATAAAAGATTTTTGATTTTTGTTTTTTTTTTTTGATATCCATACTACCCATCCTTTCTAAAGTCTTAGAATCCATTGTGCATAAGCAACTGTACTCCTTTCTTACTTCCAACAACCTTTTATGTCCCTTCCAGTCTGGCTTCCGTACTTCCCACAGCACGGTTGGTGCACTCTTGAATATTACGGAGGACATCCGGTGTGCTATGGATAACACCAAGCTCACTGTGATGGCCCTATTGGATTTCAGCAGTGCTTTCAACTCTGTTGATTTTGATATCCTCCTCGGCACTCTTCGGGCTGTTAACATACCTTCTGCTGTTATAGACTGGTTTCAATCTTATCTTTTCGGTCGCCAGCAGTGTGTGAAGACTAACGATGCTTCGTCAGAGTGGTCTGACCTCATTGCTGGTATTCCTCAAGGCGGCGTTCTTTCATCCTTGCTTTTTTCGATCTTTATTAATAATATATCCCGTGTGATTACTTCTCCCTTCCATTTGTATGCAGATGATTTACAACTTTATAGGCATTTCGAGTTGACTGAGAAGTCCAAGGCTATTGAAATTTTAAACGGTGATCTTACTGCTGTTGAGCTATGGGCTAAATCCTTTGGTCTTCTTGTGAACCCTGACAAATCCCAAGCAATAGTTATCGGTAGCAGTAGACTCAGGTCCAACTTAGATTGGGGTTCAGTATCTGGACTTACTTACGCTGGTGTTTTAATCCCTTTCAGTAAAAAAGTGAGAAACTTGGGCCTGATCATGGACTGCAATATGTCTTGGACATCTCACGTCAACGACGTGAGTAGACGTATGCATTAAACTTTCCACTCTCTCAAGCGTCTCCAATTTTTTCTCCCTTTCTACACCAAAGTTATGCTTGCGCAGTCTCTTCTCTTACCTATCCTCGACTACGCTGATGTCTGCTATTTGGATGCGACTGAGGAGCTACTTAATAAACTGGAGCGTCTTCAAAACCTTGCCATACGCTTTATTTTCGGGTTGCGGAAATATGACCGTGTTTCTAACTTTCGTGCTCAACTTAAGTGGCTCCCTATCCGCCTTCGCCGAGATATGCACATCCTATCTGTCCTCTTTAACATCCTCATTGACCCGCACTCCCCTCCTATTCTTCGTGCCCGATTCCAACTTCTTCCTCCTCCCACTCGACCTAGGCGCCCTTGTATCACTACGATGCTTGAGGTGCCTAGGAGCAACACTAATTTCTTTTTTCATTCCTTCTCTGTTCGTGCTGTTCAACTATGGAATCGCCTTCCCAAAGCCATACAAGAGAGTACCTCTATTGCCTCTTTTAAACAGAAAGTGAAACAGCATTTTCTTCTTCAAACCACTATTTCGTCATCGTAGTCGTAGTCATCATTGTAAATTTCGTCGTTGTTTTTATTTAAATATTTATGTACATATTTTTATATATCTATTTATATGTATTTATATTTATTATATATATAGTGTTTATATAGTATATATATATATATTTATATACAGGTATTAATTATTTACTATTAAATTGTTGGTATTACATTCACAAACTTTCATACAATGTGCCTAACCTATTTAATTTCCAAATCATATAAAAACGAACGTAACCTAATGATAACTATGTACAACAATCAATTTGACTTTTGTTTTAACTTCCTTTACTTCTATGGGTAGTTTTAATACAATAAGGGAATTAGACCAAGTGCAAGGTGCCGACTCAATTAAATGTAACATTCAAGATTTGACGAATTACATAAAAATATCAAATAATAATTTAATTATCATTACTCAAAACATTAGGAGTATCTATAAGAACATTGATGATCTACAAGTAACTCTATCGCAATTATTATATGAAGTAGATATTTTAATACTTACAGAATGCAGATTAAACTCTTTAAAACCGGTTCCACTTCTAAAAAACTATACATGTTACCACTCTTCCAGACTACTCAATCAGAATGATGGGGTAGTTGTTTATATTAAAAAGAAATATCATGCTAAAATTACTGAGCTAAATTTGGTCGATACGACTGGACTACAAGTAGAGGTGTCTAACTTCATTTTTCTAGGAATTTACCGGTCTCCGTCTTACTCTAATGCATATAATTTTATTAACTCCTTAGATGCTCATCTTGAATTGCTTTCAAGTTATAAAAATATTCTTATCATGGGTGACATTAATATCAATCTACTAATCTCGCCTAATGAACAATCGCATGAACGCAGTAATAGACTTCACTACCTTAATGTGCTATCTTCGCATGGCCTTCTGCCTGGGCATACTCTCCCCACTAGAATCAATAGCTGCCTTGACCATGTTAACATTAAACTTGACAGAAATCAAAACTCGGCCTTCATTGCAGTTTTGAATACCACTGTTACGGACCATGATCTAGTTATACTGGCTATATCCTATACATACAAACAAGACACGCCTAAAAAGCTTAAAACAATAGTCGACTTTGACATGGCCTATAAAATGCTAATAGTTGCAGATGTTAGTCACTTCAATATATACGCAGATCCTAACCTATTTGCCGAAGCACTTATAGGCTTGGTTAAAATTAATCTTGATGCTAATTCTAAATCAGTTTTAGTTACTAACAATAATAGGGCCTTAAAACCCTGGATAACAACTGGAGCACTCCGTTGTATAAGATTTAGAAACCACTTACAGATGAAACTAAGATTAGACCCGTATAATCCCATAATAATAATTACTTTTAAAAGATATCGCAACTTCTGTAACAATCTTATAAAGAAATTAAAACGATGGTACCACAAAGATCGCATAATTAAATAAAAAAAAAACCCTAGAGAACTCTGGCTTACCATAAATGATATCACTCAATACAAACCACCTAAAACTGCGAATGTAGATCTTCTAAATATAACCCCTACACCCCAAACCTCTGTTAATTATGTTAATAGATTTTTTGCTACTATTGGTCAGGTTCTAGCACAGTCTATCAAAAATGGGTCTGTTACAGTTTCAACTAACTTAATTTTTCCGGGCCACCTTAGGCATTCATCTTCTTTTGTACTTCTGGACACTAATCCACAAGAAGTTGAAAGCATACTTATGGGACTCGACTCGGGTAGTGCTCCCGGCTGGGATGGAATCCCTACTAATTTCCTAAAACTTTCTAAAGACTTCTTAGATCTTGCTAATCTATGCTTCAACACCGGTATCTTCCCTACAACGCTTAAGAAATCTATAATTACCCCTGTGCACAAGGGTGGAGAGAGAACCGATGTGAATTATTATAGACCTACTAGCTGTTGCCCGCGGCTTCGCTCGCGTGGATATCGTATTTATTTTATTACCGGTTTTCCGAAGCAATGAGATATTTTCCCGTCATTTCGGGGTAATTTTAAATTAAGGAAAAACAGGACTAACCCTGCGCAAATCAATGAGTATAATTCAAGATCCAACTGAATTTTATATAATATACAGACGTTACAACATAAATTACTCAGAACAGAGGAACTTAGCAGCAGTATCCTAACAAAAGTAAAGAGAGAGATGAGAGACACCTTTATGTAATATTTCAAAACAGAGCCAATTCGCAGAAGTAATTGAGAAAAACTAAAACCCTCTCCCTCTCCTCCCTCTCCCCTCCCTCTCCCCCTCCCTCTCGCTCTCCCTCACCCCCCCCTCCTTCTCTCCCTCCCTCTCCCCCTTCCCCTCCTTCTCCCTCTCCCTCTCCCTCTACCTCTACCTGTACCTCTCTACCTCTCTACCTCTCTACCTCTCTACCTCTCTACCTCTCTACCTCTCTACCTCTCTACCACTCTACCTCTCTACCTCTCTACCTCTCTACCTCTCTACCTCTCTACCTCTCTACCTCTCTTCCTCTTTACCACTCTACCACTCTACCTCTCTACCTCTCTACCACTCTACCTCTCTACCTCTCTACCTCTCTACCTCTCTACCTCTCTACCTCTCTACCTCTCTACCTCTCTACCTCTCTACCTCTCTACCTCTCTACCTCTCTACCTCTCTACCTCTCTACCTCTCTACCTCTCTACCTCTCTACCTCTCTACCTCTCTACCTCTCTACCTCTCTACCTCTCTACCTCTCTACCTCTCTACCTCTCTACCTCTCTACCTCTCTACCTCTCTACCTCTCTACCTCTCTACCTCTCTACCTCTCTACCTCTCTACCTCTCTACCTCTCTACCTCTCTACCTCTCTACCTCTCTACCTCTCTGCCTCTCTGCCTCTCTACCTCTCTACCTCTCTACCTCTCTACCTCTCTACCTCTCTACCTCTCTACCTCTCTACCTCTCTACCCCTACCTCTCCCTATCCCTATCCCTGCCCCTATCCCTACCCCTAACGCCAATTTAACCGCTATCCCTAACACAGAAACGACACCAATATTTATTTTTAGACATTTCAGACCAATCGCACCCCAACCCCATCCCCAGGGGACGATGGTATTTCACGTCCAACACGTTGGATTTCAAAGTTGTTGTAGCTTTCGTAATCAGCGACCCGATAAACCATACAAACGACACCCATATTGATTTTTAGACATTTCAAACCTATCGCACCCCAACTCCATCCCCAGGAGGATGATGGTATTTCACGTCCACCACGTTGGATTTCAAAATTGTTGTAGTTTTTGTAGTCAGCGACCCGATAAACCATACAAACGACACCCATATTGATTTTTAGACATTTCAAACCTATCGCACCCCAACTCCATCCCCAGGGGGATGATGGTATTTCACGTCCACCACGTTGGATTTCAAAATTGTTGTAGTTTTAGTAATCAGCGACCCGATAAACCATACAAACGACACCCATATTGGTTTTTAGACTTTTTCACCCCATTTCCCTTTTTTAGGGGTTGAATTTGGGGTGCAATTTCAATAACAGTGATGAACGTTGCATAGAATTACATCATTAATGCCTAAATAATAAATTATGTGGATTTTACTTTAAGAATAAAGAATTTTCAACTTCATCCCCCTTTTCACCCTTAAGGGTGTCGAATTTTCAAAAACCCTGAGACACGTGATTATTAATTTTTAGTCGTCAGCCTAAATACAAATTTTGAAGATCCTTACTTCAAAACTGACGGACTTTCATACAAACTTTCATCCCCTATTTTACCCCCTTAGGGGTGGAATTTTGTAAAACCCTTTCTTAGTGCACCGCTAGGCCTCATAATAAACCTACATGCCAAATTTGGAATCTCTAGACCCAGTGGTTTGGGCTGTGCGTTGATATGTCAGTCAGTCAGTCAGTCAGTCAGTCAGTCAGTCACCTTCTAGACTTTTTGTTGAATCGCAGTCGAGTTCAGGTCACCCTTCCACTAATATAAACTCCGGCTTTGTTCATCTGATGTCCGATTTCATATCTCTGCATAACCTATATCAGAAAAGTAACACTTTTAATTGCGATGGTAATCTATTAGATCTTATATTCTCTACCTCTTCCAACTGCAAGGTTTGCGAGGCTGACTATGCTCTTACAAAGGTCGAGTCTTATCACCCTCCACTTATAATCAGTTTAAATAATTCAAGTCCTTCAAGCTTCCTGAAAAAAGAAACAATAGCCAGGTACAACTTCTACAAGGCTAATTATGAAGAAATAAACAAAGAATTAAGCTCGATAGATTGGGACTATGAACTGAAGGCTATTCCTACAGTTGACTGCATGATTGACAAATTTTACGAAATAGTTAATTATATTGTGAAGAAACACACGCCTATGTGTAAACCTAAACGAAATTGTTATCCAGTCTGGTACACACGAAACCTGATTAAACTCATCATTGAAAAGGATAAATATCGTGAGAGATTTAAAAAATTCAATAACCTTTTAGATGATTTTGATTTCACAAATGCTAGAACTAGATGTCACATTCAAATTTCTATCTGTTACAATAATTACCGACGTAAGATTGAAGCATCTATAGCTAAAAACAATATGAATTATTTTTGGTCCTACATAAGCTCCAAGCGTAAGCGTAATAGCTCATTTCCTTCCGAAATGACGCTAAATAATAATAAATTGACAACTTCTAATTCAATTTGCAACGGATTTGCTAATCATTTTGCGTCTGTTTTCTCACCTTCTGATCCTTGTATGAGCGGCCCTATTGATAATATCCTACACTTACCCGGAAACAATTTTTTGTCTTACAATGTCATCGGGAGACTTAAATTTTCCAAACAAGAAATAGAAAAAAAGCTTAAGAAGCTGGACTGCCGTAAGGGATGCGGACCAGATGGTATACCACCAATTTTTATTTCCAACTGTGCCAAAGCTCTAAGTCACCCATTACACACAATATTTAATTATTCCCTTCAGACCGGAGTCTTTCCTTCTTTATGGAAATGTGCCAATATTATACCCATTCCTAAAAGCGGCAATTCAATGGACATCACAGAGTATATGCCTATTTCTCTTTTGTCAACTCTAGCTAAGGTATTTGAATCCCTCATTTGTCCAGTACTGACGTCTCATTTAAAGCCATTACTTATACCCGAGCAACATGGATTTCGTTCCAAAATGTCTACTGCAACAAATTTGGCCAATTATACATCACAAATTTCTTCTGTACTCGATAGAGGTTTGCAAGTTGACGCAATCTATACAGACATAAGCAAAGCCTTTGATAAAGTCGATCACTACTTGCTAATAAACAAGCTATATAACGTAGGCGTCCATGGCAGTCTTTTGAAATGGTTTGCTTCGTATCTAAGTGGCAGATCCCAAAAAGTTGTTGTTTGTGGCAATGAATCTGAGCTTTTCACAGCTAGTTCTGGTGTGCCTCAAGGTTCCCACTTGGGCCCAATACTTTTTTTAGTTTTTATTAACGACTTAGTTTCCGTCATACGCCATTCTAAATTCTCTCTTTTCGCAGACGACCTTAAACTTTTCAAAATTATTAACAGCTCTCTAGATTCACAACTATTGCAAAATGATCTCGATAGAATATTGGCTTGGTCTGTTAAAAATAAACTCCCCCTTAATAGTAAAAAATGCAAAGCTATTACATTTTGTAGAAAAAAGTATCCAATCAAATCAAGCTACCAAATTAACGGTTCCAAACTAGAAGAAGTCACGAAAATCAGAGACCTTGGTGTAACTTTGAACAGCAAGCTTTCCTACAATGACCATATCGACGAAATCATAAAAAAGTCTCTTCGAATGCTAGGGTTCGTTTGGCGTAACTGTAAAAAATTTAAAAGTACCACTCCATTGAAAATAGTTTATTACGCTTTAATGCGTAGTGTATTAGAATACTGCTCCTGTGTTTGGAGTCCTCACTATCATATTCACATCGATAGGATCGAAAGAGTACAAAAACGTTTTCTCTTTTTTCTTGCGGTGCATGACAAAAGACTGGACCTCAACTCTTACGATAAAAGGTTAGGACATTTCCAACTGATTTCATTGGAGGACAGGCGGTGGATAAACGACCAGCTGTTTCTCTATAAGATCGTAACAGGCCTTGTGGACACGCCACATATATTGGCTGAAATAAACTTTACTGTTCCTCGTTCTGGATCTCGTTTGTGTAACTACAAACCTTTTGCTACTGAGTACTCTAGAACTAACTTCGGCTTCTATAATATCGTTAATCGGATATGCAGACAATACAACACTTTATTTGTCAACGAAAATGTCGATATGTTTAACTGCTCTTTTCTTGAATTTAAAAATATATTGTCTAAACTAAAACTCAAATCCAAATTGTAATCTTTAGGTTAACTAAATTTTAAATTGTGTTTCTTAGTGTAGCGTATTTACGTTAAAAACTCAAATTGCATGTTGTGTTTGCCTGTAATTGGGTGTACCTATATGTAAGTCCTGTAAAAGATGTTAGTAGAGTTAAGTCTATGTGTATTACCTGTTGGCAAACCTTAATAAATAAATAAAAATAAAATGTATATAGATTTCAGTCCTGACTTCTATCTCAAAAACCATAGAGAGACTTTTTAATAAAAGACTAGTTAGTTACCTCAATAAATACAATATATTATCAAAATCTCAATATGGTTTTAGGAAAGGACTGTCTACTCAAGACGCGATCTTAGATCTTACATCTATGATAGTCTAGGAAATAGATAAAGGTAATAAATGCCTCACAGTTTTTCTGGATCTGAAAAAGGCCTTTGATACCGTATCTGTCCCCACTCTTGTGCAGAGACTGGAAGGTATTGGTATCCGGGAGACTCCTCTAGCCCTATTTAATAGTTATCTTCATGATAGAACACAAGTAGTAAAAATTTATAAATTCCTTAGTCAGGAAGAAAACGTTACTTTTGGGGTGCCACAGGGGAGTGTCCTCGGTCCGACGCTCTTCCTCATTTATATTAATGACCTGTGTAACCTTCGGGATGTTGGAGGGAAGATATTCTGCTACGCCGACGACACGGCCATTGTTTTTACTGCTAAATCGTGGAATGCTGTAAAAAGGATTGCTGAAGGTGGCCTAATGAAAGTGACAAAATGGCTAAACGACAATTTTTTAACATTGAATATCCAAAAAACTAATTTTATCTGTTTCTCTCCTTACTCAAACACGCAACCTGAAACAAATTTTCAAATAAGAATACATAGCTGTGTTAATAGGGACCCCTTGTCTTGTGATTGCCCTTGTTTAGAAAAGGTAAGCTGCACCAAATATCTTGGCGTCATGATTGATCAAAGAACTAGCTGGCATTCTCACCTAGAATTGATTATGAACAGGACAAGAAAGTTAATCTGGATCTTTAAATCACTTAGGCATGTCATGTCTAAAGAAATGCTCAATAAAGTCTATACTGCACTTGTGGAATCAGTCATTACCTACTGCATCCCACTCTGGGGAGGAGCCACTAAGACCAACTTTTTGGAACTTGAACGAGCGCAAAGGTCTCTTGTGAAGGTTATGTACTTATTATTATTATTTGTTTATTGCACTCATGTACATAGTTAAGGATCTTATAGTTAAGGTACAGTTGGTACATGGACCCTGCAAGGGTGTCGCAAAATTTAAATTGAATTTACTATTTAAAAAAAATTAAATTAATCAACTTTAAGCCCTACAGGTACCCCACAGATACACTATATAAAGTCAGCAATTTCCTATCGGTCAGGAAGCTTTATATACTAAACCTCATCTTAAAACTCCACAGTTCATTAACATTTGACCAAAACTTACTTAATAAAAGAAGGAAGGACATTGTAGTAACATCTCACCCTGTTCGTACTGCTCTTGCTAGCCGGAAATACGATTGTCAGTCCGCCTTTGTATACAACAAAGTTAATCGTATAATTAATATATATCCACTGCAATTGCACACATGTAAAAAAGCTTTAAAAGAATGGTTGGGTACACTTACCTATGAAGATGTTGAGTGTCTTCTGACTAGGATAGTATAGGTTGGTGCAAATACTACACTGATACCTATATTTATTTAAATATATTTCTATTCAGCTATACACCTATATGCGGACAAAACGTACCGATCCTAAGGAGCCTATGCATCCGTAAGGCATATAGGTGTATTACTGTCTTATATACATACATACTCACACACACACACACACACAAACATACATACACATCAACATTTACTCTAACACACAGGAGTAATTTAATGTAATTGTTAGAATACGTTTTAGGTTTAAGTGATAAATTAATTATTTTTGCTTAACTTATTGAGAGATAAGTACCGCATCCTATTGAAAATAAACAACTAAATGTTTCTCGAGTTAAATAATCAAATTAAATTAAATGTTGAATATCTAATTGATAAACTTTGTACCTACAATTTGTGTTGCATCCTGTCGTGTAATTTACCATCTGTACTCGTATGTATCTTATGTTGTCTTATATTATGTTTCATAAGTTAATAAATCTATTAATTTGTTAATATCTTAAGTTCCACAAGGGAAGTTGCGAGGCATTCCCCCCACAAGTATCTTTTGATTACTTTCTGGGAAGTCTCCGTTGAATGAATTGTATTAAGATTCTTGAAATAAAAACATTTTTATTTATTTATTTATTTATTGTTTTTGTTTTTTTTTTCATTTACATGCACGATTGTATCCCGCTATGAACATTCTCTCTCACAATCATGGGTTGGCTGGAAGAAATCTCTTGTAGCGATAAGCCCGCCTTTGTAAATGTCCTTTGTTTGTTTACTTTCTGTATGTTAAATGTGCAATAAAGAATATATATTAACTGGACTTTAACTTTAAGGTGGCCTTACGCACCTGTTTTATTTGCCTTAATTTTTGTGCACCGTCATTTACTCTGCTCGGTTATGCTTATGTACGAGCGGCCCGATGCAACGATGTCCCTCGCATTGTATTACGAAATACAGGGTCCTAGCGATTACTCCCGCCTGGCGGACGTACTGGATCTTAACTGGATATCATATACTAATGATAATATTTTTATACTTGTTATGCAAGACAATGGGACGTTAATCTTCACTACTCCTTGAATTTATACATCAATATTAAAATAACTATTTGGGCTTTGAGTAATTTCCTACGTTATATCAAATACTTAACTTATTTATGCTCCTGCGTTGCCTTTCGCGCCTCCTGGGCGCTGGAATAGGCAACTGGAAGCACGAGCCCTCCTTTGAGCTTACCAGGCCGTAATAAGAGGCCACGGCCGCTGGCTGGTTGTCCTGGAGATTTGGTAGCGTGGCCAGCGTGCTGCACTTGACGTTTGATCCGTGAACACTCCGTTTTTACGCGCTGACGGTGACATCACTTGCGATGCTACGGGTCGCGGTCGAGCCGGGTGTGGCCCGTGACGGCTCGCATGGTACTCCAGTAAAATTACGAGAGATTGTATGGCGAAACGGAAATAATTGATAATAGCCGTGTTTCTTTTTTAGATCGATAGATTATATTTCTGTGTAAAGCTTTTTAATGGAATCCACCTAAATTTACTTCATTTATTTATTTATTTTGCCGTCCAAACATTAAAAAAATATGGAATTTCGGAAAAAAATGTTAATAGATTTTTTATTTTATTTACGGCTTGCTATATATTCATAATTTCATATTTTACATGAATCCACCTAAAAATATTAACATTTTTGTATTGTTTAACTTTTATAGCACGAAATTTAAATAAAGCTTATCTTCGCAACCAAAAATAGTAATAGATCCGTTTTGCTTTCTAATAATTTAAATAGTGCTAAGTAATCACATTTTTGGCAAATCCAACATAAATGTTTACAAAATCATTGTAAACCAGCGATTACAAAAAACTTTTTATTTATTTAGTATGGAATTTTTGTGAATTTATATAAGAATCACTTTCATTTAAAAAGGTTAAGTTTAACTCAGTTTATTTATATTATTTTACCTCGACTTTATTGGATCTTATATGTAAATATAAGTGTAGATTATATATTTTGAAACAAATTGATATTTTTAAATATATTTATGGTGGATTTTTATGCCTATATGTAATGTATACGTTAATCTATGACATAAAGTATATAATTGTCTATTACTATTTTTGCCTTAGCTGTTATTCGAAAAAAATATTCCGCTTTAAATTTTAGGTGGATTCGTAAATATTGCTTCTTAACATCATATTTAAATACGATATACACAAAAAAGTAGCTATTGACATTTAATGTTTTGCAAAACCGTATTTTTACAGGACTATGGTGACTTTTCTGGAATGATATTGTTCGGGTCGGAATGTTTTGTTGTGTATTTTGAATTGAATTTTTTTCGGGTGTTAGAAAACGGGAATTCTTTCGGGGTTTTATTTTTTCTATGATTTTCGTATTTTTGTTTATCAGATTTTATGTTTCGGGATCTATCTAGTCGTCCTTGCTTTTCAATTGTAGTCTGAACTGGAATATCGTGCCTAGTGTTTTTTCTTTGTGGTTCTTGCGCTTTGTTTCTTTGTAGCGGCTTTCTTGCTTTGCAATCGGTGCATTTATGAACATAACTTGCTATATCACGATACATTCTTGGCCAGTAATAATGTTTGGCGATTCTCGCTAACATTTTAGTCGTACCTAGGTGTCCCTGGTGGGGTACACTGTGATTATTTTGCATTATGCTTTGTTTTTCGCTTGGATGTACACATAGTTTCCACTGTGTGTCAGGATTTAACTTTATGCCATAAGACGCTTTTATTATCTTTTTGTATAGCTTCCCTTGTTTTATGCAAAAGTCGTCGCTATTTTCTGGTGAATTCTGGATCTGTTTTATTTTTTTATGGTACCAGATCGGCTTACCGGACTTTGTGCTGATTGTACACACTGGGTGAGGTGATGTCCTGCCGGCTTTGCAGTTTTGTTAAACGCTGCAATTTTCCTTTGCTGGCGTTTTGTTCTCTAGTGTAGATTCTTTCTTCTTTTCTTTCTCTGGTTTTTTGTCCTTGTTTTCTTGAGCTATTTCGGGTATTTGCCATGCGATTTTATTCAAACCTATTCGATTAATCAAGTCCATTCCGATAATACAGATTGATTAATGTGGTAACACAAAGATCTGGTGTTTTATTATAGAGCCGCTAATATCCATCTGCAGTGACACCGTGGTTGTCACTTGGACTGTGGTATTTTCTGCGAGGACTATTCTTTCACTTGTTAGGCTCCCTTTTAATCCTTTTAGCTGGCATTTTCGATAAACATCGTCACTAATATAAGATGCGGTTGAGCCTGTGTCTAATAAAGCGTTAAATGGACCTACGGACGACCGACAGCTAACGTACAATCTCCGTATCAATAATTCCTAATAAATAATAAATTAGTAAAATTTTGAGTTCTTTTGAGTGGAATTGATTGGTAGTGATCCAGTTTATTAGCGATATCGTTTGTGAAGATCTAGAACTAGTGCAGTGCTTATAAAATAGTGAAAACACTTGGATCATAATGAATAGTAAACAGTGAGCGAATTCTATGAAGCTATAAATTTTGACTTACAAAAACATTTGAATTGTTATCATAAGTGTGCTTTTTAAGTGGTAATAATATCTATTAGTGTAAATTTCCTTAAAACAGACTTTCCATTTTAAATAATTCAACTACTACTACTTGACACTTTAAAAATTAAAGCTTGAAACTACCTACCTGTGAATTTCATATGATTGAACTGAGAATAAAGTGCCTGGTCATTTTAGTTTAGCAATTTTATCGATACTATTTTACGACAGCACTTGACAGCAAACAGGCACTGTGGATAAGACATTTTTGTGTAAATACCTTTCTGTTTGCGTACTTGGGTACTACAGCATGGCAGTTGAGTGCAATGAGTGTGGTCGATTCTTAGCATCTGGATCGGCAGATGGTGTTACGTGCTCGAAATGCCTAAGATGCATGCATAAGTTGTGTGTAAACGTACCCAAAGAATTTGATGTGCCTAAGTCTTGGATTTGCCCTGAATGCCGGGCAAGTCTACCGAAAGGTAATAACCAACAAACGCCGGTGAAAAGTCTGGAGACAGTGTCTGTAAGTGAGCAGGCGTCGTCGCAATCTTATACTGTCCAAGCCAATCCCAAGAAGATGGACGATTCTACTGGTGACATGCAGGCTAATTTTGAGGCATTGCTGGCTAAGCAGGCAGACTCACTGCTTGTGAAGTTCTCTTCTACAATGAAAACATTGCTTGCTTCCGAGTTAAAATCAATAAAAGATGAACTAAGTGCCCTAAAAGATTCTGTTGAATTTATAAGTCAACAATATGATGACTTCAAGGCTGAGCACGATACTGCAATGTTAACAGTTGATAACTTAAGAAAAGAAAATGCCGATATGAAAGCTACGATCTCAGGATTGACAGATAGAGTTAGTCTGCTGGAACAAAGCGCGCGTTCCAATAACATCGAAATCCAATGTGTGCCTGAAAAGCAGAAGGAAAACTTAATCGATCTTGTAACAAACATTGGAAAAACCGTTGGTTATGACATTACACAGGATAAAATAGATCGCTGCACTCGCATCGCAAAAATCAAGCGTGATAGTCTCCGTCCTCGATCAGTCGTTGTCCACTTTACGTCTATGAGAATCCGGGATGAAGTACTGGCTGCTACTATAAAATTTAATAAATCACAAAAAACTGTTGATGATAAACTCAACAGCAGCCATCTGGGTTTTCCTGGCACGAAATTGCCTATTTATATTACTGAACACCTCTCAGCCTCAACCAAGGCGCTTCACGCAGCTACGAGGGATAGAGCAAAAAAACTGGACTACAAATTTGTCTGGATTAAGAATGGAAAGATTTTCGTGCGGAAAGATGATAGTTCAGACTACATTCTTATTAAAAACAAAGACACTTTAGATAATTTAAAGTAATTAATAAATTTATTTTATCTTTGATTGTATTGGTAAAAAGGGTCTCAAATTCAAATCTTTAAAAATATATTACCAAAATGTTCGTGGTTTGCGTACCAAAATTAAGAATTTTTATAATAATTTAACTTGTACTGATTTTGATGTTATTATTATAACGGAAACTTGGTTAAACTGTTCTGTCTTATCTAGTGAGTTATTTGATGATAGATATGTTGTCTACAGGAGGGATCGGCAAACATCAGGTTTAAATAACAAAAAGGAGGGTGGTGGAGTTCTTGTGGCAGTTTCCAATAAGATTAACTCTGTAAGAATTGAGAAATTTGAAAGTAATTGTGAGGACCTGTGGATTGTTCTAGATATTTGTGTGTCCAAACAAATAAAGCAGCTTGCCCTCTGTGCCGTTTACCTACCACCGCCCGTTACTTGCAAAACCTTAGATTACTTCTTGACTAATTGTAATAATAGTATAGAGCAATGTGATATAGAGGATGTACTAGTTATAGAGATATACTCATCAATGTAATCGATTGGCTATGACAGAATAAACTACACGTCGTACCGAACACTCGTGTTTTCTATTTCTCCAACACCCGTCCTTATATGGCGACCCCGCTTTGTCAGCCTCGGGCGTGTTGCGCATCGGTCGTTTTTTTTTATAATATGATATGATTGTGGACTATGGACAAAGTTCAAAGTGTAATAAAGTAATTTGTGCAAAATGTGTAATTCACACGTGCAGAAGCCTCCACAGCAAGAGTTTTTAACCCAAGTTGGATACAACAACCAAGCAACCACTACGAACATCGTTTTTCATTTTGGAATGATTTCATGGAGTATGATTGTCATCATAATACTGTTTGTGATCGTGGGAATTATCTTCATCATCCGCTACTGCATGAAGTGCTTCAACAAGCGTGTAGAGCGAGGAGTTAACGCCGGCATGTTGCGTCTTCAAAGGCTGTAATATCTCCATCCATGTTCATGGTTTGCTAGGATCTGACGGGGAGCGGCCCCGTCAAGGACACAAAGCCGAGCAAATGGCGTAAACAGTGAGTGAGAAAATTTAAGTGCGTAAAAAAGTGTCAAATGCTAAAAATGCGTTAAACGGGAAAAGTGCGTTTTGAAATAGTTTCTTTAGGTTTAAATAAAAATGCGCTGATTAATAAATTAAGTCTAACGTTCCTTAGTTATAAAATAAACTTAAACTTATATATAATATTATGTTCTAATTAAATAATACAATGCAATGACAAGCATCCTTATCAAAATACGTGATAATTTGCAAAATGTTAAAGAAAATTTAATAAAGCTTAGTAAAGAGCGGCGAACGCCAGAAACGTTGAATAGTAAGTTAGAATTAGCAAACTTTTATAAAGATGAATATAATAAAACTATAGATTTGATAAGGACGCAAATTAAAGAAGGAAAAATTGATAGTATCACTATTGCAGAGATAAATACATTAGCTGAGGAAATAAATAAATTATATACTAAAATAAAAGAATTTTATGACAGGGAAATAAAAACACCAGAACCAACCATGGAAAAATTTTGTTTAAAAACTGCTGTATCGATTTTACCAGAAATGACAGGAGACGAAAGTGTAACTAAAAAATTGATAGATGCGATTGAACTCTATTCCGACATGCTGGATGCCGAAGGGAAAAATTCGCTTATCAAATTCATATTAAAAACACGATTAACATCAAATGCGAAATTAAGGCTGTCGTCAACTTATGACACAATACCTGCGTTAATTTTGGATATGAAAAAACATTTATTAACCCAACAGTCCAGTACTGCTGTGCACAATGAGCTAACACATACGAGTCAGGGTGGTTCACAAATAGAGGATTATGGTAAGAAAATTGAAAATTTATTGGTAAATTTGACGATATCGCAAGCCGACGGCAATGACGCGGCATACAAGGTCTTACAACCTATCAACGAAAAACTCGCGATACGAAAATTTATCGACGGGTTGCGAAATCGTAATTTACGTGTAATTTTGGCAGCACGAAACTATACGACACTGAAGATGTGATCAGAGCAGCAAAAGAAGAAGAGATGTCTGCAAGTGTCACACCAGAACAAGATGGTAGTATGTACTTTAACCGTCGTGGTGGTGAGCGGAACCATCGTGGCTAACCCAGCAGAGGTGGTCAGCAACGACAAACCACAGGTGGTGGTACTCGTACTTATGCTAAGAATGGTTCAAATTCATCGTTCCGTGGTTCGTCAGGATCACGTGGTTCTTATAATCGCAGCAATGGATATCGCGGTCGTGGGACTTTTTACAACAGCAACAGACGAGGTACCAGTACCAGGCCACATTATTTACATTTTGCTGAGGAAAATTATGATAGGACAGGTACTAGTCAGCCGGAACCGGAAGTGAAGAAAGGCGAAAGTAAAAATAGCTTCGAGTTTTTTCGAGCCTAACAACAACTTATTCGCATGTGAGTATAGTAATTCAATTGAATTATCATTAGAAGACTCGGTATATCGATGGCTTGTAGATACAGGCGCATCGCTTTCAGCATTAAAATATGAGGTAGCAATAAAGTTGAATGCACCCATTCATAAACAACCTATTTACATAAATGGTATTGGAGGTAGAGTAGAGACCGAAGGATTTGTTTACATAACGTTGTCCACAAATGGAATTCAATTGAATCACAAGTTTCATGTTTTAAAGGAGTTACCGTGTGAGACGGATGGAATAATTGGACGTGATTTTTTAAGAAAGTATAACAGTTGTAACGTTGTACAACGTTCATATTTTATTTTTGCTCGTTGAACCATAACTGCACCTTAACATCGATTTCAGCGAATCGATTATCCTTAATCTCGGTCTGTCTGTACTAGACACTTAATTTCGTTTTGTCTGTACTAGAACGCTTGTTATCGTTCTCCCTTGTGATTGGACAATTTTAAACCAAACGTCATACGCGCGGCGCTCGCGCATGCGTAGAACAAGTGACCGAGGAATGACCGCTGCGATACATGCCGGTAAACAGCGATCTGCACTGGATGTTGGCACTGCTCTTGAAGCGTGTATTGTTTTCTTTTTGCGCGACAACGTATTTGTCTGTGCAAATATTATTCATATTTATTTATAACAAGCAGATTGCATTTTAATCTTGTTCAAAGTAATAAAGTGAAAGTGAAATCCCCTTTGGGTAAGTGTTGAACGTATTCTAGAACATTATCTGTAGTTAGATAGATTATAGTACTTATTTAGTTATTGTCTAGTTGTAGAATCTATTAATTGTAGTTTGAATCATTACATAGTAGCTAGCTATTCATCTTGGCCTATGCTTATAACGAATTTTAGCTTTCCTTTGTCTCCAAAAGGTGTGATAATTTTAGTTACCCACTTTTGTTTTTTCTGAATCTGTAGTAACGTAAATTTATTTTCAGTTTTGGATATATTTTCTTGTAATCCGCTCTGATTGCTTTCACCGCACTACACCTGCTACTCATCTAGTACTTTCCCATTTCCGTGCCTTGGTGAAATTTAATCAGAGCGGGTGATCTTTGCATCACTTAACGCCCGGTTGTCTTGATGCTATTCCAGGGTCCAAAGTCCGCCGTGGAACGTTTAGTATTCGCCTCTTGACGGCGCATAACGACTAGCTTCAATCTGCAGACCAGAATCATCTATTACTGGCACCTAACCTCCGAGGCACGGCGGGACCCCTGGGAAGTACCACCCCCTACGAGGTAGCCACAGACGGGCCTTCCGCCCACGACCTACACTAGTTTTCGATTAATATATTTTTTTATGATCGTTTTGAGTAGTTTTAATTATCATTAAACCTCCAAAACGCTACATTGGCGCCCATTACGTGGTTTTTATGGTCTGTGGATGCTTCGTAGATAAAAGTAGTTACGTGTATGTGCTTATTATATTTTTTTTTTGTGAAACGTCCTTTATGTTTTTTTTTATTTTGCATAGCCTAATCTACGCTTTCTCTTAGTAGTGATAGCCTTAAGTTTAGTATCAACAACTTTTATTTTTCTTGTGTACAGTCGGTAATACACATTTGTCGTACATTTTGTCTGGCATATGTCAAGGAAGCATAGATTGGCAGAACGTTTTTTTTTTATTTTGGTTTCTTTTATGTTAGTGATTGTGATTTGATTTCTTTTATTTCATTTTTTTTTTGTTAAATATTCTGCGTTATTTTTTTACATACGAGTATGTTTTTGTGTGTTGATAACTGAAGGACGTTTTTTCTTCAGTAAGTAGGTTTTTGTAACAGAGCTGGAAAATTTATAGCATAGCTTACGTTTCAACATTTACCCAAATTTTTGCTGTGAGCATTGTTTTACAATATGGCGCCACATCCAGTGAAATTTCTTTCACTTACAAAAGCGGAACTAGAGTATGAGGTGTCCATTAGAGGTACAACACCTGCTGCTACTGTGCAGGATTTACGTAAGCAAATCACAGGTCTAGTTTCTCTTTATCCTACGGAGGAAGTTTTAACAAGTAGTATTGAATTACCGCTTGATATTTCTGGTGTTGATTCCACTTTGCGAAAAATTGAGGAGACGTTACGCAGTGAGGATGTGTCGGATAAAAATACGTTTTATCGTGTTAAAAATTTATTAAATCACGTTTATTACCGTTTGTCAAGAATGGAAGTGCAAAAGGTTAATAGTACAACTTACAATTCACTTAAAATACGTTACAAAAGTTGTGTCGAATACTGTGATAAGGTCAAGGATAAAGTTGTCGATCCTCTCGAACAATCATCGGGTGATTCCTTAAACCCAGAAAATGCACTTAATATAAAAGTCACTTGTGATCGCGGCGTGACTGGTGAGATATCCAAGATTAGGTATGACGGGAAGACATGCGTTCATACTTTTATTCAACGCGTGTCAGACTTCTGTAAAACAAGAGCGTTGGATGGCTCAAAGATTCTGAATTACGGCCTTGAAATATTCACAGGTGACGCTCTTCACTGGTTCAGGAGTGTTGAGAAATCCGTTAAGACTTGGGAGGATTTGATTATACTACTTAAGAAGGATTTTGGTAGTGAGGATTATGATTATAGACTTGTTTCTGAGATACGTTCTCGAACTCAGGGCGAGTCAGAAAATATAACTATTTATCTCTCTGTAATGTCTGGTATGTTTTCGCGTTTATCAAAGCCCCTATCAGAGGAGGAACAGTTGGAGACCATTCTCCATAACATAAGACCCTGCTATGCTAGCACTCTTGCTGCTGCTGCAGAAATAAAGAGTACTGAAACGCTTAAGACTCTTTGCCGTAATTACGAGAATATTCAAGCACGTTCTGTGCATTTTCATGAGCCTCCTAGGCCTTCTGCTGATACTGTTGCACCTGAGTATGCGTATTCGGGTCCCCTAAATAAAAGCAAAATTTATCAAGGACAATCTTTTAATAATTACAATTATAAAAATATTAACAACAAATCAGGTCACAACGGAAATTTTAGAAGTACCAACATGAATGAGCGGAACTTAGATGCAATATTTACAGACACAAAGAAACTTTACTGCCCACGCTGCAAAAGTGATAGTCACAACTTGCGACAGTGTTCAGCGAATAAAGCTGACATTTACTGTTTCGTTTGCGGTCGTAAGGGTGTAAAGTCTCCTGAGTGTCCCGATTGCTTAAAAAATAAAACGAATTCAAAAAAACTAATCGTTCAGAATTGTGCCAAAACTGGTGAGTCAAAATTTGATAGGAAAGATTGGTTAGATTGGTTAAATACGATTGATATTTTCTTTAAGACTTACAAAACAGACACAATTCTGAATAACGATAGAAGCAATGACTGTAGGCCATATGTCACAGTACACATTAATAACTTACCGATGTCAGGGTTACTGGATTCAGGCTCCGCAGTGACTATTTTAGGGAATGATGCTCATTTAGCATTAAAAGAGTTACCATTGCATGATGACATCTGCATTAATGTATTAACAGCAGGCGGTCAAGCTTTACAAAGTACTGGCTACATCAACTTGCCTATCAAGTTTGAGAGCCAAATTCAGATTATCAAAGCATTTGTAGTGCCTTCAGTCAGAAACAATCTTATATTGGGAATAGATTTCTGGCGTACTTTTAAGATTTGTCCTAAATACTTAAGTAGTATTGGCTTGACTGCTTCTGAATCTAAACCAGATCCAACGCAAAACCCACATATCCACGGCTATGACAATTTATCTAACAAACAGCAGCTTGTGGCTGATGATGTCATCAAACAGTTCGTTGCAATATCTGCTGAACAGAAAGGTTTAGGCAAGACAAACATTATTACGCATCGCATCGACACTGGTGACGCACAACCAATCAGACAGCGTTACTATCGTATGTCTCCCGAGAAACAACGAATACTAACCGAACAAGTCGATGAAATGCTATCATTGGACGTTGTTGAGCCGTGCGAAAGCGCTTGGTCTTCGCCGGTATTAGTTGTTGATAAAAAGAACGGTAAGCCAAGATTTTGTCTGGACAGCCGTAAGTTGAACTCTATAACCAAACGCGACGCTTAAAGTCTTCCCTATCTGTCGGAAATACTGGACAATCTTCGAGATGCTCGTTTTCTTTCAAGTATTGATTTGTCAAAGGCATTTTGGCAAATACCGATTGCTGAGGGCGATCGCGACAAGACTGCGTTTTATATTCCAGGAAGAGGTACGTATCGTTTTAAAAGAACGGCCTTTGGTCTAACTAACGCTCCAGCGACCCAACAGCGACTGGTAGATCTTTTATTTAGGGAATTTGATCTAAAAGTGTTCGCTTATCTAGACGACATTAAAATCGTTTCCCAAGATTTTGATAGCCATGTTTCGCTTTTATTACGCGTACTAGACAAATTAGAACAAGCAAATCTGACCGTCAATCTTGAGAAATGTAACTTTTTCCGAAGCCAGCTCAAATATTTGGGTTATGTAGTCGACAGTGGTGGATTGAGGACCGATCCAGAGAAGGTAGAAGCCATCTTGAACTACCCAACTCCTTCTAGTCGGAAAGATGTCAAGCGTTTCCTCGGAACAGCTACCTGGTATCGTCGTTTTGTCCCAAAATTTAGCTCCATTGCCGGTCCTCTTAATAAACTAACTTCAAACAAAAAGGGTGCCCCTCCATTCCAATGGACGTCGGAAGCTGACGCAGCTTTTAAGGCACTTAAAGAATCCTTGGTGTCAGCACCTGTTCTGCGTTGCCCGGACTACTCTCGCCCATTTGAGGTGCACACCGATGCGTCTAACTACGGCCTCGGTGGTATGTTAACCCAAACTATAGACGGAAAGGAGCACCCAGTTGCTTACATGAGTAGGTCTTTATCTGCGGCAGAAAGAAATTATAGCATCACAGAGCGAGAGACGCTTGCTGTGCTTACTGCTTTAGAACACTGGAGGTGTTATTTGGAGAACGGAAAACGCTTCATTGTTTATACTGACCACAGTGCGCTTAAGTGGTTTCTCTCCATTAGCAACCCAACTGGTAGACTGGCTCGCTGGGGTGTACGGTTGTCAGCCTTTGATTTTGATATCAAGCATCGACGTGGGGTCGACAATGTAATTCCCGATGCTCTATCCAGAGCAGTGCCTGTTGGAGCAATCTCGACTGCTGACTCTTATTTAGTCACAAAGGATGACTGGTACTTGAAACATTATAACGGTGTTTTAAAGGAACCACAAAGTTATCCAAATTTTATCATTAAAAAAAAATAGCTTATTTCGTCTTACCAAGAACAAACATGAACTGACTTCTGAATTTTCATGGAAGGAGGTGGTTCCATCAGAACTGCGTACTAAGGTTTTAGTTGAAAACCATGATGAGCCCACAGCCGGACACTTAGGCGTTTTCAAGATTTATCGCCGTCTGTCCTTACGTTATTTTTGGCCGGGCATGCATGCTGATGTGGTGAAGCACATTGCTTCCTGTACAAAATGTCTAGAGTACAAAGCTCAAAACCATAAGATGCTGGGAGAATTAGGACGACCGAAGCAGTGTTCACGTCCATTCCAAATGCTCTCGATAGACTTGGTGGGCCCCCTTCCTGTCAGTCGAGCGCGTAACAGCTACGTTTTAGTTGTCACGTGTTGCTTCTCCAAGTATTGCCTTATTTTTCCGATCAAGCGCGCTACCTCTAATATTATTATCAAAATCTTGGAAGAAGACGTGTTTTTTGATTCATGGGGTACCACAAACCATTTTTATGGATAATGGTACTCAATTTATTAGTGGCTCTATCGAAGTTTTCTTTAATAGGTACCATGTTCCGAACATTTACTACACTCCAAAGTATACTCCACAAGTAAACACAGTGGAGCGTTACAATAAAACGATTATGACTTGCGTCTCAACCTATGTCGATAATGACCACAGGACTTGGGATTTATTTTTGCCAAAGGTCCAATTCGCAATAAATAGCTCAGTTAACGAGGCTACTGGTTTCACGCCGTCGTTTCTTGTTTACGGCCGTGAACTTGTTCCCTGTGGGTCACATTACATTGACAACGATTTAGACAATGAGGTTATATTTCAGCCGAGGGATATTTATGCAGAAAATTTAGGCTGCCTCTCAAATATTTTTAATGATGTACAGAAAAATCTTTGGCATGCATATGTGAAAAACACATCACATTACAACTTACGTCGTAAGTCAGCGGAGTTTGAGGTAGGCGAAACCGTCATGAAACGCACATATGTTCTTAGCGACAAAGATAAGTATTTCAGCAAAAAACTAGCACCTAAATTTCTAAAATGCAAGATCATAGAAAAGAAGTCGCCTCTTGTTTATGTTCTTGAAGATATGCAGGGTAAGAACATTGGAACCTGGCATATCAAGGATTTGAAATTAGTAGGAAGTAATAAGTAACTAATTTAATTCCCCGCGTGGTTTCCGGGTTAGAATAGAACCACTCCCTTTCTTCCTGGGATGTCGTAAAAGGCGACTTAGGGATTTCAGTTCCAACACTTACCTAAATCCAACCTCTTTACCTCTACCTACTTATTCTACTACTATTGTTTACTAAGACCGAACAAAACATCTTTTCTCACCAAAGTAATTATGACTTTCGAAAAGCGAATTTTATCCCTAAGGATAAAATCCGTCAGTAAGCGGGGGGGTACTGTAACGTTGTACAACGTTCATATTTTATTTTTGCTCGTTGAACCATAACTGCACCTTAACATCGATTTCAGCGAATCGATTATCCTTAATCTCGGTCTGTCTGTACTAGACACTTAATTTCGTTTTGTCTGTACTAGAACGCTTGTTATCGTTCTCCCTTGTGATTGGACAATTTTAAACCAAACGTCATACGCGCGGCGCTCGCGCATGCGTAGAACAAGTGACCGAGGAATGACCGCTGCGATACATGCCGGTAAACAGCGATCTGCACTGGATGTTGGCACTGCTCTTGAAGCGTGTATTGTTTTCTTTTTGCGCGACAACGTATTTGTCTGTGCAAATATTATTCATATTTATTTATAACAAGCAGATTGCATTTTAATCTTGTTCAAAGTAATAAAGTGAAAGTGAAATCCCCTTTGGGTAAGTGTTGAACGTATTCTAGAACATTATCTGTAGTTAGATAGATTATAGTACTTATTTAGTTATTGTCTAGTTGTAGAATCTATTAATTGTAGTTTGAATCATTACATAGTAGCTAGCTATTCATCTTGGCCTATGCTTATAACGAATTTTAGCTTTCCTTTGTCTCCAAAAGGTGTGATAATTTTGGTTACCCACTTTTGTTTTTTCAGAATCTGTAGTAACGTAAATTTATTTTCAGTTTTGGATATATTTTCTTGTAATCCGCTCTGATTGCTTTCACCGCACTACACCTGCTACTCATCTAGTACTTTCCCATTTCCGTGCCTTGGTGAAATTCAATCAGAGCGGGTGATCTTTGCATCACTTAACGCCCGGTTGTCTTGATGCTATTCCAGGGTCCAAAGTCCGCCGTGGAACGTTTAGTATTCGCCTCTTGACGGCGCATAACGACTAGCTTCAATCTGCAGACCAGAATCATCTATTACTGGCACCTAACCTCCGAGGCACGGCGGGACCCCTGGGAAGTACCACCCCCTACGAGGTAGCCACAGACGGGCCTTCCGCCCACGACCTACACTAGTTTTCGATTAATATATTTTTTTATGATCGTTTTGAGTAGTTTTAATTATCATTAAACCTCCAAAACGCTACACAGTCAAATAGATTATGAATTCAATACAGTAACATTCAAGTTTCAGAACCAATGCGAAACTATACCATTATATATGGGTAGTTTAGGCAGCAATACTTACATGGTAATTCCACCCCGTTGTGAAAAAATATTTTACATAAATTATAACAGGAAAGATGAGTGCGTGGTGCTTCCGAGAGAATTATTCAAGGGAGTTTTCTTAGCTAGTTCGATCGCGAAGCCTCGTAACAGCAAAATCGCTATTCAGATATTAAATACGCGTGACGACGAAGTGAGTCTTAGTTATTAAAGCCCGGAATTTGACAATCTGTCGAATTATAGTATTTGTAAATTTGACAAAAGTGAGATAGGAGTAGATAGAGTCCGACAAGTATTAGACGCGTTGGATTTAAATCATTTAAATAAGGAAGAAAGAACCAGAATTCAAAACATCTGTGCCAAATATTCCGACATTTTTTATGTGCCAGGTGATAAGTTGTCAACATCAAAATTATACGAACAAACAATTCAATTAAAAACAAATTCAGACCCGGTATATGTAAAACAATATCGTCTCCCATACTCGCAGCGAGATGAATTAGAAAAACAAATCGGTAAAATGTTATCTGACGATATTATAGAGCCCGCAAGAAGCGAGTGGTCTAGCCCAGTGCTCTTAGTGCCAAAAAAGGAAATAGACGAAGAAGGCAATAAAAAATCGCGCTTAGTTATTGATTTTCGAAAACTGAACGACAGAATTGTCGATGACAAATTTCCACTACCTAATATCACCGATATATTAGATTCTCTATCTGGTGCTATGTATTTTTCTCATTTAGACTTAAACCAAGCTTACTACCAGTTGAGTTTGGAAGAGAATAGTAGAAAATGTACTGCTTTTACGACTCCATCTGGCCAATACCAGATGAAGCGCTTGCCTATGGGTCTCAAGATGAGCCCAAGTGCATTTTCCAGAGCCATGACAGTCGCAATGGCAGGCCTAAACTATGACAAAGTATTTGTTTATTTAGACGATCTCATTTGTTTTGGAAGAAATCTAGAGAGTCACAACAAAAATCTAATGGCTGTGTTTTCTAGACTTAGACAGGTGAACCTTAAATTAAACCCAAGCAAATGCGAATTTCCAAAGAAGGAAATACTTTACTTAGGTCATATAGTCTCATCCGATGGAATAAAACCAGACCCAGAAAAAATATCAGTTCTCAAAAATTACCCCACCCCTCAAAATTCTGATGATGTTAAAAGATTTGTAGCGTTTGCAAATTACTACCGAAAATTTATTCCCAAATTTGCTGAAAAAACAGTTCCTTTAAACCAGTTGTGTAAGAAAAGTATTCAATTTGTTTGGAGTAAAGAGTGTCAAAATTCATTTCAAACAATAAAAAACACATTAATTTCCCCACCAATTTTACAATACCCCGACTTCGATACAAACAATACATTCATATTAAAATGTGACGCATCAGGCTATGCAATAGGATCCGCCCTATGTAACAAAGACCACCGACCTGTCGCATATGCATGAAAAATTATCCGACGATAGAGAAGGAGTTGCTATCTATTGTCTGGTCCGTAAAATATTTTAGGCCGTATCTTTTCGGTAGAAAATTTTTAATCGAAACCGACCACAAACCCTTAGTTTATTTATTTAATATGGCAAATCCATCAAGTCGCTTGTTAAAGTTTCGGCTATTACTAGAGGAATATAACTTTGAAATCCAATATGTACAAGGAAAGGAAAATGTTGCAGCTGACGCTTTATCGCTTATTATAATTGTATAGGCCTGTATGGATATGGCTGTTGCATCTGATGTCCTCCAGCGTAGCTACCTGTTTTCTTCTGTAGAACATCCACCTGATGAGCAGCTGACTGCTGGGATATTACTCTTGCACGTTCTTTGGACAGTTCTGATGACCTACATATATCCACTGCTTTGTTGAGTGTTAGATCCTTTATTTCTAGTAATTTCTGTTGAAGTCCTTTGTCTCTAATTCCAATGACAATCCTGTCCCGTAACATTCGGTCCTGATGTTCCTTGAAGTTACAATTCTGTACTAGTTTCTTCAGCTCTGTGTAGAATGTATCAAAGGATTCTCCGGACTCTTGAATTTTCATGTTAAAATGAAATGTATCGATGACTTCGTTTTGCTTCGGGTGAAAATACTCGTCAAATATTAACAGCACTTCCTCATATTTTGCAGTTTCACTCTGCTTCAGGACATTGAAATATAATTCTTGAGCTTCCTGACCTACTGTATTTAACAAGATGGCGGTTTTCCTCGTGTCCGAAATTCTGTCGAAACCAGCTGCAGTCAGAAATATTTTGAAAGACTGTTTAAATCTTACCCATTGTGGGCCTAGATTTTCTATGTCATTAAGTTTTAATTGCGCCGGAGGCCTGTATTCAATAGTCGCCATCTCGGTTATTTGTTGCTTTTCCGGCTGCGGATTTTCTGTTCCTGTCATTTTGTCGTTTTACACGTAGCTTCTTAAATACGACTGCGCCATGTATTGTTCTGTTCTTTAGTGGCGTTAGGATATCTTATTAAAACCACTGGATGGATGATCACGAAGATAATTGTGTATTCTTTTAAAATCTTACAATGGTTGTTTTTCTTCTGTTCTCCTTGGCAAACGGAAGTGCACACTGACAGATGTCATTTTACAGCATAGATAAAATACATGTTTTTTAAAAAACTAATACAGGTGCGTTCTCATTTCACTTCAATAATTAGTAGTGATGAGTTAAAACGTATGAATGAGCATATTATTGCTGTGTTGACAAGAGGAATGCGGAAAAGGATGAATGGAAGTGATAATGACGATACGCAGGTAGCAGAGGAGTCTGACAACAGTTGGACTGATCACCCAAGAGTTGTTGAGATGCCTAAACTACCGCGAGAATACACGGAATTGACTTTGACGAACGAAAAAGAATGGAAGAGTTATAGTGAAAAGATGACAGAGAAAACTGAAAACTTGGCTTATGTGCCATCTTTGTCAATAATATGTGTCAAACCCACCGCCCGATCACGTTGCGCACGAGTTGACTTCGTGAGGGAGATAAGTTTGCTATGTAATAAAATGAAAATCCCCTGTTTATATGTGGTGAAGAATGACACTAATGTGAATTTTATTATAGAGCTAACTAAAACAATAAATGAAATGCCACAATGGTCCGGACCACGCTTGTGCATCGTAAAAGGAGTAAGTAAAATAATAGATAACGATATGAAACGTATCATACTAAACGACTACCACATGTTGCCAACAAGTGGTCATGCCGGCATAAGACGCATGTTGAGCAACATTCGTAGGAATTACTTCTGGCCAGGACTTGAAAAAGATGTATTAGAATACGTCAAGAAATGTGACCAATGTAAACGACAAAAATATGGTAAGTATACGAAGGAACCAATGGTAATAACCAACTGTGGAAAATCTGCATTTGACATAGTATTTTTAGATTTAGTGGGCCCATTAGTTAAGGATTGTACTAATTATCAATATATACTAACATTGCAATGCGACCTAACCAAATACGTCGAGGCGTATCCGTTACCATCTAAGGATACGGTGACTGTGGCTTCAGCTTTTGTAAATAATTTTATACTTTGCTATGGTATTCCGCATGACATAATTACAGATCGAGGGACAGAGTTCATCTCTAAAACTATGCAAGATGTTTGTAAGTGGATGATGCTCTGGAGGATGCTCGCGAGAGCCGTTGGAAGTGTACGCGTATTTCGTTTGTCCCAAATTGTTTTCCCAAAAACTGTGAATTCTGCTTGAGTTAGAAGTGAAAAATACCAAAAAACTGTTTAAAACTAATTATTTAAAATTATTGAGCATAAATTATTGTAAAAAAGTGCCGGGTTTCCACGATATAAGCCAAATAACTTCAAATTCATAGCCGGTATTTTTGCGCGTGAGTCACCGTTCACCGAGCATCAAGTAACGTCAGAACGCGAGCACGACCCGAAGATAGCCGACCACAGTGTAGGGGTCACCCACAAATTACCTAGCTACCTTCCGGCCGCTGCAAAGGTACCTGCGAATTTAAGCAGAAGCGAACGAAGAGTCACAAACAGCAAGGTCAGTGATTAGGAAAACTCACAAAATGAGGGCTTGCTCAGAATGTAATGAACACATAAATGTTGGCAAATTAATAGAATGCATTAAATGTAAACTACAATTCCATTACACCTGTGTATTCTTAACAAGAAATATATAAAAAGCAGTATCATGAATTGGAAAGGGCCTGGATCTGCCCAGAATGTAAAAGAATAACCAGAAGACTACCTAGAAACGATGACACACCAGTAAGGCAATCTACATTATTAGACGACACACTAATGTCCGCAGATGAACAACATGACAACGAAAGCATTTTAGGAGATACCTTAAGCACTCTTAGGCCTGGCTCTAGCACCTCCTCGTCCTTGGTCTCGCCTAATTTGCCTTCTAATAGAAATGAATCTGGCCCTAGCAGGTCTAATCCCACACAGGAACCTACAAACACAATCACCATCGAGCAAATCAGTCAACTATTGGACGCAAAACTAGCAGCGAATACTAAAATTATCTTCAAAAAAATGGAACTAACCATAACCACACTACAAAGTGATATCTCTCAAGCTATTAAAGACTCAAAAAAAGAGATGCTAGGACATATAAAAAATATTAATACGGAACAACAAAAAATACAAACTAACGTGCAGGCTTTGGAACAAAGGATATCAAATTTAGAAAAGGAAAATCAGAGTTTAAAACAACAAATTGTAGATCTCGAAAATATGTGCGCTGGTCATAAACCAACAACATATGATATCGACTTGGATTTAGATAGAAAGAAGAAATTTATACTATACGGGTTAGAAGAACAAAACAAAGAAAATGAACACGATCTACACGACAGAGTAATACAAGTGATAGGAGAGATACTGAATGTTGATATAACTGGGTACATAGAGAATATAACAAGAATAGGAAAAAAGGGGTACAGGAAACCAGTGATGGTAGAACTAATTAGCAAGAGAATGAATAAATACTTATTGGATAATAGACGATGCTTTAAAAATACAGGCATAGCAATCGCAGAATGCTTGGATAAAAAATCTATACAAATAAGGAGAAGACTACGCGAAATCTTGATTCAAGAAAGAAGAAATGGAAGAAATGCTGTGATTCGAAACAACAAGCTTTATTTAGATGGCAAAGAATACGTGCTGCCACAAGCACAACTGAACGAAGACGCCTTTCAGCAACAGCACTCAAGAACAGAGAACTCAGTACCACAACGGGAAGAAACTTTTACTCCTAAACAACACTTTGAGAACCAAAGAAATTCCTTTCGAGACAACTAAATTCCAAGTCTTTGTTCAAAATCTACAAAGTATAAATAATAAATTACATATTTTAGAGAGCTTGTTAGATGAGGAAAAATATGATGTGGTCTGCCTGTCAGAAACATGGATAAAACTAGAAAAAATGGACTATCTACAAATAAATGGCTACACTTTTGCAACGTCATTTAATCGGCGACACTACAGAGGAGGTGGTGTAGCTATCCTAACTCGTGACGGGGTGGAATATAAAGAACTAACGGACTTTAAGGATATGAGTGTAGAACATGTTACAGAGTGTTGTGCCTTAGAAATACCAAAACATAACCTAATTATTATAAATATTCATAGGCTGGATCGTGATTTAAATACTTTTTTTTAGCGTCATCAATAAAATCATAAGCAAATTAAAAAGGTTTGCCAATAACAAGCATATAATTTTCACGGGTGATTTCAATTTAAATCGATTTAAGAAGAAGGATAAGCAGAACTATAATAAATTATGTGATTACCTATTAGAGTGTAACTTGCGGCAACAAATTAAAGATCCTACTCGCGTAACGAAAAACTCATCATCCTGTATAGATTTCGTATTTACAAATAATTTGGATAGTAACTCAGAAGTAATTGATTCCGGCGTCTCAGATCATAGGGGATTGCTTTATTCCTTCACAATAAATACGAATAATTTGATTACGAGTACTTGTTTCATAGAAAAAAGGTTATTTACACTTAAAAATATACTACGTTTCAAAAATCAATTAAGCGAAATTAAATGGAATAATATTTTAATACACAATAATATAAATGAAAATTACAACGCTTTTGATCACCAAATCAAATTAATTTTAAACGATTGTATTCCGAAAAAACGTGTCAAAATAAGACCAAATAAAAGAATAACTTGGCTAACAAAAGGACTAAAAATTTCATGTAAAGCAAAAAGACAACTTAAAATATTAGTTAATCAGACAGAAAATAAAACACTTAAAATATATTACAACAAATATCAAAAGATTTTAAAAAAATGTGTCAAGTCTTCCAAAAGAAATAAATATACAAAACTTATGAAAAAATCTAATAATAAACAAAAATCTATGTGGAAAATAGTAAATAATGTAACAAAAAATCAGAAAAGCCAACAACACAAGGAAAAAATTAAAATAAAGCAGGGTAACGTAGTTATTGAAGATCCCCTAAGTGTAGCAAACTCGTTTAATAACTACTTCGCATCGATCGGTGAGTCAGAGTGCGCTCGGCCGAGTGGCCCGCTGCCGCAGTCAACTGAGCGCGCGGAGAACTCCATCTACCTTCAACCGGTCACGGAGCGAGAAGTGCGACAAATTATTATGCAGCTCCCAAATAAGTATAGCTACGGTGTAGACGAAATTCCTAATGCTTTGATCAAATCGTGTGTTGATCAATTAACGTCACCACTTACCCTACTAATTAATCAATCGTTTGAACAGGAAATCTTTCCAGAAAGACTCAAGATTGCAAAAATAATACCTATTCATAAAAAAGGCGGAGTTAAAGAAGACACAAGTCATTATAGGCCGATTGCGCTTTTGCCCGTTTTTTCAAAAATATTTGAAAAAGCAATGGCAAAACGTATTTACAACTTTATTGAAAAATATAGATTATTAAATAAAAATCAGTTTGGTTTTCGTAAACAGCGGTCTACTACGCAAGCAATCACTAAATATATTCAAGAGGCATTAAACTATATACAAAATAAATACTATGTCGTGAGTATATTGCTTGACATGACTAAAGCGTACGATAAAGTTTCTCACCAAATCCTATTATCGAAACTATACAACATCGGGATTCGAGGTAGGGCACACGGGTGGTTTAGGTCTTACTTAAAAAACCGTAAACAGTATGTAGAACTCGAATATTTCGATCCAGGTAAGAACATGATAAAAGCAGTAAAATCTGAAATAAAATGTACAAACTGGTCGATACCCCAAGGAAGTGTAGTTGGATGTATTTTATTTATTATTTACATAAATGAATTACCAAACATACAAAATTCACCGTGTATTATGTTTGCAGATGATGTATCATTATTATTTGGATGTAGGGATGACCACGATAGTAGGGAAAACGTTGTAAAAAGCTTTATGGACGTCAAAAGTTGGTTAGTAAATCACAATTTAGAAATTAATTTGAAAAAAACTAAACTTATTCAACTTAGACCTAGACAAAAATCTAAATTAGATGTTAGTACTGTTATAAACAAGCTAAATATAGAAGAAGTAAGCGAGTTCAATTTATTAGGCATTACAATAGATACTCATGTAACTTGGGAGCAACATGTTCAAAAAATAAAATCAAAACTCTCTAAATTTACGTATGCGCTGTCGACCCTTAAAACGAACACTCACCTTGAAGCGTCACGAGCTGCATACTACGCGTATGCCTACGCATGGATGAAGTACGGGGTTTTGTTGTGGGGAGACAGTGTACACTCGCATGAAATTTTCGTTTTACAGAAGAAATGTATCAGAATCCTCTTTAACATAAAGCCAAGGGAAAGCTGTAAACCATTTTTTATACAACATAAATTACTACCGTTGCCCTGTATATTTATATTGGAAGCCACCTTATTTGTCCGGAAAAACATAAATGAATTCAAATTTTGTACGAGTGCCAGAAGAAGTAACACACTGGTTCTGCCACATATAACTATGCATATGGGAAAAACTGGTCCGCACTATAAAGCTGCAACAATATATAATAAAATGCCCGAAATTATTAAAGCAGAACCTAAAGACAAACCTTTCTACAATAAAGTAAAAAACCTTTTGTTGAATAAGTGTTATTACACAGTAAATGAGTTCCTCCATGATCCAATCTAGTCATTCGTAATCGAAAACTAATCATTAATCTAATTTATGAATTCCTTATTATCAATTTTATTATTTACACAATGATATTTACAATGTTACCTATTTAATTTCAATTTTGATGCTTTATTATGTTGACAATTTAATTTAATTTTCTTTTGATTCTATATTATTATTGACAATTTAATTTCTTCTGACAATTTGACAATTTAATTGACAATTCGATGTAATGTAATTTAATTTAATTTTTTTTAATGTCTCTTACTGCATGCCTCACAATATGCGATGCCCTAATATAGGGTTCATGTACTAACTGCTACAATTATTTAAGAACTTTAAGCTGTACAATGTAAGCATAAATAAATGAAATGAAATGAAGTTGTTAAAGATAAATAAATTATCTTCAACAGCTTACCATCATCAAACCATAGGATCTCTAGAAAATACTCATAAGCACTTAGGTGCATTCTTAGGAATCAAAACCGGAAATCAACCTGAAAACTGGAGCACGTGGTTACCCTATTGGTGTTTTTCTTTCAACACTACTGTACACACAGAAACTAAATTCTCACCATACAAACTTGTCTTTGGAAAACAGTGTAATTTACCTAATAATTTGACAAACACTATAGAGCCATTGTACAATGAATTTGATTATCCTTTACAGCTAAAATACAGATTACAAGTGTCGCAGCAAGAGGCTAAGAATAATTTAGGATTAGGTAAAAGTATTCGTAAGGAAAGATATGACAGTTATATTAATCCCATAATGTATAAGCATGGTGATTACATATTGATAAGGAATGATAGTAGTAAAAGCAAGTTGGACCCTTTATATGTAGGTCCATATAAGGTAATTTTAGATCAAGGCACGAATGTCGTAATTTTAGATAAAAATAACAAAGAAAACACTGTTCATAAGAACAGGACAAAATTGTATGTAGGGAAGTAGTTAAAAAAAAAGGTAATGTTTTACTTTTTTTTCTTTTTATATAGGGCGTATAGAGGATGTACTAGTTATAGAGATATACTCATCAATGTAATCGATTGGCTATGACAGAATAAACTACACGTCGTACCGAACACTCGTGTTTTCTATTTCTCCAACACCCGTCCTTATAGTGATCAATGTACATCGACATGTATTATAGGTGATTTCAATATGAGTTGCATAACTTGGGAATCATTTGTTATTTCACCTACGACTAAAATGAATGGGTTGATTCAATGTCTATCAGATTTCATTGAAATTAATGGTTTAAAGCAATTCAACAATGTCACTAATAGCAGTAGGAAAGTTTTGGATTTGATATTATTGGAGCATACTATATGCGAAATAGATGTTTCCGGCTCGATAGATAAACTTTGTAACGTTGATCCACTGCATCCTCCCTTAGAATTAGTTATATCTAAGGTAACGTCAACTAACTTAACGCCAAACATAAACACTACAAGGCATAACTTTCGAAAAGCTAATTATGATTTGATTAATATGAATTTAGAAAGTATTAACTGGGACTATATTTTTGGAAATTGTAATAATGTGAATAAAATGGTAAAAGAATTTTATCATATATTAGGGAGTTTGATCACTGAATTTGTTCCTATAATCAAGTATAAAAGCATGAAATATCCTAACTGGTTCGATCGTTCATTGATTCGACGTATAAAAGAAAAGTATAAAGTAAGAAGAAGATATAAAATATTTAAAAATCCTTTAGATGCTATTGCACTGGAAATTTGCGGAGCACGGTGCGAACGCTTGGCACTTTCATGTTATAAAAAGTATGTTTATGATGTTGAGGAAAAAATATCTAACAATCCCAAATACTTTTGGTCATATATGAAATCCAAACGAGGAGGAAAAAGTAACTACCCTAAAACTATGACGGATGGGGCTGTAATAGTGTCAGAAGGGCATGAAATCTGTGACTTGTTTGGCTCATACTTTGCTTCGGTTTATACTAGTCTCAGTAGCACTTCTTACGAACCTCCTGAATACTTGTTAGAGATCGATAGAGGCAGTGACTGTATATCATCTTTGAACATCGACCCTAAAGTCCTACTGCGCAAGCTGAAATGTCTTGACGTTAACAGAGGTGCTGGACCTGATCATGTTCCACCGTTATTTGTTGTTAATTGTGCCACTAATTTGTTCAAACCACTTCTGCTTATCTTCAATTCATCTTTGAAATCTGGCATTTTTCCCGATGCCTGGAAGATGGCCAAGATTGTGCCAATTCATAAAGGCAATGAATTAAACTTAGTGTCTAATTATCGGCCTATTTCCATCTTATCCACATTTGGAAAAATTATCGAGTCTTTTGTTACAACTGCATTGCAAAATTATTTCAAAAAATACATAGCCGATAATCAACATGGGTTTATGCAGTCAAGATCCACATGTTCTAATCTTGTCACTTATCTTGATTACCTAGCTGAATCCTTAGATAAGCAAAAGGAGATAGATTTCATTTATACCGATTTCAGTAAGGCCTTTGATAAAGTCTCGCATCAAATACTATTACAAAAATTGGCCTTGTATGGTGTCACGGGTTCCTTGCTGAAATGGATAGGATCTTATCTATCTAATCGTTCCCTGTATATAGTAGTTAATGGCTATGAATCTAAGACTGTCTCTGTAACATCTGGAGTACCCCAGGGATCAAATCTGGGTCCAATACTATTTAACATCTTTGTTAATGACATCTCCACATGCTTCCCTGATTGTATGTCATTCATGTTTGCGGACGACCTTAAGTTTGGAAGAATCATTGAGTCAGATAATGATGTGCTGCAGCTTCAAGCCAATATAAACAACCTTTTACGATGGTGTATTAATAATCATATGCTCCTGAATGCGAAAAAGTGCTTTCATGTTAAATTTACAAGAAAACACATCATCAATACCTCATCTTACACTATAGATGGCGATAGCCTCAAACAAATCGATTCTGTTCGTGACTTAGGGGTAATTTTGGATCAAAAACTCACATTTGTGAATCATATCGATATGGTTATCAAGACCGCGTCTAGAGTATTGGGGTTTGTAATCAGGAATTGTAAGATCTTTCGAAAGAGCTCAACAAAGAAATTGCTCTATAATTGCTTAGTGCGTAGTATATTAGAATATTGCAGTGTCGTGTGGCGTCCTCATTTTGCTACACATACGTTGCGATTGGAGAGGGTACAAAAAAGGTTCTTGTGGCACCTGACTTACACGGTCGGTATGGGTGGTAGGCGGCATTCTTATTCTGAAAGATTAAAACGGTTTGATATGTCGACACTGGAACAAAGAAGGGACATTCTCGATTTTATGTTTCTATTTAAAGTAATTCATTATGAAATAGACTCCCCTTCTTTGTTAGGAAAAATAGGAATAAGAGTGCCATCTAAATATACAAGACATTTGATTAAGCCACTATACCCTCCCTTCCGCAGCACTGTTATGAGATTCAACGCCCCTATACCCAGGCTATGTAGGTTATACAATAGTTTAAGCAGTTTACTCGATGTATTTGAAACTAGTAAAGTTAAATATCGGACACAAATTCAAAACTTAGTAACTTCATAATGCTGTTTTCTCCTTTTTTATACCCATTCAAGATTGATTTAATTTTAAGTTCGTTTTAGTTGTTTTATGTAAAATTTTTATTTAAGTTTTAGCTGTCATTAATCTTTTGCATGAGGTGTTTGCCTATAATTGACTGTGCACTTATGTAAAAAACTATTTGCATGTATCATAGTTGATTGTAATGGTGTAACAGTTGTTGGTAAACCTTATAAATAAAATAAAATAAAATAAAATAAAATAAATGACGTTTCTAACATTCTTACTCGGGTATAAAATCTATTATCCTGCTTGTATATTATACTTGCTGTACATGTATTTCCCGGTCTTCTTCCTGAGTGATTAGACATGCAGCAATTCCTGCTAAGCACGCCTATTTTACCACACAGGCTGCAAAATAGTTGTTTTCTTCCCCGGCAGTCTGCATTAGAATGGCCAGGTTTACCACAACTCCAACAGCAGGTATTTCGGTTGTAGTTAGTGTTGCGGACGGCGCCGCAGAACGCTATTCGCAAGTAACACAGCGAGCAATGCGCGTGTATCACCCGCCCCCGCGCCCCGCACCAACGCCGCGAGAACACCGAGTGAGCGAGGCAGCCACCGCGTGCGAGCGAGAGGTAGAGCGTGCGCTCGGCGTGTCGTACGCTAGTTCCGGCCGGCGCTAGCAGGATATAAGCGCGGCCAAATCCACCATTCGACACAGTTCGAAGCTGAGTGATCGTCCAGTAATCAACTGTCAACCGTTCCAGTCAACTGAGTGAATCGTCCAGTCTACTGTGAACTTCCAGTCTACAGTCGAGAACTCTCCTGTAGTGAACGAACCCTATACAGTCCACTTAAAGAAGTCAGCAAGAAGTCAGAAGACAGTAGTATGTACCGTTAGCAAGAAAAACCCACAAGGAGACCAGTTGAGCCATTTGAAAATGTTTATAAGCCGATTAATGATTACGGGGAGCGCACTTCTATGTTCATTATACCTAAACTTTTTAATAAACTCCCTGATTCTATTTTCTCAGGTAAGAAGCTGTCGCGAAACTGTTTAAAGAAAAGGCTTAAAACATTTTTCTTTCATAATCTTGATTAGATATTGTGTAGGTTATTTAGTTTTATTTATTTATATTTCTGAGCTATTTATGTAAGGTCCGTACAAGTATGCTTATTACCAGAAAGGTTTAGGACTACTTCATATTTAATAATTACCTAAAATTAACAAAATTTTATATGCATTCTGAAGTAGTCCTGGACACTGTTGCAAAGTGTAGGTATATTAGTGGTAACCTGAGAGCACTTTAGTCTGCCAACAAATTGCTTGCAGTTTGGCAGAGTGTTAAAATCTGTAATAATTTGTAATACTTTCCTGAATAAATGAGTTATATATATATACACTTACGCTTTGCCATAACGATCTATCAATCACTTTGCACGTAGCGCCATCTGTAGGCTACTGTTTGTACTGCTACGTCACTCCCACCATCTAGCGGTTAAGCGACGAATTATAACATCGACGATGTGACGTCATCGGACGACTCGCGCTTGACCGCATTGTGGAGCAAAATAAATTAATTTATATTCATATGTGACGTCATAGGATGACTCGCGCTTGACCGCATTGTGGCGCAAAATTAATTAATTTATATTCATTTTTGTATTATCTTGTATGGAGATTTACATCGCACATTTGCGCCGCAACGCCGCTGGGGTAGAACCGCTATATTATAACTACTTCTGATGTCTTCAATTTATTACAATAGGTCCGTAGTTGAAAGCCATATTCTGAAATTGAGAGATATTACATTGTATATCAGCATAGAAATAGTCAGATTTGTTAAAAGGTTATAAATAATGAGCGAGGATTGCGGTTCATATCAATCAATGTTGAGGTATGAGATAGCAAATTTAGTGATTATGACGAAATGTTTACTTTCTAGCATTAAAAGCAGTTGAAATTAAGGTTACCTTGAAGAAAATTTCCTATTTTGTATTGCGTGGCTTTTTATTTTAGTCGTCCTACCTCAGGACAGGCTAAGGGAACAGGACCATACTGCCTCTTTGGGTAGCGTTCTGAATCGGGTAAAAATTACTCTGGCAACAGGATGGCGAAATATGACGTCCATCGGTGTGGTCGAGACAGACTTCTGTCAAATGTTAACTGTTACTGCTTTGGAATATACTTCTCCTGAATGTCACGAAAGTAGTGTTGCCAGATGGTGTATTTTAAAGACGGTAGAACAGTAAATTTTAGAAAATAATACAAGCAAATTGAATCGTGTGAAGATTAAAATTGATATACTAGAAATTTATCTTATGACATAGAACTTGCGCCGCGAATAGGGACAATTTTTTTTTCTTAGGGAAGCAATGCGTTTTGCTGTATCACGGTAATCAATAAAAGGTTGTGTCATGATAAAAATTACATATTTGGGAGAATAGCTCACACATATTCTTACTTATTTCAATTTAAAATTTTGTACACTTTTCAAAAGATAATCTTTGTTTTTCGATGATTCATTAGCGATTTAAAGTTACAAGCGATAGGAAATTAAAATGTCATACCTAAAATTTTACATAAATCTCTTTCAGCTAATCTCAGGAAATTTATAACTGTAGAAATTTAATAAAGGTGTTTCAAGCATAGTTAGGAAAATGATGATAATATGTAGAATTTTAATATGCCTGGCAATTCCGATTGTGATTAATGAATTCGAATACACGTTCTGATTTTTGCTAAATTCGGATATACACATGACACTATCATAAGAAAAAAAAAATAAACGGATTTGTCTATTGTGGTGTAGGAATAGTTGCGAATGAATGGTATAGTATATTATCGATAAATTATGTTGTGGATTAATGTAAGGTTTATTTTGACTTTTGGGATTGTCTTGATCTGTAAGAGTGGCTACTACCGTGGCCACAATCTGTTGCTGTGGAATGGAAAGTGCGGGCCATGATAAGTTATGTCATTAGGGTTAGTGATTAAATAGGAATAGTAATATTAGGAATAGAAACGAACAAAAGTTAATCACGTAGCTTAAAATCTTAGAATATGTTATAGGGATTATTTAAAACTAAAAAAAAATCATTACTGTAGTTTAAGTTCAATGAGATTTCAATAGTTTGAGACTTGGGGGGGTGAGAAATAAATAAATTTATATATATAATTCGCATTTAGATTAGCTAAATGAAAAAAAATTAACTGTTGTAGTAGTTATACTCGTAGAAAAAAATTATTGCAATTTAGATGCGAAGATACTTTCAAGTTACGTTTAAAATAAAATTTTACTAGATAATACATAAATTCCTATAATGAAATTTTAATATTAGCTTGACTAGAATTTTAAGATATAATAATTTTTTTGTTGCTTTACCTAATCTATATCTTATCTGCGAGTTGTAGTCGGATCGTTTTGGAGGGGTTGGTGAGAGCTTAAAATTAAAAATCGAACCTAATATTTTAGTCGACAACTGAACTGACAGCCCTAGCGTTAAAAAAAAATTGAAGTAAAGGAATATACATCCGACCATGGGGGCACGTTCCAGATCGGGTGAAGATTGTGCTGATAGCGTTCATACGTGTGGTCGAGACGGACTGCTGTCAAAAGGTAGTTATTATTCGAAACGGAACAACAATGTGACAAATTTCTGAACGCGATGGGACTGTCAGAATATACTTTTTGTTTATCGCTTATTTTAAGTTATGTTAGTTAAATTACCTGAAAAACTGTACTAAATAGTGATAAAAGGAACTCAACCGTACTACCTTGGTTAGGAAATGTGTATTTGGTGTAATATTTAAAGTTTAACAGTGAAATTCAAAAAGAATAGTTGAAAGCTCGAATCAGATGAGTTAGGCAAAGTATAAATCTGGTTAGTAGTTTTAAATCTTATTGAATAGTTACTTAGTTGTTTAGTAGTAATTTGTTCAGAATATTAGGAGTCAAAATGCTTAAAGATTTAGTCTATAAAATTCAAAGCTTTTTAAATCCTTATCCTATCCTACTAATATTATAAACGCGAAAGTTTGTAAGTATGAATGGATGTTTGTTACTTCTTCACGTAAGAACTACTGAATGGATTTTAATGAAACTTTACAATGATATAGCTGATACATCAAAGTAACACATAGGGTATAATTGTCCTGCTGGGACGAGGTCGCGGGCATCAGCTATGCTATTCGTAATATATTATTTCAGGTTGGAATTTGTTGCAATTTGGAATATTTACAGTAGAATAATATCAGAACAATAATTGATACCTGCTTATAAAAAAAATAAAAAAATAAGTACCTTTAGCTAATAAGATTAATTTATACTAAATACTTATTTTAGTTTATTTACACAAGTAAGTCATGACTAAATTCTATACTATTGAGCGAGTAATCTTTATAAATATGCTTGCGATTTGATCCTAGGAGACGGCTTTAGCGGTTTCAATGAAGTTTTGTCTTGCGGGGTTTTCAGTGCGAAGGTTAGACTAGGTCTTAAGTTAGGTCAGGATAGGTAGATATCGCGTTTTAGTCATAAACCAACAGCACCATCTGTTGACGGGTAGCATTGCTTGCTCAACTGATAGTAATACTTTATTTGTTAGGGAGGCTGTTATGGGGCGAGCGTGGTCGACTGGGGGCTTTGCGGAATGTCATAGCATAATCATCATAGAAATATTTACATAACAGACTCTAGGGACATGGACCAACCTATTAAACCTGGGGTAGGAGTTTTCAAGGTTTTTCTAGTAATTATTCGTTCGGTCGATTACTTGACAGAGTAGATTTCATAACAGGATGGGGGGTGAGACAGGCCGACGGTAAATCATGTGTTAGGGTTGAATACTTACTACAGCTGTTGTGCGGTACCGGCAAAGAATCGTACCAACTAGATGGTTGTTATAAGAGGCGACTAATGGCTCATAAACTGGAAGTTGGGCACCTTTCTTAAAATTAACACACTGTATTCACCAACAACAGCAGTCATATTTGTTAGAGTTTAGGAAGAGGCTCTCTGGTAGCATGGGACATTGTATGGAATGTTATGATAATGATGACTTGCTGTTAAATAATAAAGCATATCATCTATTCAGTTGTGATACACATAGGGTCAGGATTTGTTTTAGAAAGTTTGAGTGAGTCAACGTAGCATAATTTATTTATGCAAAATAGTTTACAGGATTAAATAATTGCATACCTATATGGAGATTATAGTAATATGCTAAACAATAAAGAAATGATAAAAAACAAAAACTTACCTTTGGTTATTTTCACGGAGTACAGAAAAACAAAACCTATGCAAGCTATGATCTGTGCGCTTACCCGTTCCACTTGATGGATGGACGAGGGCTATCGTTTGCGCGAACGAACTAATTTAAATTTGCACTCTAGGGAACAATAGCCATTTTTCGCACAATTTCGGACTTTTATGACTACACCCACTGGCTTGTATAAAGAAAATTTGAATGCGGTAGAGTTTATCATCAAAATCCTCAGCAGCGTTTCGGTTTTTGTCAAAAATAATATGGACCCTTCTGCAGATCTTATCTCAACAAATACATTCTAGTAAATACCAAGATATATAATTTTGCCTGAATACTTCGCATCACTTATGACTTAATAAAATTTTTCGAAAGTTAACTAAGTAGAAAAAATCTCTTTTTTCTTTTTTACCACTTTTACCGCCAGTTACACAACCCTGACTCTTTCTGCTTCATTGAGAAAGAAAGTAACAGGAATTTAAAGGAGCTTTAACTTTAAATGTGCTTTGTGCAACTGGCTGTAAGCCGGACTTCTTTTTTTATTTAATTCTTGGAAAGCCTCACTCGGCCACTTGGTCAATGCACTTTTTATAATCTTTCACATCTTGCTCATAATGTTACGTAACTTTTGGAGCAGGTCATGCTTGCCAGTCACAGTGCAACTTTAGCTCCAACGACGGCTGAAAAAGAGTGACACAAAGTCCGATGTGTCAAGCTTGGCGAGCTCTTGACTGTACAATCGCGCAACGTAAGAAGAGCCCTGTCAGTTGAAAGTAGAGGGGATTTCGCGCAGGCACAGCCTAGCGTCTCTCCCCACTTGCCGCCAAAATGGCCTGCGAACTGTCTACTGCGCAGGTTACCCACGTGATCCGTCAAGGCTCTTCTTTCGTTGCGCGCATTGTACATACAAGGTGACCATATCTGCATTAAGTTACACAACGCGGTTACGTCACACATAACACGGAGTTTTGTGGACGCAGACGGGTTATTTAAAATAATAAAGACAGTCTCGAATTTTTATAGTAAAAAAATAGGTTATTATACTTGCGTTGCGAGTCGACTATCAGCCGTTTTATAGGTACATACTTTTCATTTTGATTCAAATTACAGGTTTACAGAAAACTGAATTAATAAAAGAGAATTGCTTTTTTTTTTCTAGGACGTGTGGTTTACTACCTATAGTATTGTAACGGTGATAATACTGAAGGGTGTAAATCTGCACATGCAACTTAACAACTTTTCTCAATGAATTTAGGTCGACATACGAAAAACCAAGTTTGACCTTCCATCCAAAATGCGCTAACAGCTGATACAGTTGTATGGGAGGTCAAAAATTTACTATGTTATATGACCAATATGTTCCTTGAGAATTTTTTTTTAATTTTCATGCGCAGATTCACACCCTTCAGTATTATCACACCTTAACGTTACACACTGTATATAGTCAAGCTGGATGCATTGAACTTTTTATCTAATTATTTCAGAGCGTAAGAGCTAGAGTTGCGTTGCAAGTGTAAGACTGAACTTGCACTCGACTGTACTAACATTTCGTTTATACAACTAGCTTGGTTTTGCCTTAAGCCTACTGTTCACGTAAACAGCAAGTCGTACGCACGCTTGCATCATTTTACGGTTGCATATAAGGGGGGTAATCTGTGTTGCATATGCATATGCATCTTGCTTGCATCTTGCTTGCATCCTGCTTAGAAACATGACGAACGTATGATGAACGCTTGACAAATGCATGACGAATGCATTGTTTTTAAATTAGAATTACCATCGATAAAAACTGAATTTGCAAAACGTTTCAGCTTTTATAGGAAACCCTACATTTATACAAAAATAAATAAGATATGCAAAGTGCATCAACTTTCTCTTCAAGAAGTTAAGTTTTAAAAGTTAAGTAAAAAAAAGAGATGCAAGACTGGACCTACATTCAATCCGAAAAATTCTTTGAATCTATAATTTAATAATCGCATGTTATTTAGTTTTAATTTGATTTTCTAGTTCGATAAATTTTGTAGTAAATTAGAACAAGTGTTATGTTGTGTTAACTATCTTGCTTAAAAATACCACAGGACAGGCTCAGCCCAGTGTGGATTTTTTGTGAATTTATTTCTGGTACGGGAACCCTTGAGACAAACTATAACATTAACCTACTTAGTACCTTTTGTTTTTGAATTTCAGATAATATGTTATATTGTTTATAGTGCTCTAAGACTTATTATGTAATTTCCCGCTATCCTATATTTGAAATAAAATTTTATTATTTTATTATGTATGACGAACTCATGACGAACGCGTGACAAAATGCATGATGAACGCATGGCGATATGCAAAAGCGACTTTGCGGCTTCTCGGACACAGTTTCGTTTTTTTAGGGTTCCGTACCTCCAAATAAAAAACGGAACACTTATAGGATCACTTTGTTGTCCGTCTGTCTGTCTGTCTGTCTGTCTGTCTGTCTGTCTGTCTGTCTGTCAAGACCCTTTTTCTCACGAACGAGAAGAGGTATCAGATTGAAATTGATAACGAATATTAAGGTCCATAAACCACACAAGATCTAAAAATTTCAATTTTTACAACGACGCAATCAAAAGATATGGCTTTTTATGTCCTCATCTCCATACATTTATGCAAAAAAGCAAAACCTACAGGGTACTTCCCGTTGACCTAAAATTATGAAATTTGGCAAGAAGCTAGGTCTCACAGTACAAATAAAGGGAAAAGTCTAAAATCATTAAATATTTCAATTTTTCTCACAACTAATGAATATTTCAATTTTTCTCACAACTAATAGTAACCAATTAAGGTGAGCTCCCGTTTTAAGAACTGTTCTATAAAAGAGGGGTCAAGTTGGATGGTCGCGGAGTTTTTAAAATCAAAGAGGAAAAGCTTTTAGTATATCATATGGTATATATATATATATTCTTTATTGCGCACAGATAACATAAAGTTGTCAAATGAAAATTGTTCACAAAGGCGAGCTTATCTCTTTTAGAGATAGATCTGGTAGATAGGTACGGAACCCTTAGGGCGCAAGTCCGACTCGCATTTGGCCGGTTTTTTCTATGCAGGATGCAAGCAAGACGCAAACAACCGTCAAATAACGATTGCGTAATGACGTGCGGTTTAGGTGAACTTTGGCCCAGTACACTATGTCGGCTATGAAACTGACCAACTTTTTTAGGAGCATTGGTCGAAATATATATTTTTTTGTACTTTGGACTGCTTCATTTAATAGCACATTATGTATGAGATTTTTTTTTACACTCAGTTAAATGTATTTTATAAAGGGTGTAAGGGACAGCCTTCCGAGTACTGAAAGGGCATGATCAGTCAACGTAACTGAACAACTTTCTGCGAATAAAACTTTCAGGAACTGAAAAAAAAATCGGCCTCTCCATACAAAATTGCAAACTTGATTGGACAGTTTGTATGGAGAGGCCGACATTTTTTTTTTTTCCTGAAAGTTTTATTCGCTGAACGTTGTTCAGTTACATTGACAGATCATGCCCTTTCAGTATTCGGAAGGCTGTCCCTTGCTCCCTGTATAGGTGAGCATCTGACCCGCTTTTATGTACGAGTACCTGAATCCGATCTCACCTGGTGTTTAGTGACGCTGGGTTCGAAGATGTACAGTCAACGACAGGTCAAGCTTGACACTGGCAGTGCGACTCTCGCCCGTAATTCTATTGAAATAAGAACCTTAGAAAGTCTAATGTGTCAAGCTTGATGTGCGGTTGACTGTACCATGCTTGCTTACCTGACAATTCCTGTTCACTGTAGCCTCAAAAAGAACCAGGCTGTCTATCTACTCTCAATTTTCGATATACCGATACGATACTATTATAAACATGCAAATGCAAAACTTCGTCTCTTGACGATAGAGTAGGATATTGGCTATAGATGCTAATCACAACCAATTTGTTATTAGGTAAAGCATATTATTCCGTAAAAGACACTAAATCTATGCTAAAATCTTTTATTATTATTTCATTATTTTATTGCACAATACAAAAATCTGTGATTTTGAATACATCTAAAATACATTTGGCTTTTACAAACAAAACAGTCAATCACTTATCACCCAACTAAACAAACCATCCCGGAGCGTACCGGGAGGCCTCAAAGGTACCGATCACGCCAGCTGCGTTGCCTCGTTGGATGATACGCTCCAGAACGGGGGTCACGTGAAAGAGTTTTTAACTGACAAATATATATAAGTTGGCATTTATTAGATCTAAGGTATAATTATTATTTCAATATTAACGATAATCTAGGCTAGTTTTGACATTTGATTTACTTACTTACTACGCTGGCTCAGCGACCCCAAGAGGATCTTGGCCTCCGACACGAGAGTTCTCCATTCTTTCCTGTTCTGTGCCGCTTCTTGCCAATCGGCTCTTTGGAGGTCATCCAGGTCCAGGACATTTGATTTAGTAATTTAAATATTTTTTCTCGTCTGACAAAGTTTGTAAAATAGTTGCTGTGCCCGAACAGGGTATTGCATGCCCACGGAGTACAGAAGGGGAGAGGAGGTGCCCCTACGAAGTTTTTGTACGACACGAAGCGTGACAGTGCGCGGGGGTGAAGATCGAGTCACGGGTTTGCGGGAAATAACTAGACTCCACCTACTTTATGTTAAATCCATCTATTGGCAAATAGTGAAACTACTTGCACTTTTGTCCTTACGCACTTTTTGGTGGTACTGCTATACTCTACTAGATGGCGTAAAAGCCACTTTACTACAAAAAAAAGGTTAAAACAGGGTGTTTATTTAATTGCGTGCCATAGCATAGCTCAGGGGCGGGTTCAGTATCAGTATCTGAACGTCTTTCCAAAGGAACATAGTTCGATAAAGGACAAAAAATTTGGACTTCCATGTGATGGTCACTCAGTAGTCAGTAGGTATGGGAAGTCCAAAATTATTTTTTGTTTTTCGACCTATGTTTCTTGGAAAAAGTTATTCAGTTACGGATACTGATCTCGCTCCTGAGCTATGGCACGCAATTAAATAATAACCTGTATAAACTAAGAGCGGGCAGTCGGTAGCACTTCCTCGTTGCTTATAAAAATAGCGACCAATCTATACATATAATAAAATCGTGAACTTAGCGAATCTACCCACATTGAAAGTTTTCGCGAAAATATGATATAGGGGTCTCAAAATAGGTAATAGAACCAATCCAGGTCATTTTTAGAATTCTGGTCTGTTTGCCTGTTTGTTTGTTCGTCAATCGCTCGCAAACAACTGAACCGATTCAAATGGTGTTTTGGACGATGTATTTGGATTATTTCCGTGTAATATATGTGTAATATGTGTTTGATTGCTGAACCGATTTAGATGAAAATTATGTATGCAACATACAAAAATACTTATGAAACTTACATACATTTGTTTTGAAGCTAAGCTATAAAAACTGTGTATTTTTGACAGGACGGGTCAAATTGATAACCTCTTCTTTTTGAAGTAGATTAAAAAGACAAAGGTGGTGGCAGCTTAACATGTTATGCTCCCTCTATCTATATAAATATAGAGCCAACTATATTTATTTAAAAATTCAAAAAATAACAATAGGTATTCATTTGCATACCTACTTAGTAATCAAATTAAAAATAAGAGGCATTCCGCTATTCCTACTATGAGAAGTAGGTATGTTGTTCACAATTTTGTTTGCGATGAGGTAGGGTTGCCGACTTCCCGCTCTCTATCTACTGGGTGTTTATTGCCAAAGCTTAGAAGATGGTTCAGTAACGATAAAGGAACACTAAAAAAAATAATTTATAAAAATCCTACTTAAAAAACTAAATCTTCTTGACTAACTAAAACTTGAAATTGAAACTAAACTAACACAAAAAAGAAACAGTTTCAGTTATGTATGTGCCGCCTACCTTATCCACTGATACTTGCGCGCTGGTTTGATGTACTGGGTCACTGAATGAATACCCCTAAGCTATGGCAAGTTATTAAATTAAGACCCTATATACTACTTACTTGCTGAAATCTGGAAGACGGTTCTTGAACCTAACTGGCGAGTTTGTCCACTGCATACTAGGTGGCGCTATTACAAACAACATAACTACAAACTACCAATATTTCTCCAAATAAATAAAATATTCACGATATTCACGTAATTTTATATCAAACTATTGTTAAAACTAAGCCAGAAATGTAAATTGAGTCTGTGAAAGTAAAAAGAAGTGGTGATTTTCCATCGTCTACAAATATTCCCAAAACCATCTAGCGACATAAAGCAGAACTAATGTTACGGCCACATGCCTACTACGTACATCGATAGCAAATTTTATTGAAAAATCTTACTTACAAGTGAAAAGACACATTAAATGCAGTTTCTTTTTGCCTTTCTGAGAATTTTAACACAAAGGCACACAACACTTCATATTGGGAGTGGTTTTTCCAACTATTTAAACAATTTTTTGCAGAGCGTGTTTCGATGTGATCACTAGTAAGTTCAAAGAGGAAATGGCGTATGCCCCGCCCCCTTTCGTGACGTCATGGCTCAATTGATTGAACTACGGCTCGACTGATATCAACGTCTCCTTCCCCTTCTCTACTTCGTGGTTATTTTGAATTCATAATTATATATCGGCGCAGGAGGCCATAATATCATAATCACAAGATTCAGAAGGATATAGTAGGTTCAGGTATAATTAACCAGGATCTAATTATTGTCACGTCACGTTTCGTGCTCCGGGCTTATGATGAGGCACCCGGACCCTTATGTTCCAGTCTGACCCTGGGTAGCTATTACAACTTACTCCATGTTTGCACATCCTGTGCTGTGATACCACTTATCATTAGTTCAGGAGTTATTATGATTTGTTTTGGGTCCAGAACGATCGCAACCCTCCACCAAGATGGTTTGTTGTCACGTCCTTTCACTTTGACGCTTCATAAGATCGACAGCTAACTAAATACTCAGCTGCCAGTCTATTCCTGAAGTAAGGAGGCCTCACTCGGTGTCGCTAAGAAGGTGCTGCTAGTATGTGCCTACACGGCCGTCCTGATAACACGACCGTCCTCGGGCGTTAATCCATTAACAATGTCCTAAAACAAATAAAAACAAGATCACCAAGCAATTCGCTCGTCTATCCTGACAATCAAGATCATCATCACACACAAAACTGAAACCACTTATTGTGAAGTTACTCTGAAGGCATGTGCCCCTTCAACCCAACTCTGAAAGCATGTACCCTTTCGACCATCTCACTATGGACCGGATGACATCTTTCCCACATAAACCACGGACAGGACCAGTGTGTCCGTTCGACCATCCCTAATGGGCATGGAGACCAGATCCACCACTGTCCTTCCAACCATCAACAAAGCCTGGCCCGGACCAGTGTGTCCTTACGACCAGCCCCGATGGGCATGGACCGGATCCGCCACTGTCCGACCGGCTTCGCAAACATAGATTGGGCCAATGCAAACCTCCAACCACCCAACCAAGTCGGGCTGGCCCGTACGACATTGCCCTCTCTATCAACTCCACAAACATAGATTGGACCAATGCGAACCTTCAACCACCCAATGAATCGGGCTGGCCCGTACGACATTGTCCTTTCTATCAGCTCTACAGTAATCACCCTACAACCACACAAACCAACTGAGTAACTTCAAATCATATTATCAACATAGCAATTTCAAATTACGTGCGTCACAATATCATACTATTTCACAATAAGGAACATGCTCACCAGATATCCATAAGGTAGGTATCATCAACATAATTCTGTCTATGTACAGACAATCCACATTATTCGAAATTCCCATATATTCCATATCTGCTGTTCGATATTGCTAAGAATATGTCTCTGGCTTGTTGATTATCATCATCAATCACAATGTATCAAAATTAGTACACTGTCTATCTCTTTTCTTCCTCCATGCCTCTTCCCATTTTAATTTGGAATCGCCCCCTGACTACATTTTCAACAGTTGACTCTGTCGTTATAATCGGCCACAATATTTTTTTGTGAGTCCTTGCATTTTCATCCACCAAGTAGCTCTTTGGCATCCCAGGGGTTATTTCGATTTGTTTCCCTTTGTCAATATTTAGCACAGACTCAAAGTGGTGCTCTTCTTCTCAGCGCATCACATAATCCATACCACCGGAGCTGATTTTATTGAAGTTCGTCTAGAATAGGCGATACTTTGAAAATGCCACTAACATGTACGTTCCTGAGTCTATCCAATTAAGTTCCACCGGCCCATCTAAGCATTTTCATCTCGGTTACATGGATTTTGGTTACATAGTTTTATTAAGTATCAAAAATTCGTCACTGTAGAGCATCGCGAGTCTACCACAGATTTTTAAACAATCAATCAAATCGTTTATTTGCTAGAAGAACATCTTTCAATTTGAACACATCCTCTAGATTAACGCTGTGTCCCCATAAATATCAGACCATAGCTAAGGACTGACGACAGACATGATATCCATGATATGCAGTTAGTGTAGCACCTTTTGATATTGTTTGGGAAACTCACATTGACGCAAATACGAATCTACTGAGTGTTTCACACACTGAGTTGACACGAAATTTCTAATAAAGATGCTCATTATCATTGAGACTCAAAAATGTTGCTTCTCCACTATTTTGTATACTTGTATTTAGTGCTCTTGGTTTCAACTGGCATCCTACAGTCACAGAGCATGCCTAACAGCAATCACCATTTCAACAAGTCAGCATTAGCTGTGTGATCAAATTATTTTGTTTCATTTCATTTCATTGCATTTTGTTTTTATTAAATCGGTATTCATTCAGATTTCGTTTATTTCCATTTTAATTTTACAGACATCTGGTTAATCTGGTTAATGTTGTATAAAAACACCGTAGGAGCACATCGTCGCTACAGTACGTAACTTTGATTCCATTCTACAGAGTCGAAAATTACATAATTTCACAACCAAAAGCAGGATTTGTGTTTTCCGTATATACCGGAGGTCCCTTTACCATCCATGACATTAAAATTTATCACTGCCTTTTTAAATTTCGATACTTTTGCAGATACTCGTAACGCTTTTTGTCACTATCTAAGTGCATACGATTTTGAACATAAACACATATCAGTCAGAATGTATGATGGTATTAGAACTCATTAAACTTGGTTCCTTTTCTCATAAATGTCTGCACAAAACTATATTATCTTGATTGTACTTGGTCAAAAAATTTTTTTCCGCGACTATACTTTTTCACAGATCCGTGAAACTTTAAATTTTTTGTGCACATTATCGACTTAGAAAGCTCTGTGTTTCTTTATCCCACTTCTGATATCGGTGCAGGAGGCCATAATATCATAATCACAAGATTTAGAAGGTTATAGTGTGTTCAGGTATAATTAACCAGGATCTAATTATTGTCACGTCACGTTTCGTGCTCCGGGCTTATGATGAGGCACCCGGACCCTTCTGTTCCAGTCTGACCCTAGGTGGCTATTACAGCTGACTCCATGTTTGCACATCCTGTGCTGTGATACCACTAATCATTAGTTCAGAAGTTATTATGATTCGTTTTGGGTCCAGAACGATCGCAACCCTCCACCAAGATGGTTTGTTGTCACGTCCTTTCACCTTGACGCTTCATAAGATCGACAGCTAACTAAATACTCAGCTGCCAGTCTATTCCTGAAGTAAGGAGGCCTCATTCGGTGTCGCTAAGAAGGTGCTGCTAGTATGTGCCTACATATATATTTTGATACTCTTAAAGTGAGGACATACAGGGGGGTTTTCTTAAGTAACCTTTAGGAAATAGTTAAGAAATGTATATTGAGGGAATTGGATCTATGAGTAGATAAGGAAAGAATTGGGGCAATTATGGTAGTAGGCGTGTAGATATGAAAATATTATTATAAGGGGTCTTCGTTTTAACTTAATTTAATAACTTTAGTTCAAGTAAGGTTGATATTGACATATGGAGTGGGGTCGAGAATGTTAAGTTGTATTTCATATCCTATTCCTGAATATGGATGTTTGTCAATTCGGTTCCGGCTAAAGTAAAAATTTTATTGGGAAGGTTTGATTGGATAACCTAGCAAGGTTAATAAAATAAAATATAAGATAAGAAGCATTTATTGAAAAAACCACAAAGAACAAGTACATTACACATGGACTCCTGCACTAAGCTCGGGGCTTGTATCGCAGGAGCCGCAATACAGTAAACAGTTAACAGGATATGGTCATCAGGTTAAAATAGTTTTAAGCTAATTAGGTACAACATGTAATTTGAAACATGCAAAAAGAGAATGAAATAAAACTATTGAGACAACGAGGGGGTGAGTTTGGATGAGGATTGGAGGGAATGATGAGATGAGGTTAGAAGGGGGGGGGGGGTGATGAGCAAGAAGGGGGGCACTGACTGTGTGCATATGTGGTGTGTGATTATGTCGGTGTGTGTGAAAGAGTAAGTTTAGAGTAACACTTTAAGTAATTCCTCAGTCTGCTCATAGTTAAGACACATAAGCCAAGTTTTTACAGATATTTTAAAAAGTCTTACAGTAAGCGATTCGACGGAGGTAAGGCAACGACAGATCTTATTATATACAAAAATATGCACAAGCGGTGGAAGTCTTCTATCAAACTTTGTCCGAGTAACTGGAAGAGGAAAATTGTATATGCGTCGACTGATGCGGTCCTTGTACTCGAAGGAATTGAGGGCAAGTTTATGAACAAAAGCAGAGGCCTGCAACATGAACAGTTGCCTCACCCGAAGGACTTCAGTTTCTGTATATAAGTCGTCTGTCGAAAAGGTCCTTGGTTTACGAAGCATAACTTTAAGTACAGCTCTTTGGCTTCTCTCAAAAACTAGCAGATTTGTTTTAGCTGCACCACCCCAGGCCAGGATGCAATAGCGTAAAATTGATTCGCACAACGCGTTGTAGACTAAGAGTAGGACATCACGGCGCGCAGAGTTACGCAGAGCTTTCATTATGTAAATTATCTTTCTAGTACGACCAGCAAGGATGTTAATATGGGCTTTGAAGATAACTTATCGTCTATCGTGACGCCAAGATACTTAATGTTGTCAGTTCTACAAATATAGCCGCAGTAACAAGCCGTGGAGCCTGGTTGAAATGCTCCACGGCTTGTTACTGCGGCTATAACCTATTCAAATAAACCTCCTCTCATCATCCCTGGTGCAAAGGAGCCCATGATGCTGGCAGCATTGCCTCGTTGTATGGCAATGGACAACCTTTGCACCAGGTATGATCCGGAGCGAGGTTCACACCCTTTACTTCTAAGGCGCCGGCCTACCTCGGCGACAAAACGTTTCGCCTCACTGCCCCAACAGCCTGCAGTTTCGACTGCAAATGGGACAAAAACATAATTGCTCTCCAATGCAGAGTACTTGTCCCGCTTCCTCGCCGCCGCGTACTCAGCAGCAGCTCCAGCTTCTCTGACGGTACGACTAAGGTGCGAGGCGGCAATGGTGCTGACGCACGTGGCGTCCCACAGTAAGCACCTTCCCTTTTCCCATGGAACCATAGTCATACCGTCAGGTCTCTTTCCATCAGATCTACTTAGACCCGGGGGCTCCAGTACGCAGGGGATATTTGCCGAGACAAGAGCTCTGCGGATAGTATCATTTAGGGCGTTGTGCCGTGGGAACCTCCCAGAACAACGACAACAACTCAAAGCGTGGTGCCCATTTCTCTCCACCGTGGAGCCACAGATGCATTGATGAATTTCACAAACATCACAGCCCAGGCGGAGAGCCACTGCCACCCGCATCGAGTCGTTGTCGAGAAAGGTCCCCATATGCGGAGAAGGTAGCGCGTGCAGCCAAGCCCCCGACTCAGCTTTCGACACGGCTCTAAGTCTGGCTTTGTCAACGCCCACCGCTCTGTCCAATAACAGTCTGGAAATTCTTTTGGCCCCGACTTCATCCCACGCGCGCTGGCTACCCAAGAGAGTAGGAACAAGAGTGTCTGTATTGAGAGCCCTCCAAACTGACAGGGCATCGGCAGCATAAGGAATGAGTACCGTGTCACCATCAGCTGATAAAATATCAGTGACCAGACCCTCAACCCCATGCGCTGACGCCAAGAAAGCCGGAAGGCCCACATCCCCCACGCGACGAACTCCTAAGCCTCCGTGCCGAATGGGAAGAGTGGCTTGGAGCCACTGATCCCCATTACTCGGGTAAAACCAGCAAGGTGACGTTCGCAGCAGATGTCATTTTAGGAATGGCAAAGCACATTCGCAACAGGACCAGGGTCACATGGACGGAAAGATTTTTTAAGCGGTCATTGGCTACAAGGAGAGCACGTCTTCTCAATTCAAAAGCCTCTGGAATACCATCCGGGAAAATTGGCGAGCCAAGGAGGCTAAAGGTTTCAGGGGACAATTACTTAATCCCTGGAAGAAGGGAACAGAACATAGGGAATGAGGAACGGGACTCGGGGCAGCAGGGGAAAAACTCACACTTATTAGAGTTTACCTCTAGTCCTAGCTCTTTTAGGCGTGGTAATAGATGACGCAGGTCCTGTTCGACCACCTCAGGCTTTCCTCCGATGGTTCCGTCATCTAGGTACCAAATGTTCAATGGGCTTTTCAGCTCCACGATCGCCTTGTGAATAGCCAAACTAAAAGCCAGAGGTCCCAGTGGATCTCCCTGCTGCGCGCCGACCTGGGAGAGGATACGGGTGTTGTTGTAATAGAGGTAAGACGGGGATTCGTAGACCTGGGACAAAAAGGGATAAAGAGATGGGACTTTCTCCTTAATCTCGCATAACAATATGTCTCTTTCTACGGAATTGAACGCGTTCTTTATGTCAAGTTTGACTATAATATTTCCAGCGCTCTCTGGTCCTGTAGCGAATGCACGTGTTGCATGTATCGCTGCCTCGCAACCTAACTGCGTTCCGAACCCCAGTTGGTGCGGGCGAAGGTACTCAGCCAGCTCCTCTCTCACTGCACGACACCCCAGCTTGGCCGCTAGACGACGGAAAGTGCTGCCCACAGCGATAGGTCTCACGCCCCCATCCTTTTTCGAAAGAGCGCACAAACCGGCTCCATAAATAAACGGGCAAACCTCCGGATTCAATAACCCACCGAGTAAAAAGTTGCACAGATTTGTTAGGCTCTCCAAAAGTTTCTGACCGTTGTCCCCTGCTGAAACCGAAGTAAGTTCTTTTAAGTGCCCAGGTCGGATACCGTCCAAGCCCGCTGACGATCCGTTGTGAAACGTACCGAGAGCTTTCACCACATCTTCAATTTTGATTTCACACGCTGGGATTGTTCGGTCTGGTGGTTGTGGGAAGGCCAAAGGCCGGGAAGGCGATGGGTGTTTTGATTGAAGGGAAGCAAGGGTTGCAGAATCTGGAGGAGCTACCACATCGTCCGACATCAACAACCGAACGGCCCCCCTCAGATCGCCCTCAAATACTTTGGACTCTATCGTCCTCAGTACCGAGGGCGGCCCATACGAAGCCGATGCGCTATCGACATCGCCAACCACCGCTGCCTCGATGTTGTGTTTGACTTTAGTGGTAAGGTTACCTAAACCTTTCTTATCAGGTGCTTTTAAGGCTGAATATGCAAAGGTCAGAAGGGCACACCAATCAGCTGTTTTTATTATATTAAATATAATGTAATATAATAAAATTTAATAAAACAAATCAAATCGAATCGAATCGAATCGAGTCGAATCGAGTCGAATCGAGTCGAATCGAGTCGAATCGAGTCGAATCGAGTCGAATCGAGTCGAATCGAGTCGAATCGAGTCGAATCGAGTCGAATCGAGTCGAATCGAGTCGAGTCGAGTCGATTTAAGTCGAGTAGAGTCGAGTCGAGTCGAGTCGAACCGAACCGAACCGAACCGAACCGAACCGAACCGAACCGAACCGAACCGAACCAAACCAAATCAAATCAAATAAAAAGGGGATCCTTATTTATGAAGAATACTATTTAACATACGTTATAATATTAGTAAATTTACTTGTTGTAGGTAAGCTTAAGCGTAGTCTTTTGGAAGAATAGAAAAAAAATATTGACATTTAAATTTCTTATGCACTGATTCAATTTTGCGTAACACTTTCATGTGCTTATTGGGCGTAAGGCACGTATGAGTACAGCAAGAGTTTTTATATTATTATATACATAAGGCGTAAAGCGTAGAGTGTTTAAGGCGTAAGGCATGTATGCGTACAGCGAGAAATTTGATATCATTAAATGCATAATGCGTAGTTGCCAAGGTCATTCTTGGTATTACTTCTAACGCGAAAGGCGTAGACAATATTTCTAGAGACATGATTTTACTCACACTTCCTCAAACTCTTCCCGTAATTACTGCAATTGTCAACAAGTCCATTCTTACTAGTACCTTTCCTGACCTGTGGAAATTTGCACTCATCCGACCCTTGCCGAAAAAAAATAATGCTTCTGAGCTAAAAGATTTGCGTCCTATAAGTATTTTACCGTTTCTATCAAAAATATTAGAAAAAATCGTGTATGATCAAGTAAAAGCTTATTGCGAGAATCTGGTTTTAGAAAAAAACGTAGTACTGCCACTGCTTTACTTGACGTTGTGGATAACCTTCTAAAACATACAGATTCAGGCAAAGGATCTATATTAGCTTTGCTTGACTTTTCGCGGGCTTTTGATGCGATCAATTCCTCTCTTCTTCTTTCTAAGTTATCATTTTATGGGTTCAAATGTTCTACTCTTCGTTGGTTCAGTAGTTATCTGAGTGGTCGCTATCAAAAAGTTATCATCCGAAAACCCGACGGTAAATATTTATCATCCGCACCTTTACCAGATGATCGAGGTGTTCCACAGGGCTCCATATTGGGGCCTCTTCTTTTTATAATTTATAGTGCAGACATAGTTCAATGTCTTCAAAACTGCCAATACCATATTTATGCTGACGATATTCAACTGTACGTTCCAGTTGACCTCAATTTCATCAATGCTGCCGTTGGTGAGTTAAATGAAGATCTGGATAGAGTTTTTAGATGGTCCGAGGATAATTGTCTTGTTTTAAATGCTTCAAAATCGAAGTGCATGATAGTAGGATCGAAGCAACAAGTTATTAGAATTGAAACCCAAAGACCACTTGTCAAAATAATGGGTGAGCCTCTAGAGTTTGTTAAGGAAGCTCGAAATTTGGGTTTGAATTTCGATGCTCAGCTGCGTTTCGAAAATCATGTCGTTGACTTAGTACGGAATTGTTTCTATAGGCTTAAAGTCTTGTATCAAATAAGACCGTTCATTAGTACAGATTTAAGAATTAAACTTTGTGAAACTTCAGTGTTATCGAAACTCAATTACTGTTTAACAGTTTATGGACCTTGTCTTTACAATAAAACTCAAAAGCTAATTCAAAGGGTTCAAAATGCTTGTGCAAGATACTGCTTTCCCATTCCTCCCCGCACTCATGTAACTCCTTTCCTAAATAAGGCAAGTCTACTAAAGATGCAGGAGCGGCTTACACTTTTTTATGCGTGTCAATTACATGACATTCTTAAATTTAATGAGCCACAATACCTGTATAAGAAGCTATCTTGGAGATATTCTGGTAGCAGGTACACTGGACGATCCTGCTCTGTAGCCTTAAATATACCAAGTCATCGAACTGCTGATTTTTGGGGTGGCTTCAGCTACCGAGCCTCAAAATGTTGGAATAATATTCCTCCCCCAATTCGTGGGATAGTATGCAAATTTAATTTTAAAAATAAATATCGTGAGTTTTTAATTTCCATTCAGAAAAGCAAATTATGAACTTATTCGTGGCTGAAGTTTTACTCACACATATTCTTGTTTTACTTATATACATGTAAATATTTATATATGTTATATTATACATTTATTTATTGTTATTTTATACATGTTAATATATTTTATTTTTTTTGTTTATTTATATCATGCCTTTTATGTTCTTATGTTCTTTTCATCGATTGTATATTGTCATATTTCGTCACTTTGTGTGTTTTGTTTATCTTTTTTGAGCTAAATACAGTTTCTGCTTCCATCCGAATGTAATTTTTATATGAGGTTTTTGTGCGCAGCTCCTGGTGCTGACTGAAAATCAGTGTTGCTATTTCATACTAGTAACAAAATGCTGAGTTTAGCGCCTTTTTCTTTGCACAGTTCAAAATGTTTAATAATATCTGTACTTTCTGCTGAAATGTTATTGTAAGTTTACAGGTCTTACTCTAAAGTACTTTTTTTCTACATTTTGTGCTATGTGGTGAAATAAACGTTTTCTATTCTATTCTATTCTATTCTATTCTATTCTATTCTATTCTATTCTATTCTATTCTATTCTATTCTATTCTATTCTATTCTATTCTATTCTATTCTATTCTATTCTATTCTATTCTATTCTATTCTATTCTATTCTATTCTATTCTATTCTATTCTATTCTATTCTATTCTATTCTATTCTATTCTATTCTATTCTATTCTATTCTATTCTATTCTATTCTATTCTATTCTATTCTATTCTATTCTATTCTATTCTATTCTATTCTATTCTATTCTATTCTATTCTATTCTATTCTATTCTATTCTATTCTATTCTATTCTATTCTATTCTATTCTATTCTATTCTATTCTATTCTATTCTATTCTATTCTATTCTATTCTATTCTATTCTATTCTATTCTATTCTATTCTATTCTATTCTATTCTATTCTATTCTATTCTATTCTATTCTATTCTATTCTATTCTATTCTATTCTATTCTATTCTATTCTATTCTATTCTATTCTATTCTATTCTATTCTATTCTATTCTATTCTATTCTATTCTATTCTATTCTATTCTATTCTATTCTATTCTATTCTATTCTATTCTATTCTATTCTATTCTATTCTATTCTATTCTATTCTATTCTATTCTATTCTATTCTATTCTATTCTATTCTATTCTATTCTATTCTATTCTATTCTATTCTATTCTATTCTATTCTATTCTATTCTATTCTATTCTATTCTATTCTATTCTATTCTATTCTATTCTATTCTATTCTATTCTATTCTATTCTATTCTATTCTATTCTATTCTATTCTATTCTATTCTATTCTATTCTATTCTATTCTATTCTATTCTATTCTATTCTATTCTATTCTATTCTATTCTATTCTATTCTATTCTATTCTATTCTATTCTATTCTATTCTATTCTATTCTATTCTATTCTATTCTATTCTATTCTATTCTATTCTATTCTATTCTATTCTATTCTATTCTATTCTATTCTATTCTATTCTATTCTATTCTATTCTATTCTATTCTATTCTATTCTATTCTATTCTATTCTATTCTATTCTATTCTATTCTATTCTATTCTATTCTATTCTATTCTATTCTATTCTATTCTATTCTATTCTATTCTATTCTATTCTATTCTATTCTATTCTATTCTATTCTATTCTATTCTATTCTATTCTATTCTATTCTATTCTATTCTATTCTATTCTATTCTATTCTATTCTATTCTATTCTATTCTATTCTATTCTATTCTATTCTATTCTATTCTATTCTATTCTATTCTATTCTATTCTATTCTATTCTATTCTATTCTATTCTATTCTATTCTATTCTATTCTATTCTATTCTATTCTATTCTATTCTATTCTATTCTATTCTATTCTATTCTATTCTATTCTATTCTATTCTATTCTATTCTATTCTATTCTATTCTATTCTATTCTATTCTATTCTATTCTATTCTATTCTATTCTATTCTATTCTATTCTATTCTATTCTATTCTATTCTATTCTATTCTATTCTATTCTATTCTATTCTATTCTATTCTATTCTATTCTATTCTATTCTATTCTATTCTATTCTATTCTATTCTATTCTATTCTATTCTATTCTATTCTATTCTATTCTATTCTATTCTATTCTATTCTATTCTATTCTATTCTATTCTATTCTATTCTATTCTATTCTATTCTATTCTATTCTATTCTATTCTATTCTATTCTATTCTATTCTATTCTATTCTATTCTATTCTATTCTATTCTATTCTATTCTATTCTATTCTATTCTATTCTATTCTATTTGTGGGACTATATCGCGGGTTGCGATAGATCAGAAGGATTTTAGGGTTTAGTGTTCGATGAAAAGACAGTTTGGCAGTTCACGAAAGTCCGAGTATATTTGCACAGAAATGAGTTACAGTTTAACAATTAATTTGTCCTTATGGACCGGCTACTAGGTAGGACACGCGAGCGACGACTGAAGCGCTCTGCGAGGCGAGGCAAAAATGCTGATAAATAATTTTACATTAATGTGTGGGTTACACCCCTACATCACACCCCCCTAAAATTTGGTAGGTTGAACTAAAAGTTACACTTCAAAATTTTACAAGTGCTTAAAACTAGCTCGACTGTACTTGTTACAAATAAAATTAGAGCAAAATTTACAAGTTCTTAAAACTAGCTCGACTGTACTTTTTATCAAATAAAATTAGAGCGAAATCGAACGATTTGAATCAAAATAATCTATTAACAATTTAAAAATTACATTCGCAGAATTACCCTTGGTATACATAAGTGGGTCATACATGTCGCAGACAATGCTTAAATTTTTTTGAATAAACATTTATCGATAAAGATTTTTATTTTCCTATAAATAGGTACAAAGTTTGAAATTTTTTGAATTTTCAAAATTTTATTACAATTTAAACAGTGTTACAAGAAATATCATCTGTCAAAATAAGACGTGGATGGCCAATAAAAAACTACTTTCGCAAACATTATACTAAATATCTTAGAAAAATGCGTCAACCCGCGCAAGCCCGTTCTTGCGCGCGAACATCGTGTTATACTATGCCTAACTACGTAAGTATTACCTTAGTTGGTAATGTAGGCTTTTCGGTACGTGGTGGTGGCTGCTGTCTTACTACAACTTCCTGCAACGTCGCTGCTAACTTCTTATCGATCCATCTGCCTGCGCCTCTATGACATCCCTTGCAGCATAAACAGAGTAATATAAGAAAAACAACTATAGCTACCGCAATCACTGTAGCGCCGTAAATTTCCGTTCGTGTTCGTAGCTCTTCCACTTGTTGATTAGTTCCAGCCTGCGCTATAATCACCTCCTCGTTCTTGGTATTGTATTGTCCCATGTTATAGAGATAAAATTTACTGAAGTGTTGTATTAAGAGTGTGTGCTCTTCACAAAGTTATGTAGATGTATGCTCGATACGTACCGAAATTTGCTCACTTAATGTTACGTTATATAAAGTAATTGCTTACCTAGACTTAACCTACTTAAATAAACCGTACGGGCGGCTTGACGACACGACCGCTGCGCGTGATTTTCGCCGGTTGGTTATTGTCGTATACATTGCCTCGTACTGTTTGCTGCGCGTTCTCTGTGCTTGGTGACGCAACCGTGCTATCGGGTACGTTCAATAGGTACGCCGGTTTCAGCCTATCTATCGAGATGTTTGCCCGCCTGTTTGTAAGTTGCAGTTCGAAAGCCTTTAGACCTCTCTTGATGACCAAATATGGGCCGTCGTACGGTGTTTTTAAAGGTCTCCGGACTGCGTCGTCTCTTACAAACACGTGGGTGCACGTTTGTAAATCTGGGTGCACAAAAAATTTGCGATTACACGAATGAGTGTCCGAAATTGGTTTTAATTTACAAATAGCGTCGCGTATGTTATCGATAACGCAATTGGGGTCACCATGCACAGGATCGCTTGTTGACTCGAAAAAGTCACTAGGTAATCGTAAAGTCTTACCGAATGTATATTGTGCTGGGCTGATGCCATTTTCACTGCGCCCCGCTGCACGTAAGCCTAAAAGTACCGTTGGTAGCTCGTCAACCCATGATTCAGAGTCTAGACGTGCCCTCAACGATGCTTTCATGGCGCGATGCCAACGTTCTAGTATCTCGTTTGCTTGAGGATGGTAGCTAGTAGTTCTTACCTTTTTTACCCCTAGGTACTTGAGCAATTCGCCGAACAGCTGGCTCTCGAACTGCCGACCTTGGTCTGAGGTAAGTCTTACGGGGCAACCGTAACGCGTGATCCAGCCGTCGTATATAACCTTTGCGACCGTTTCCGCGGTTATATCCATGATGGGAAAAGCCTCTGGCCAACGCGTACCCCTGTCGATGATAGTGACGCAATACCTATATCCGTCTCTCGATATTGGTAGAGGTCCTACGATGTCTACGTGGATGTGTTCGAAACGATCTGCCTGTTGAAATTGACCATACTCCGATATAGTATGTCTGTTGACTTTCGCTCGCTGACATTTGATACATGTTTTTGCCCATTTGCCTATATCGATGTTCATCCCTGGCCAAAAAAATCTATCGCCGATTATTTTGCGCGTCGATCGAATGCCTGGATGGCTAAGATTATGTAAGCTATCGAACGCTACTTTCCTGAATGTTTCGGGTAGGTAGGGTCTAGCACGTGATGTTGACATTTCGCAATAAATACTGCGGTCACAAGTGGGCAAAAATATGCTTCTAATAATCACCTTGTTGTTCGCTTTATCGCCTGCCTCGAGGTACTGAGTAATGTAGGTGTCAGATTTCTGCGACTCTGCTAGTTGCTCGTAGTCGAGAACTGTGGGACACGATATTGTAGCAATGCGCGATAAGGCGTCCGCTACAACATTGTTGGTACCACTTACGTGACGTATGTCGGTTGTAAACTCGCTAATAAATAACAACTGACGGGTTCTTCTTGGTGTTTCAGAATCTGTACCTATTTTCGAAAAAGCATGTACTAAAGGTCGATGGTCAGTGTAGATAACCAATGGTCGTCCTTCGAATAACTTACGAAAATGTTTGATGGCGGCGTATATAGCTAGTAGCTCACGATCGTATGTGCTATAGCGCTGTTGTGTGTCCGATAAGCGTTTGGAGAAAAAACCTAAGGGCTTCCACGCACCTTTATCTAGTTGCTGCAAAACGGCCCCGGTCGATTTGTCCGATGCGTCACACATTAGTGTTAACGTCGTATCAGCACTCGGGTACGACAACGTGACTGCATTCTCCAGTTGCGACTTACATTCTTGAAACGCTGATTCTGCGTCCGGTGTCCAAGTTATCGGTGTTTTGTCGTTCTTTTTTGCGTTATGTAAATAACTTGTCAAAAAAGATTGACTTTTGACTGCGTGTGGTATGTGCTTCCTGTAAAAGTTAACCATACCTAAAAATCGTCGTAGTTCGTTAACATTCTTCGGTTTTGGGTAGTCGACGATAGCCTTAACCTTCTCGTCGAGTGGTCGAATTCCGTCGGTTGAGACGTAAAAACCTACAAACTCTAACTCGGTTTGCCCAAAGCAACATTTGGCTAAGTTGATAGTTATACCGTACCTGTTTAAGCGTTCGAAGAGAAGACGAAGATGCTCTTTGTGCTGCTCCTCGTTGTCACTTGCTATTATGACGTCATCAATGTAACTAAATAGAAAATCTAGGCCTTGAAGAACGGTGTGGTGCATAAACCGTTGGAAGGTTTGTGCTGCATTCCTGAGCCCAAATGTCATTCTCGTAAACTCGAATAATCCGAATGGCGTGATGATAGCGGTTTTCTCTATATCAGCGGGATTAATCGGTATGAAGTGATATGATCTGTTTACATCGATGCGTGAAAATATTTTTTTACCTGATAATATGAAGGTGAAGTCGTGTAGCCGAGGAATGGGGTAACGATCCGGTTTGGTGATGGCGTTCAGCTGCCTATAGTCACCGCATGGACGAATTTCTCCATTTTTCTTAGGTACGACGTGAAGAGGACTCGCCCACGTACTCTTGGACGGTCTGCAAATACCTAGATCCTGCATAAGCTGAAATTCGGCTTTTACCTTATTATATCGGTCAGGTGGTAACGGTCTAGCCCTTGCATGAACTGGTGGGCCAGTGGTTTCGATGTGGTGTTGCACAGTGTGTTGCGGCGGATCCCTAAAAGAGACTGGTTTAGTTATTTCTGGGAACTCGTTTAATAATTCCCGATAAGGATGGCCTTCGTCTACAGTTTTGACAGATGGTTCAGAAGAGTCTGTAATACAAGCAATAACATTAAGTTTTGTTACACTGTCGATCAACTTTTTTGAACCTAAGTCTACTAACAATCCATAATGGCAAAGAAAATCTGCTCCTAATATAGGTTGTTTAACACTTGCTATGACGAAAGTCCAACGAAACGCTCTCCTTAGGTTTAAGTCCAGTGTCATTGTATGAGTGCCGTAAGTATCGATTTTTGACCCGTTTGCTGCATACAACGTATAGTCACTAGGCCCGCAACTTAACTTGCGCTTCACTGAATTTACCGGTAACACAGATATATTTGCACCAGTGTCCACTAGAAAATTAAGACGACTTACATGATCGAGTACACTAAGACGACGGTTTACTAAACCTATACAGCCTCCCGTCGTTGACTGTACGGCGTCTAGTTTTCCGGCTTGTTGTCGGTCGATTTCCAGCCACACGGTTTCCTGCATTTTTCAGCTTTCGGCCCGAATCGGTAGTGGAAATAGCATGGGCGCTTCGGGTCCCTGGATGTAGAACGTCCGTCGTTCGTGCGTCGACTGCTCTGGGAACGTGACGTCCGCCCCCTAGGCGTCCTCTCACGCTGTCGACTGTTCCTTCGAAGTTCCGCTACCTCGATGCTTAGCTTCTGCACTATTTCAGCCAAGCTGCTGGAGTCCTGCTGCGATATGCCGTCGATCGGTTTGCTCGTTTCCATCACTTTGTCCGCGACTGCAGCTAATTTTTCGCCGTCGGCGAGTGAGGTGGCGGCGAGCACGCTTCTGACCGTGACTGGAAGATGGTTCTACCATAGAACCAGTAAGGCGTCTGATTTAATTCTGTCGCCCGCTAGGCTCTTCATATGCCGAAGGAGATGCGAAGGCTTTTGGTCGCCCAGCTGCATGTCACTTATCAGCTTCTGTATGCGTCTGCTTTCCGACTCTTCATACACGTTCATCAAACGTTGCTTAAGAGCTAGGTACTTGCCGGTGCTCGGTGGTGTGGCCAGTAAATCCGATACCTGTTGGATTACCCGCTTGCCAAGTTTGGAGATGAGTAGCTGATACTTCGACTCGTCACTAGCCTTTTGAGGCGAAACCGCCGCTTCGTATTGTATGAACCACAATGCCGGTTGATCGGTCCAGAAGTCCGGAATTCGCGAAGCTACCGAAATCAGCACGACGTCAGGTTTCGCGTCCTGCTGTTGGTCCTGGTTCTGGTCTTGGTGCTCGTTCTCGTGGTCGTTCGACATTTTAAAGAACGCGGTAACTGGAGCGCGCCGATGAAAGATATGTGCACTACGTATAGATATACGATACCGGTATGTAAGTATGTTCCTACCTAGCTAGCCGTAAGTTGAGTCGCCCTCGATTACAAACTGCGCACGTTAAAGTCTATTCACACACAGGGAATCACCAATGTGAGACTATATCGCGGGTTGCGATAGATCAGAAGGATTTTAGGGTTTAGTGTTCGATGAAAAGACAGTTTGGCAGTTCACGAAAGTCCGAGTATATTTGCACAGAAATGAGTTACAGTTTAACAATTAATTTGTCCTTATGGACCGGCTACTAGGTAGGACACGCGAGCGACGACTGAAGCGCTCTGCGAGGCGAGGCAAAAATGCTGACAAATAATTTTACATTAATGTGTGGGTTACACCCCTACATATTCTATTCTATTCTATTCTATTCTATTCTATTCTATTCTATTCTATTCTATTCTATTCTATTCTATTCTATTCTATTCTATTCTATTCTATTCTATTCTATTCTATTCTATTCTATTCTATTCTATTCTATTCTATTCTATTCTATTCTATTCTATTCTATTCTATTCTATTCTATTCTATTCTATTCTATTCTATTCTATTCTATTCTATTCTATTCTATTCTATTCTATTCTATTCTATTCTATTCTATTCTATTCTATTCTATTCTATTCTATTCTATTCTATTCTATTCTATTCTATTCTATTCTATTCTATTCTATTCTATTCTATTCTATTCTATTCTATTCTATTCTATTCTATTCTATTCTATTCTATTCTATTCTATTCTATTCTATTCTATTCTATTCTATTCTATTCTATTCTATTCTATTCTATTCTATTCTATTCTATTCTATTCTATTCTATTCTATTCTATTCTATTCTATTCTATTCTATTCTATTCTATTCTATTCTATTCTATTCTATTCTATTCTATTCTATTCTATTCTATTCTATTCTATTCTATTCTATTCTATTCTATTCTATTCTATTCTATTCTATTCTATTCTATTCTATTCTATTCTATTCTATTCTATTCTATTCTATTCTATTCTATTCTATTCTATTCTATTCTATTCTATTCTATTCTATTCTATTCTATTCTATTCTATTCTATTCTATTCTATTCTATTCTATTCTATTCTATTCTATTCTATTCTATTCTATTCTATTCTATTCTATTCTATTCTATTCTATTCTATTCTATTCTATTCTATTCTATTCTATTCTATTCTATTCTATTCTATTCTATTCTATTCTATTCTATTCTATTCTATTCTATTCTATTCTATTCTATTCTATTCTATTCTATTCTATTCTATTCTATTCTATTCTATTCTATTCTATTCTATTCTATTCTATTCTATTCTATTCTATTCTATTCTATTCTATTCTATTCTATTCTATTCTATTCTATTCTATTCTATTCTATTCTATTCTATTCTATTCTATTCTATTCTATTCTATTCTATTCTATTCTATTCTATTCTATTCTATTCTATTCTATTCTATTCTATTCTATTCTATTCTATTCTATTCTATTCTATTCTATTCTATTCTATTCTATTCTATTCTATTCTATTCTATTCTATTCTATTCTATTCTATTCTATTCTATTCTATTCTATTCTATTCTATTCTATTCTATTCTATTCTATTCTATTCTATTCTATTCTATTATATTCTATTCTCTTCTATTCTATTCTATTCTATTCTATTCTATTCTATTCTATTCTATTCTATTCTATTCTATTCTATTCTATTCTATTCTATTCTATTCTATTCTATTCTATTCTATTCTATTCTCTTCTATTCTATTCTATTCTATTCTATTCTATTCTATTCTATTCTATTCTATTCTATTCTATTCTATTCTATTCTATTCTATTCTATTCTATTCTATTCTATTCTATTCTATTCTATTCTATTCTATTCTATTCTATTCTATTCTATTCTATTCTATTCTATTCTATTCTATTCTATTCTATTCTATTCTATTCTATTCTATTCTATTCTATTCTATTCTATTCTATTCTATTCTATTCTATTCTATTCTATTCTATTCTATTCTATTCTATTCTATTCTATTCTATTCTATTCTATTCTATTCTATTCTATTCTATTCTATTCTATTCTATTCTATTCTATTCTATTCTATTCTATTCTATTCTATTCTATTCTATTCTATTCTATTCTATTCTATTCTATTCTATTCTATTCTATTCTATTCTATTCTATTCTATTCTATTCTATTCTATTCTATTCTATTCTATTCTATTCTATTCTATTCTATTCTATTCTATTCTATTCTATTCTATTCTATTCTATTCTATTCTATTCTATTCTATTCTATTCTATTCTATTCTATTCTATTCTATTCTATTCTATTCTATTCTATTCTATTCTATTCTATTCTATTCTATTCTATTCTATTCTATTCTATTCTATTCTATTCTATTCTATTCTATTCTATTCTATTCTATTCTATTCTATTCTATTCTATTCTATTCTATTCTATTCTATTCTATTCTATTCTATTCTATTCTATTCTATTCTATTCTATTCTATTCTATTCTATTCTATTCTATTCTATTCTATTCTATTCTATTCTATTCTATTCTATTCTATTCTATTCTATTCTATTCTATTCTATTCTATTCTATTCTATTCTATTCTATTCTATTCTATTCTATTCTATTCTATTCTATTCTATTCTATTCTATTCTATTCTATTCTATTCTATTCTATTCTATTCTATTCTATTCTATTCTATTCTATTCTATTCTATTCTATTCTATTCTATTCTATTCTATTCTATTCTATTCTATTCTATTCTATTCTATTCTATTCTATTCTATTCTATTCTATTCTATTCTATTCTATTCTATTCTATTCTATTCTATTCTATTCTATTCTATTCTATTCTATTCTATTCTATTCTATTCTATTCTATTCTATTCTATTCTATTCTATTCTATTCTATTCTATTCTATTCTATTCTATTCTATTCTATTCTATTCTAAGAAATAACGTTTAGGGGCGTAATGACCAATATGCGATAATAAGATATTTGTGTGTGTTAGACTATAATAGATGCGTAAGCTGCAATGCGTTAGATACATTGGCATGTATGCGTAATTATAAATTTTATTAGTACAGTAGCTTAAGTTCTAATGTCACCGTACATTTTTAGGTAATTTTAGGCGTACTTTTTCTTAAATGGGGCGAGGGATTTTGTATACCTTTCGAGATTCGGGAAACATCTGCCGTGTTTATTCATTTTCTTTACTTTAGGGTATTTTAAGTTAAATTCGAGGTTGAGGTTTTAGCTGAAAATGTACTTAAATTGGGTAGTTAAATAATGACAAAGAGAGATACCTCCTTAAAAGAGATACTCTTTCGGGGTTAAGTGATACGATTATTCGCAGGTAAAATTCTTATTATGTATTTTAAATATTTTTGTGATAAATTCTTGTTTGTGTAGAAACTTTTGAAATTTATTTGAATTTTGCTGTTTAGGTACGGGTAAGCTCGGCGGTGAGCAGGTAATGATGGCTCGGGTAAACAGTGAATTTCAATTGAATAGTAAAAAGTTTCATAATTCAAGGGTAAATTCCCGGTCAGTTATATAATTTAACAATTTAGACACCTAGATTGTGTTGTAGATTCAGTTGCCCAATGTGAAAAATGAGAATATCCATCACTTTTGAAGTGTCGTAAAACAATTTTGATCCCGAAAATAGAGCTCGATAGGAAGGTTTTGAGAGAGAGTTCGATGATTCACCTTTAAAGTATTGTGCTAGACGACTTGTTTACACGTGAGTAATCCGTTACGACAAGCTGTCGAGGAGTTTTATTTGAATGAATCTTTGGGGGACCGACTCGTAAGTCCTTGGAAAGAAAGATGTTTTCTTAGGAATCATTTTGATTTGTGGACGGACTTATAGCCGCATTTCCAACCTTCCTGGCAAAATACTTCTTCCATTTCAAATAAATTTGTATGGTGTAAATCTAGGGATGATGGGGTAAATTTACAATTAGTGTTATATTTCTCTTGCGAATTATTGCATCAGTTGCGCTAAGGAGTTAGTAAGTTAGACATTGGAAGTGATAAGGCCGATGGAGTAACTAAGAGTTTTGGGAAATGTAAATTATTCATCTAATTTTGCGTGGCGCCGGTGCGTTTGCCTGAGCGGTTTTCACCTAGTAGCATAATCGATTGGTTTAATCTCATAAGTTTCATTGGGGAGACCAGTGATTCGCAGTAACAGCGTAAACGTGGAAGGAGGAGAAAGACAAAGGTTATATGAATATTGAAAGAAAATAAAGGGAATGATTGGAATTTTAAGAGGAAATATTGGCAATATTAGTAATATTAGTGATCTTGCTAATATTGATAATATTGGAAATAGGGTAAATGTTGATGATTGAATATGAAATATTTAAGATTAGAGAGTGGAGAGTTGCTATGAACTAATGGATTCTCAACCGATAAAAAATGTATTGACTGTTAACACTGCACACTACACTTACAACGAAGTATTTATGGGATCATAGGTGCTAGGTTAATTTTAAGAGACATTGGGTACGAAAATTACTCTGATATCTGATGTGAGTGTTGATGTACTCCCTGTTAATAACTTCTACTCTACACGATGCAAACAGCTTATGCAAATTTACCCACACTGCACTGCTCCAAAACAGAAATGGAAGCGATATTGAGTCAAGTAATGGACTTCGACTGTTGGTAATATAACAGCAATTTAGAGGACAGAATTAAATATAATCTTGGCGGGGGTGTTTCTACTATCCGGGGGTAAAATCTGAAAAACAAAAACAGTTTTGCTCTTGAGAAAGGAGAGGTTAGAAACTCTGACATTCGGTCAAGGGGATCTCACAAATCTGTTCCTTGTAGAGGTATTATTTGGTTCGTAATACTCGACATTTCTGGGGTATAACCAATATGTTCGAGGTTAAACTCTTGAACTCTTATTGAAGACATTTTTATTTTGGTTTAAACTTACACTACGAGGGCCACACCGAATTGATCGGGAATAGAAAAAAGTACAAAAATAATACAACAATATTTACTTTCATTGTTTTTCGAAGTATTCTCCGTGACAATCGATGCACTTTTGCATTCTATCAAACCAATTATTATAACAGTAATTCCAGTCTGAAGTGGATATAGTCAAAACGGCCGATTTGTAAGCTTCGACTGCCTCTTCTGGGCCTTCAGATTCAGATTCAGATATTTATTAATAATTTAAAATTACACGTCATATTACAATGTCAATAAATAAATTAGGTATTACAACAAATTAAAACAAATTAAAATCAATTATAACACATAATTCAACTTATTATTTAGAACATCACTCATAATCATGACATGACTGGGTTAACGACTTAGCGTCGGTTAGAAATTCATCTATGCTGTAGCAAGACATTTTTATAAGAATGTCTTTCAGTTTGGTCAAGAACGCTGTCAGGTTTTTAATATTTTTTATTTTGAGTGGAAGACTGTTATATATTTTCAGACAAAGGACGCTAAAGGATTTTTGCGACTTTGTTAATCGTTTAGGTGGAATGCACAATAAATTTCGACTACGCATGTTTAGGTTATGATGATCTCCGTTCGTTGTTATATTTTTTAAGTTGCTTGTCACGTACTTACAAGCTTCCATGATGTAAACGCTTGGTAACGTAAGTACTCTTGTCTGCCTAAATAGATCCCTGGCAGGATGGTCATAGGGTTTCTTCAATATTATGCGAATGGCACGTTTTTGGAGTTTGAATACGCGGTCGCGGTCAGCAGCAGTACCCCATAGGTCTACCCCGTAAGTAAGTAATGAATGGAAATATCCGTAGTACGCGGATAATAAGTTTTCTTTTGATAAGCTGGCGGACAGACGTTTCAGTGCGTAACATGCGGAGGCTAGTTTATCGCACGTTAAATCGATGTGCGGGGACCAAGTTAAGCCCGAGTCGATCATGAAACCAAGATATTTTACTTCTTTCGTTTGAGGCACCTGCATACCGTTCAGTACAACGTTTAGTTCAGGACCTGTAATGTTACGAAGTTTGAAGTGCATTATGTGAGTTTTCTCGACGTTTAGTAACAGACCGTTAGCTGTAAACCAGTCGTTAATACGATGTATAGTTGTGGTAATTTTGGAACTAAGGTTTAAGAAGTTTGTTGCACTGACCAGTATGCAAGTGTCGTCCGCGAACAAGACATGTTCCGCGTCGTCACACGCCGATGTGGCGTCGTTCATCAGGATGAGAAATAGGTTATTACCCATGGTTGACCCCTGGGGCACAGCACAGCTACCTATCGGTTGAAGGTTTGACTTTTCTGTGCTTACATAGGTACATTGCACTCGATTTTCCAAGAATGATTTAATGGTATTAAGAAATCCGTCTATAACTCCATACCTGGAAAGTTTCTCCAGAAGCAAGGTGTGATCCACCATCTCGAAGGCGCGCGAGAGGTCACAGAAGATGGCCGCGACCTGCCGCCCGCCCTCCAGATGGTTCATGACCCGCGACACCACGTCACGCGCCGCGTCCGTCGTCGACCGACCAGGCTGGTAGGCATACTGGTGCTTATTTAAAAGATTGTTTGTAGTGAAATGGAACATTAATCGTTGACTTAGTAGTTTTTCAAAAACCTTAGATATTATAGGTATCATTGAGATTATCATTGATTAACACGTGGGTTGACATGTCGTTAATATCAGAAGATTTTTTTCTTTTGATTTGTTTAATTGCTCTTACAATGTCACGCAAGGTGAAAGGTTTACAGTCGATTACTGGGCATGTTTTATTATTTAAATAGCGCGAGAGATATCTTCACTTCAAACGGTTTAAGTTCACTTGTAAGAAGCTTTTTGAAGATTAAATTGCCAAATTCAGACATTTTGCATCGGATAATTATTACGGTCTGACGACAAGAGATTATAACCCGGCCGTGTCACGACGAAGACTGACCTTGACCTTGAAATGACCTTGACCTTGAAATCGTTGACCACGTAGCATATCTTTAATTTTTGGGAATGTAAAATAATCATTGGGGCTCAAGTCAGGGCTATACGGTGGATGGTCCATTAACTCCACGTTTTCCTGATTTAAAAACGCGATCGTTTTGCGAGCGGTATGTGAACTCGCATTATCCTGGTGAAAAATGATGCGACGATTCGGATTAATTTTACGAAGTTCTCTTATGACTTCCGGCAAACAAACTATTGTGTACCAATCAGCAGTAACCGTTCTGCCTTCTTGTAAAGGAATCGTAGCAACATGACCAGTTTTCGATACAAACGAAGCGACCATTTTTTTCGACACGCTACGAGAGCGGACAACTTTTGTTGGCTTGACCTCGCCTTCGAAGACCCAAACAGCCGATTGATGTTTTCTTTCGGGCTCATATGAATAAATCCACGATTCATCACCAGAGACGATATTGTAAACTGCATTTGAGCTCCCTCTATTGAACCGTTGCAGAGTAGACCGACACCAATTAACACGAGCCGACTATTGTTCCTCGGTCAAACGATGGGGCACCCAGCGGGAAACTAACTTCTTGACACACAGTTCATCGTGTAAAATAGTTTGAATCGCTGTCATACCAATGCTGAGAGAAGCCCGAATCTGCTCGTATGTCACATGTCTATCTTCTCTTATTAATTGGCGCGCAGCATCGATGTTATCTTGTGTTACCGCTGTTTTTGGTCGACCAGTAGAAGGAACTGTCGTGAGAGAGGAACGTCCACGACGAAACTCAGAATACCAACGATATATCGTCGTTTTACTGGGTGCTTCAAGTTCATAAACAGAAACAAGCTCGGCGAGACATTGTTCTTGAGATAAACCTCGACGAAAGTTGTGAAAAATTATGGCACGGAAATGTTCCCGCGTAAGCTCCATTTTCCCCACTGACTTGTCAAATTCAAATGGCTACTACTCTTTTCTTTTTTACTTTTTTTAAAATTCAAAAATGGAATTGTGTTTGAAATAATACTACATGTCATAAACCAAAAAAGTTTTAATCTAATTTATTCCTGAGTATTCTATTCCCGATCTTTTCGGTTTGGCCCTCGTACAACAAGATCTACGTGTGTTCACTTTATGGGTTATAAGTTAATAAATGTTAGATTATTTTCGTGAAATTCAAATGGTGGAAAATTTGCTCCGGGGACGCGTATGCTCTGCGCAAATTTTGGGAGTTGGATGTAACGGGCCGATGGTCCGACACGGAATTACACGAAAAATATAATAAAGTATATTCTACTTTAGGAGTCTGAAAATGAGTAATAATACAATAGGAATCTTAATATAAATGATCATAGATTTTTGTTCAACTCGTAAATAAAATGAAGGTCTAATTATGCATTATTACTTTAAATAATTGCTTGAAAAATACTCGTCTAGCGCCGCAAATCGGCGCATATTAAAACCTCTTTGGTTAAAATCTACTTGTCAAACAGGAAATAGAAATGTGTGAAGGAAGTGGGTAGGATTGGTGATGTTAGCCGTGATCGACTGGATTGTAGCTCTCTGATTGGCCGGTTTGGGCGGTCTTATCTCTAAATTCGAAAAATGTGGAACAAGCAAGCTACGTCACCCTTTTCTGCTGCGAACGTATCGTGAGAGCAAGATGGAGCCCCGCTATGACAAGAAAAATCTGCGAAAATGAAAAAATGTGACTGTACACCGAGTGTCGTCGCTGCAATTGACAAAAGCTAAGTTTCCTAGGACATTTCATTACCCCAATTAGTCATTTTAGTTCAATTCGACACTAAATAGCACATCGAGATTGCCACCGACGGCAGTCTTTGTCAAGAAAATTATTATTTTACTAAATGTTTTTGTGTTATAGCGACTTCCGAGTACTCTGAACGTCAAGACGCGCGTTGAGTAAGAAAATAAACCAATATTTTTATAGTCCTTATAAAGTGTGGTAAGATGTTCTAGGGCTAAGTCTCATCTTCCTTTAAAACTTACAGGAGGTCGATGGACCATGTGAAATAGGAACCAAAAGCTACAAACCATTTGCTGCACATCAGAAGAACGCAGGGGGAGCTGAGCATCCAATTCCAAGCCAGCAGCAGTCCAGACAACCCAGTCATCGTATCAGTAAGCTAGTCGCAGACGGGTAAAAAGATTTAATATTTACTCTTTCAAATCGGCCAATCTACTTTGAATGACTCATGCCAGTCAATTATTTGAGCATATCTATCCTTCTCTGAGATTCTATACAATCAATTTTACTAACTTTAAAAGGTATAGCTACAACTGAAAGCTACTACCCACTTTAATATAAAATTCAATTCTAAGTCTTTTATAAAGAAGGTCTTTTTGGCTCAAATGCCGCAAATGAAAAATGCATTTGAGTCATCTAATAAACTCATTTTTTTTTATGCTACAAGCTAAGATACAAAGCTTATGATATCTAAATTCGACTTGGGAAATATTGAACCCAGTATATTGCAATACATCCATACCGGGGTTGCAAATACAACAGGAGTCAGTTTGTAAGTCATCTCGCACATATAAAGTAATAAAACACCTTTATCTATATGGAAAGATTGATCTGAAAGGACTGGATATATTCCAGGCCTTTACATTGTTAACTAAATACTAAACTTCCTTGAAGAAAGTTAAATATCAGTCTTGGAGAAGTTTAGATGTACTATTTTGATGTTTTCATGTACCATTTACAGCCTTCAGATCTGCCTGCTTCCTTTCACACAAATTATTTACAGTACCTATAGGCTCATACTAATATAAATTAATTGTATAGGAATTCAACTTATTCATGGACTTCTTCGGGTCCAAAAAGCAGTTTAGACATCTCATCGGTCATTTTACGACTAGGACAATCCCAATAAATAGGCTTCAGAAACTACAGGACAAGCGTTAGGTAACATTAGGACTTTCTTTAGATTTCCCATTAGGTTCAGCTAGGATAGTTAGAAATTAAGACATTACCACATTTAGATATACTTATATCAATAGACAGTTAAACTTATACACACCTTCATGCATAGATACAACTTAATAGTTTAGGCTAGGTTAGGGCCATTACAATCTGATGCTTGGGTTCGTGCCCGGATAGGAAACTAGTAAATAAGTTTAAGTTTCAGCCGTTACAATCTTGGAGCTGTCGATGACCAGTGATGATCTGGCTTCGAGCTGCATCTAATAGTTACAGTATGCCAGTGTATTTATATTCTCTTTGGGTATGCCTACTAGTCTTTATTCAGATGATTGAAAAGAGTTGGGACAGTTTACTTAAATTCGTTAAAAATAAGTTTCTTAGTACTCACTCTAATGTAATGGAAGTAGCTGTATATTTTTGCCTTTCAACGACTTGTTTACTTGAACAGTCATCTGACAGTTCAGTGTGGTTCAGTTCCAATACTTCGCCTAGCCTAAATCACAGATTAGATAGAATATCTATATACTGTATGGTGCAAGGTAATAATTTCCGCCGCGTTGCCTTCGCAAGGAACATTTTATTAACATTTTTACTTTCTACGCAAGAAATACGTCTTAAACCCCGTCCCTGGGGACATCAGAAATTTATGACAATTGAACCCTAAAGCAATTTTACACAGAGTTCCCGAAAATGCAAACTCTAAGTAGAAAAAATCTATGTGAAACTATGCCTTATTGAATAAAAACCAATTATTGTTCCGAGCTTCAGAGGTGATGAGGACATAATATTACCAGTTCTTTTTCGTAACTCATGCAGGGTAGAATAATTCTGAAGTTATTTTTTATTTTCACCAGCGCCTGGTGCAAATTTTTTGTGGGTTGTCTCCGCAAGGTACCACCTATACCACCAACATTTTTACTGTCTATGAAATGTTTCCCTTGTTATCACGGAACGCTGATAAGACATAATTTCACCATTTCACCAAACCCACGCAGGGTACGTATAATAAATCTGAGTTATATTTTTTATTTTCACCGCAGTGACGACGTACGGTGCTTATTTATGACGTATTGCCTTCACAAGGCACAATAGCAATATTTTTGCTTTTACGCATACTATTTTCCCTGGCTATCGGAAATGATGATGGCACTTAATTTTGCCATGCCTCGAAACCCACGCAGGGCATTATATTTCGACCAAGAGGCAACCATCCTGCACAGAATAACAGAAATGTTACAATACGTTCTTCGATGCCACCCTCAAGGACGGCTTTATGAAAACAGTTTGACTCTATGTTCATAGCAGGTCAATTAGTACAAACAGGTGGGTGATGTAAGGAGCGAAAACAAATACGAGTACCTACCTACCTTGAATACCTGTAATCACGGATACCACATTCCGTTCAAATAAAGCTCTATCCTACCAAATTCGCTTAATCATTCGCTCCAAACGCCCTTTTCCAAGGAAATGTCCTTGACCTTGATATATAAATGATAAAATGGACATGCTTGAAACCCAATCACTTCTTTGACGTTTACGTTCTCGCCGTAGGTGAGTATATATTTTCCTTGTTTACGTTTAATGCAAAGTCATACTATAGACGGAGAGCGCGTGGTCGTCAACCCTACCTCATCGATAACCAAGATGCGACTAATCTAGGGTGATGCACGTTAAAAAGTTATATCCGAATCCACAGGGTTGCCTGGGCGCAACCTCTGCCAGGTTTTGTACAGTGGGCAATAAACTTGTCATTTTTTGGGCAAAAATTACCTCATCGAATACCAAATAGGTACATAGTACATTCGATAGTACTCATCAAGGAGTGCCTAAATCAACAAGGTTGCCTCCCTCAATCCTGGCACAATCGGAAGTTGGCCTGATTTTAAGGTGGTCAAAAATTACAAAAATTACCTCATCGTTTACCAAGTAGGTACTTATCACAACTGATAGAGCTTTTCAAGAAGGGGCTAAATCAACAAGGTTGCCTCCCCAAATCCTGGCACATTCGTGAGTCGGCCTGATTTTAGGTTGGCAAAAAAATACAAAACTAACTTACGATAATGAGTAATGAATTGAAACATATACCATTTGAAGGTTCTAGACATTAATAAATAAATAAATTTGTTTATTTTCTCCCACAAAAAGTTTCTTACAAATATATTAAGATCAACTTAGACATTAAACTTACACTACTGTAAAGAACTTGTATTATGTGGGAGACAGGAGCTCAAACTAGGAAAACCCTGTGCTAAGAGACTCCTGGCTCCCTCACTCGGAAAATGAACCAAACTACAAAAATATAATAATTGTGCGATCTAGTATTAAGTTGATAACTGAACATTAAATTTATTAACTAAAATTTCAGCAACGTATTAAAAATAAAAAGGAAAATAAAATAAATATAAACAAAATTTTGAAAACTTCAGATTAACAGTAAAATTAAATAAAAAGGCAACGCGCGTGTAGGTATGTGTGTGTGTATGTATGTATGTGTGTGTGTATGTATGTGTGTGTGTGTGTGGTGTATGAAAAAAAGTTTTTGAGTACTTGCAGGAAAAGTAGGTAACTTATGACACAATAGATAGTAAACGCTCCGTTTCTTCATAATCAAGACTTTGTAGCCAGTCCGCGATTTTTATTTTACATTCTATTTTGGATAGGCTATATATTGAATGTAATTCATTTGCTCTGTTATAAAGTATACTTCCCCTGAAACTAAAGAATCTCCCCCCAAAACTAGTTTTAACAGAAGAAGTTTCACATACTCTAGGCTTTCTTCTTGCGATTGTTTCTTTCTCTAAAGCAAATTGAATAGAGGAATGTTTTAGTAAGATAGTGTTTAAAATGTACAATTTGCGGACAGTTAACACTTTAGCTTCCATGTATAAATCCGTAGTAGGAAACAAACGCGGTTTAAAAAGAGACAGCTTTAAGATCATTCGTTGAGACCGTTCCACTTCAAGCATAAGCGTCTTACCTGCACCACCCCATGTAGTGATACAGTATGAGATCACAGATTGACACAGAGCTTCATAAATCGTTTTGATCAGTGACCAATTAGAAATATGTCTTATATTTTTAAAAATATATGTTAATTTTCGCAATCGTTTAGATAAACTCATAATATGATCTCTAAAAGTTAAGTTATTATCAATCAGTAATCCCAAGTACTTCACCGTGCGACTGTTTTCTAACACGGGGCAATCACAGGCAGTGCTAGAGATTGGATATGAACACGAATGAGCTTTAATATTATGTCTGCTGAAGTCATAAGATACGTTTGTGATCGAAAAACAAATATACTTTGTTTTGCAAGTGTTAAGTGTCAGAGAGTTTAAAGACAGCCATTGACACACAGTATTAAAACCATTTTGTGCCAGGTCAAAAACTTCATCCCAAGAGTTACCATAAAATGTAAGCGTGGCATCATCAGCGTAGGCAATAATATTGCAATTTTGTAGATTTAACTGGCATAACTCATTTATGTAGCATATGAATAATGTAGGGCCTAATATGCTTCCTTGTGGAACGCCATAGTTGATCAGATTCTCATCACTAAACTTATCACCAATACGAACTCTTTGGGAACGATTCCGAAGGTAGTCTTGTAAGAGTTTCAGCTGTGTGTTTCTAATTCCCAGGTTCTCTAGTTTGGTAATAAGCGTAGCAAAGGAAACCGTATCAAAAGCCTTCTGCAGGTCAATAAATATGGTTACACATTTCATTTTACTATCCAATTTTTTAACAATAAACTCCGTAAAAGAATGAACAGCTTCAGAGGTGGATTTGCCCTTTCTAAAACCGTATTGATGCTCTGAAATTAACTAATTTGACTCTAGGTAATTATTTAATCTAATATTAACTAATCTTTCTAAAAGTTTTGAGATTGACGGAAGTAAAGATATGGGTCGGTAATTCGTTACCTCATCTCTTTTACCACTTTTAAAAATAGGGACTATTATTGACTTTTTAAGGGCAGTCGGAAAGATGCCTTCATTTAAACACATGTTTATGATATGAGTTAATGGAGGGACTATAAGATTTTTCAAGTGGTTGAGAACTTTCGGTGAGATACCGTCCCAACCAGAGCCACAATCCGACTTAAGACTACAGATAAGTTTTTCTACCTCTTCCACACTCGTATCTAACAAGACAAATGAATTTCTCACTACCGCGGTGTTAATTTGGTTAGCCGGGATAGAATGTACACTTGTAGAAATTTTACTCGCTAATTCTGAACCAATTGTTGAAAAGAATCTATTTACTGAGTTTAGCGATTCTTCAGGTGTAATATTCACCTTTAAAAGATCTGTTGCAAATTCTTTAGGCTTATTTAAATTATTAATATCTTTTATAGTTTTCCAGATTTTTTTATTATTTTTACCTGCCTCATTCAATTTATTCTTTTCATACTGTCTCTTACATTTTTTAATATATCGTTTCAAAAATTTCTATAACGCTTGTATGTAATTTTAAGAATTTCATTTTCAGGATCTTGTCTGAGTTTGTAGTGCATACGATCTCTATTTCTGATACATTTTAATAAACCGGTGGTAATCCATGGCTTTATTGTTACTTTATTTCGGGGTATTCTAATAGTCAATGTATTTTTTATTATTATACTTTGGATGTAACATAAAAATAAATTAAGTGAATCTTCAGAATTTTTAGCTTGATAAATGGAGGTAAAATTTATATTTTTAGAGTCTTCATATAAGTGTTCAAAGTTAATTTTTTTGTAGTATTTATGTATTGTGTAATATTTTTTTATTTTAGTTTGAAGGCAGAACAGAACTGGGCTATGATCAGTTGTAACTGTATTTAAAATAAAAGTTAGCGAAGGTAAATTTGTTTTTAAACAAACATGGTCTAAACAGCTGTCTCCTCTGGTAGGTACATAGTAAGCGGGAATCACTCCAAAAAAAGCAAGAATATCAAGATAACTTGATACTGTTTGGTTCAACTGTAAAATATAAATATTTATGTCTCCAACCAATAATATGTTCCTAAAGGAGGAAAGCTGACCTAAAAGATTTTGCAGTGATTGAAAAAAATTATCTAAGCTAAGAAAGCTCGGTGGCCGATAGATAGCAATAATAGCAGTTTCGTTATTAATTTTAATCACCAGACAGTTAGCATCCAAAGCATTCGGTTCCTCCACAACATATTTTAAATCGTCATTAATTAAAATTACAACTCCATCATTTTGATTGTAGTTATCCGAAGTGCAAAAGCTAGAATAACCCCGTTTCATCGGTAGCTTACTTACACATGAGAGCCAACATTCCGACAAAATAATGACGTCACAAACGAGATCAAGCCTAGCAAGCAGAACGCTTAAACCATTGTAATTTTTATTTAGACTTCTTATATTATGTTGCAATATTTTTAAGTATGACGCAGGAATTGATATAAGATTTTTACAGTGCTCTGGTTCACAGATCTGTAAGTCAGTCAGTTCAAAATTATCTAGATTATTAATATTATTCAAGTAAGTCAGCTGCAAGCGAGTCGAGCGGATAAAGGTATAAACATTGTAGGTATACGAGTAGTCTCTCTACGAACAGCATGAAGATAGGGCGTTTGTTTATGCATGTACTCCGGGTTGTAGGTTTGTTGTGACATGTAGTGTTAGTGTGTGTTTGATATGCGTGTGTAATGTTATAGCGGTTGCAAAGAATAAACACGTAATAAGACATGTGGGTAATTAGGTAAAACATTCTAGTGAACGAGTAGGTTTTATCGATGGAATTTAAACATAAGGTAAGATATGAGTTATGAAGGTAGATTAATACTAGTCAAATATTAACCAAATTCACAGTCGATGCGAATTGCCGGCATTTGTTTAGATTTTCGTATAAAAATTTTCCCATAAGACGTCCAACATCCTTCGTAATTTTGGGTTTTTGCCAACTCTCTTGCTTGAAAAAGTAGCCGTCTGGCTCTGGTAGTTAAACAATCTGATATGTAAACGGGCTTTGGGGGTCCGTCCAGTTGAAGGTGAGATGTATTAAGCTTGTGTTGCTTATCTTTAGTTTTGTTGAACTGGGCTGCAGATTTAACGAGATTTTCCTTGAGAGAAGTTGACGTAAACTCCACTATGATCGGCCCAGTTTTTTCAGACGTCGTTTTTACACGAAAAATATTTCTTATGTCACTTTCCTGCATCGGCTGACTGACGGTGGTGCCTAAAGCCAGAACATGTTTGCGAAGCAAAATTTTGTCCTCGAGTTGACTGGCTGGAATGTTTCTTATTTCAACAGTGGCACTTTTAGTACTACGTTCAAAGCTGTCAATTTTTTTCTCTAGAGTCTTGATCTGCGTTACATATGAGTTTTCTAAGCTTTTGATTTGTGTTTTATATGCTTTATTATCATTCTCAACTGCTGTTAGTCTAACCAACAAAGCATCATACTGTGAGCTTAGAAAGTTTAGAGATGATTGCATGGATGAATTTTGTGTCATGACTTCTGCAATATCAGCTTCTAATTTTGAAAATTTGATGTTCTGGCTGGTCTTAATCTCGATTAAAATTTCGAATAGTTTCTTGTTACTCGGGGTGCGTTGAGTGACGAAATCCGGATCATCATCTTCTACATTTGTTTCTGGAGTAAATACGATTTTTTTCTCGACTGTAGAACCTGGTATATCGTTGTCCTTTGAGGATAATGCCCCTTTATTCGGTTTGTTTTTCGATTTCGGTGGTGGAGTACGCTTCATCGACATTTTTTTTATATTGAAAACTACCGTGTACGGTTTTGTAGGTAGGAATTGAATGGCACAAATTATTCACACTAGTTATGTTACACGGAAACTTTATTTGATGACTTGCGCAGATTCTAGGTGTCTAATTATTGCACTCGCTACACCTTACACCTGTTTATTTATTTAAGACCCGGTAGGTACTATACAGAATTTATTAGAACACACGTCCGAACTGAACCAATATCCGAGGAGGAATGAACATGTCACATTGTGATAATATTTGCTATAGTATGCCGACACTTAAACTCATGTTTCATATTATTATACAGGATAGACAGTTACGATGGGGTAAACACGGCAGCTACTACAAGCATTTTAGCTACATAAAAACTTAGTATAGAGACTAACCCTAACTTTTAGAGATATTTTGACCTATAATCACAGATTTTGGAAAAAATGTACAGTCAAAAAAAAATTGCAATTTTCACATAAATTTTTATCATTCCATTTGATTTTCTTATTGATAAAGAATAAGAGATTAATGTATTAGAACTGTCAGAAAGCACAACATGATTTTCCCATACATGTAAAAGGAGAAACAGAAATTTTCATGTACCTTTTTTACGAAACATTTTATCCTATTGTTACTAAGAAACAGAAGTCTGTTCAAGGTCCATCAGGGTCAATGTAATAAGAATTCTCAGAAAATGCAAAATAAATTTTTACCTTACTTTAAGGGCGATTTGCATTTTCTAAGTGGGCAAAACACTTTTTGGGTAAAAAATACCTGAACGAATGTAGATGTAGTGGATGTATGTGTAGTGCAGGATGTGTGTGTGTGTGTGTTCGTGTTGATATAGTGCTGTTTAAGAAGTGGCAATATCAACACGGTTGTCTCGTCAAATCCTGACACTTTCGGCCTGTTTTTTCAAATTACTGAATGAATGACTGGTATATCGATGCACAGCCCAAACCACTAAACCTAGAAAAATGAGATTTTGCACATAGATACCCCATACAGTGTAGGCAACATGGTTACCTCCTCCAATCCTGGCACATTCGGGAGTCAGCCTGATTTCTTATCTGTATTTATTTTAGTTTATCACACGTTATTGCAAAGTATTTTAATTTTACTTTTGCACTATTGTGTCCCGCTGCTATTCACTTTTTCACTGCTGCAGGTTGGCTAAAAGAATTCCTTTAATTTTGTTGTTTTATTTTACCTATGTGTGAAATAAGGAATATGTACAAAATCATTAGGTTTACCCGCCAAATCCTGGCACTTTCGTAAGTCGGCCTGATTTTGGGTTGGCGAAAAATACAAAATTTAGCTACATGAAAACATACTATGGGGACTAACTCTTTATTTTGGAGAAATTTTGTCGCACATTTACTGATTTCTAGTAAATGTTCAGTAAAAAACAACTGAAATATTTACAAAACTTATATTTTTCATTTAATTTGATCCTCTTACTGATAAAGAACAATTCTCTGTGGGATCAACCGAGGTAGTATTAGAACTCTCATAATTCTCGGAGTTGCAATTGAAATTGAACAAAATTGAAACTAAATCAGAACTGAATAATTTTTTTTATTGAAATTGAATTATTTTGAACTTTATTTGAAATCATGGAAACTGTTGATCCTAGTGTAACAACACGTAACCTACCTAAATGGATATTGTTGATTGGAATTTAATTATTTTAATTCTGTTATAATTTTGGCCATAAATGCGTGATCGTCTAACTTCAACATATAAAGACCCGTACATTGTGGATTGGTCATAAAATTTATTAAAGAAAAATAAGTTGATTTGTGGTAATAACTTAGAAGAAACTGAAATAAAAAGTGAAAATAATTATAATATAATAAAATTATTTAAAATAAAACATACCAATTCAGCCCGATAGCTTGTGTGTGATGTCAAACCGAGCGCTACAGATTCATCTCGATCGCACGTCACTTTCAACTTCTAGGTGACTAGGTTTCTTAGTTCTAGACCTAATAGTGAGAAGTAAAATTAAATTAAGTACGTGGTCTCCTCGTCTCGCGCTGCTGGAATGAAAGTGACTCAAAACCAGGGATAGGGTTTGGATGCAGACTTTAAAGTGTAGAATTAGGTTTCCTATAGATTTTTAGAATATCTGGGACTCCCATCCAACCTAGCATCCCAGGCCTACCTACAAAGCCTAGAACAATCCTACACCCGAAGTCTAAGCTAGGTTACCTAGCAAACCATCTCGCACATCATTCTGATCGTCTCTAAATAACATCCATCTCCACCTGCCTATTTATCTACGATTAGTAAACTGTTTTATATCCATTTGATCCAAACGGAACAGGATTCAACACTCAATTTTAACGTGTAAGAGTGCTAAATATTGTCCCTCTATAATACAGGCTAGGCGACTTAGGAAATCTAACCAGTACTATATTCGTGGAACATTAGATAATACCAATTTACTAAAATAATATTGTCTTATAAATGCACGACTGTGTTATACCGATTAATTTTATTGTGTATTCATCGATATAACATTAGAATTCCTACATCACATTTAAGTGTTATACATCCATCACCACCTAAGTGCCCTAATAACCTAGCATCAAATGAACCCAACCTAATTCTCACGCTGGCTCCATAAAAAAAAACAGGATTCAGCTGCACCTAGATTTAACTCAGAAAACTTGTCGTTGATCACCCCAGCACCTTCTCAGATGACCTATCATTTCAAGAGACCAAGCTAGCACTTTTAAATGAATAGTAGGAAATCTGAAATAAACTCACCAATAACGAACCCACAAATTCCCGGCGGGATAGACACAAACACGAAGCCCTCTCGTACGTAGCATGTTCGTTCACTACACTAAATTGAAAAATAATTTTAAATATTAAACTACGCCATTTCGTACTTGTTAAAAAAAAAGGTATGTGTTTCCTATTGCAATGCCTGACGCTTCATTATCAAATCGAGACCCTATTATTTATCACTGTGCTTTAATTGGGCGGTCGCCGCAAAAATAATTCGTGCACGTAAATACTATTGTAAATCCAGGCGTTGACTGCCTCAAACCCTAATGTTTAACACTAAAGTACTAGGTATAATCTGGCGCTCGCCGAAAAAAAATAGAAAATGAATTATTAATTTGTGCACGTAATCCCTATTGTAAAGCCAGGCGTTGACTGCCCCCTGCATCTCCCTCTTTCAAAATTCCAAATATTCCTTACAATTTTATACCTGCTGCAACTCTCTACTGAATTGAATCTTATCTTAATACAAAAACAGAACAAATTACTATATGTGCAATGCAATTTGACTGCAGTGTTTATTTGTGTCACTATGTCGCTATGCCTTTTGCTAAATTTCTAAGAAGAATTGGTCTTACAACCATACGTCCGCTGCGTCTTTTTACCAAAATGAATCTAATTACAAGGCATAACAGTCCACTACGAGCGCAATGCTATTTTGTAAGTGGGAGGTCTGTTTAGGTGTACAGTCAAGAGGACGTTTAGCTTGACACGTTGGATTTCGTACCATAATTATTTTAATCTCCGCAAGAGCTAAAGACAAACTGCGAGTGTCAAGCTTTACCTGTTGTTGACCGTACCTGTTCTTAATTGAATAGTGGTGAAAAATTATAGGGTCTTATTTGTTTTAAATTAGTAAGTCTATATCATTTTATACGTTTATTATTAAATTCGTAAAACTGTGACGAATATAATCGTTACACTAGTCAATTAGCTCTTGAAGGAAAACTATAGGTCTCGAGAAGATCTTCATTTCGGTTACTAACAGTCAAACTTTAAATATAATGTAACTACTGTCCCTAGACCATTCATTCATATATTCGCACAAATGATAGAACTCGTCAATCTATATTTATAATCTATAGTTTAGTTGACAACTGTTTAACTTTAAGCTGTTACAATTCTGAAACCACTATATATCATATGTTCGGAAAAATGATAGATCGCGTCAAGATCTTTATTTCGTTTGACAGCTGTCAAACTTAAAGTAGCTATAACTTGGAAACTACAGACCCTAGACTACTCGCATACAGGGAAAAATGATAGACCTTGGCAAGATCTTTATTTCGTTTGAGAGCTGTCAAATCTAAAACCACTATAACTCAAAAACTACTAACCCTAGACTACTCATATGTTCAGACAAATTATATAGCTCGTCGAGATCTTTATTTCGGTTGACAGCTGTTAAACTCAAAATCGCTAAATTTCGGTAACTACTGACCCTAGATTACTCGTATGTTCAGACAAATAATAAATCTCGTCGAGTTTTATATTTCAGTTGACAGCTGTCAAACTCAAAATCGCTATAACTCGGTAACTACTAACCCTAGACTACTCGTACGTTTGGAATAATGCTAGATCTCGTTGAGATCTCCGTTTCGACTGACAGTTGTCAAAATTAAGACGACTGTATCTCGTAAACTAGTGATGAAAGGCAAGCTCTGTTTGGGGAAAAAATTGTGTTCTTGACTAGGTCTTATCTTCTAGTGAAATAAAGTATCTTATCTCGTAAACAAGCGATGTGAAAATACTAAATGTAGGAAAAATATTAATTTGTCACTTGTAATGTAGATCTCTTCGAGACTTATATTTTTTCTTCAACCAGTGCAAGACTAGCATCGCTGGTTTATGAGATATGGCGGTTTTTATTTTGACAACTGTTGACCGAAATAAAGATCTCCACGAGATCTATAATTTATTCCGGCACATAAGTAGACTAGCGTTAGTAGTTTTCAAGTTATAGTTTTTGAAAGTTTGACAGCTGTCAAACGAAATAAATATTTTTTCGATGTCTATCATTTGTCCAAACATACAAGTAGTCTATTGTCAGTAATTTCCAAGTTACAGCGATTTTGAATTTTCCAGCTGTCAAACAAAATAAAGATTTAAACGAGACCTCTTATTTGTCCTAACATGCGAGTAGTCTAAAAACTGTAGTTTCAGAGTTATATGGGAGTCTGATCAAAACATCGCATCGTAACAGATAGACTGCCAAGTAACCTTATAAGTGTTCTTTTTTTCTTTTTGTGGTACGGAACCCTAAAAATAATCGAACTTTATAATTTAAATAAAATCATAAAATAAAAATGACCACTAATCATTTCAAATCAGACCGAGTGACGAAAGTGCCAGGATTTGGCGAGGTAACCCTATTAATTTAGTATATATTCTTTATTGCACATTTAGGTAAAACAAAACAACAAAATAGCGGTCTTTTCTCTAGAAGAGATTTCTTTCAGCCAACCTAAGGCAGTGAGAAAGTTATTAGCAGCGTGACAGTATAGTACAGAAAGTATAATTAATATCTATGTGCAAAATTTCAAGTCTTTAGGTCCAGCAGTTTGGGCTGTGCGTTGATATATCAGTCATTCATTCAGTAATAAAATAAAATCAGGCCGAAAGTGCCAGGAAAGCGAGGCAACCGTGTTGATATTGCCACTAAAAGAGCACTTCATCAAAATACACACACACACAGACATCCTACACTAAACCCATGCTCACATCATATGCACACAAACACACTTTCAGACACACACATACATTCACTACATCTACATTCGTACAGGTAATTTTTACCCAAAAAGTGTTTTGCCCACTTAGAAAATTCAAATCGTCCTTAAAGTAAGGTAAAAATTTATTTTGCATTTTCTGAGAATTCTTACTACCTTGACCCTGGTGTATTTTTAACAGACTTCTATTTCTTAGTAACAAGAGGATAAAATGTTTCGTAAAAAAGGTATATGAAAATTTCTGTTTCTCATATTTCATGTATGTGAAAATAATTTTGTGCTTTTTGACAGTTCTAATACATTAACCTAGATTGACCCCATAAAAAATATGTTCTTTATCAATAAGAAGATCAAATGGAATGATAAAAATTTATGTGAAAATTGCCACTTTTCTTGTTGACTGTACATTTTTCCAAAATCTGTGAATGTAGGTCAAAATATCTCTAAAAGTTAGGGTTAGTCTCTATACTAAGTTTTTATGTAGCTATAATGCTTATAGTAGCTGCCGTGTGTACACCATCTTAACTGTCTATCCTGTATAATAATATGAAACATGAGTTTGTGTCGGCATACTATAGCAAATTTTATTAAGATGTCTAGAACCTTCAAATAGATAGATAGATAGATAAATACTTTATTGTCACACACAAAACACATTAACAATAAAAGGAGACTCTTAAATCTAGGGTGACAAAGGCGGTCTTATCGCTAGGAGCGATCTCTTCCAGACAACCTTTGCATGCAGGAAAGTTTGAATGAAAACTGTAGTAGTGTGCCAATATACTTATAATATTAATATACTACTGCAATACAATAAATATATATATATAATGTAAGTATAAGAATAAATAAATATATATATGTGGGACGGGCAATGAAAAACGTTTATCTTAAAGAACTGGTACTTTTATTTAAATATAAGAGCACAAGCAAAACACAGCAGCCGGCCATCGCTCAGCTCAAAACGGAAGTGCAACACAAGGGAATCGCATATCCTGTGTTCCATTCTTAAAACTAACTTACTAGCCTAACGTCACTTCATCCATACAGCCCAATCATATCCATCTGTCTCGTTCACTCTCTTGCATGCATCTCACTCAGCACACGTTCAGAAACATTCCCACAACTCGGCCATCCTGCTCGCTGACTGTCCTCAGTCAGGCATATCATTTCGTTCCATTTACACACACATCATCACCACTTCATACTTCCAACAGATGCTCTTCATGCAACCAACACCTCATCATACTCTTCTCATTCTCATAATATTAAAGTTACAATAAACAATGTATAAAAAGTAACAATGTGTTTTCTTTATGTAGCTAGTAAATTTCTACCCTCTATGATACATAAGCTAAGTAATGTAAATAAACAACAAATTAACAAAAAGCTAGTGTTATAAAATAAAATATCTTATCCGGTACTTTATATTGTCTCATCCTGTTTAGTAAAAACAATAGTCACATCCAGTATTATAAATCAAAACAGTCAAATCCAGGAAGAAATCTAGTTTATCATTTTCATGTTATAGTTAGTAGTACATAATCTTAATCATTCATTTACTTATAAATTTTGAAAAGTTAGCATTAAATTTTGTAGGTACTACCTATAAAATTAAGCATGTTTAAATCAAGTCTAGGTAGGTAAGACTAGACCTGTTAAGATTTTTATAATTTAAGCAGTATATAAATACTGTATGAAAAACAGAAAGTATACATTAAATTATATAGTCACTACCTATATAATTAAGCATATTTCAGTGGCTGTTCTTTCATGCATCATCTGTTATAAAGATATGTATAGAGAAAATGATTTTTATTTTAACACTTCCAGTGTTCGGATAAATCTACAAAGTAGAAAATCGCAAAATTTCACAACCACAGGCAGGATTCGAACCTGCGTCTTCTGCGTAAGTACCGCAGACGCTTTACCAACTAGGCTACTGTGGTCCTGCCCGATGTTGTGAAATTTAGCGACCTCTATACGCATTCCAACGTTGCGTTTGTGCTGCCACCTAGCAAGCATTTTTGCTGTACTAGCTCAACTAGTCCATCATTGCAGATAGATTTCGAGTTGAAAATTGGTAACACTACGTATAATTGAAAATGATTTTTATTTTAACACTTCCAGTGTTCGGATAAATCTACAAAGTAGAAAATCGCAAAATTTCACAACCACAGGCAGGATTCGAACCTGCGTCTTCTGCGTAAGTACCGCAGACGCTTTACCAACTAGGCTTCTGTGGTCCTGCCCGATGTTGTGAAATTTAGCGACCTCTATACGCATTCCAACGTTGCGTTTGTGCTGCCACCTAGCAAGCATTTTTGCTGTACTAGCTCAACTAGTCCATCATTGCAGATAGATTTCGAGTTGAAAATTGGTAACACTACGTATAATTGAAAATGATTTTTATTTTAACACTTCCAGTGTTCGGATAAATCTACAAAGTAGAAAATCGCAAAATTTCACAACTACAGGCAGGAGGACAGCAAAAATGCTTGCTAGGTGGCAGCACAAACGCAACGTTGGAATGCGTATAGAGGTCGCTAAATTTCACAACATCGGGCAGGACCACAGTAGCCTAGTTGGTAAAGCATCTGCGGTACTTACGCAGAAGACGCAGGTTCGAATCCTGCCTGTGGTTGTGAAATTTTGCGATTTTCTACTTTGTAGATTTATCCGAACACTGGAAGTGTTAAAATAAAAATCATTTTCAATTATACGTAGTGTTACCAATTTTCAACTCGAAATCTATCTGCAATGATGGACTAGTTGAGCTAGTACAGCAAAAATGCTTGCTAGGTGGCAGCACAAATGCAACGTTGGAATGCGTATAGAGGTCGCTAAATTTCACAACATCGGGCAGGACCACAGTAGCCTAGTTGGTAAAGCGTCTGCGGTACTTACGCAGAAGACGCAGGTTCGAATCCTGCCTGTGGTTGTGAAATTTTGCGATTTTCTACTTTGTAGATTTATCCGAACACTGGAAGTGTTAAAATAAAAATCATTTTCAATTATACGTAGTGTTACCAATTTTCAACTCGAAATCTATCTGCAATGATGGACTAGTTGAGCTAGTACAGCAAAAATGCTTGCTAGGTGGCAGCACAAACGCAACGTTGGAATGCGTATAGAGGTCGCTAAATTTCACAACATCGGGCAGGACCACAGTAGCCTAGTTGGTAAAGCGTCTGCGGTACTTACGCAGAAGACGCAGGTTCGAATCCTGCCTGTGGTTGTGAAATTTTGCGATTTTCTACTTTGTAGATTTATCCGAACACTGGAAGTGTTAAAATAAAAATCATTTTCAATTATACGTAGTGTTACCAATTTTCAACTCGAAATCTATCTGCAATGATGGACTAGTTGAGCTAGTACAGCAAAAATGCTTGCTAGGTGGCAGCACAAACGCAACGTTGGAATGCGTATAGAGGTCGCTAAATTTCACAACATCGGGCAGGACCACAGAAGCCTAGTTGGTAAAGCGTCTGCGGTACTTACGCAGAAGACGCAGGTTCGAATCCTGCCTGTGGTTGTGAAATTTTGCGATTTTCTACTTTGTAGATTTATCCGAACACTGGAAGTGTTAAAATAAAAATCATTTTCAATTATACGTAGTGTTACCAATTTTCAACTCGAAATCTATCTGCAATGATGGACTAGTTGAGCTAGTACAGCAAAAATGCTTGCTAGGTGGCAGCACAAACGCAACGTTGGAATGCGTATAGAGGTCGCTAAATTTCACAACATCGGGCAGGACCACAGTAGCCTAGTTGGTAAAGCGTCTGCGGTACTTACGCAGAAGACGCAGGTTCGAATCCTGCCTGTGGTTGTGAAATTTTGCGATTTTCTACTTTGTAGATATGTATAGAGACCTGCAACATAACGTGATTATTAGTTTTATACTTATCTCACTCATTCCGTAGAAACATCTGGCCACATTTTCATAAAATCTGCTGCTGTATAAGTTCTCCCTGGCCCTTCAGATGCACTGCTCAGCTTTTCTACGTCATACCTGTCCTTGCCACATACCCGTATGATTTTGTAGGGTCCAAGGTAGTTTGGTTTCAGTTTTAAACATTTACCAAACTGTGTTCGTTTGATAGCAACTAAGTCACCTGTCTTGTATTTTGTACTCTCCTTTCTTTTCTTGTTGTAATTTTTCTTGTTCTCTTCTTGTACTTTCAACAGCTGGATCTTTGCTCTCTCTCTTAAGTCTTCTCTGTTCACCATGAAATTTTCTCTCTGCTCTTCTTGTATCAGATTTAGTATGTCTATGTCTTCTTTTTGTTTCATTGTTACTCCAGTTAAGACTTCAAATGGGCTCATTCCTATGCTGCGCTGGTAGGTACTATTCATAGATCGCTGCACCCTACTAACATGCTTGTACCATTGGGTCTCTTCTTCGACACACAACTTGGATAGCACTAAAATTAGGGTTCTGTGTATTCTTTCTACTTGCCCATTTCCTCTAGGTACGCCTGTAGTAATCAATATGTGTTGAATATTTTCCTTAGTGCAGTACTCCTTAAAGTCATTGCTTGTGAAAGCTGTACCTCGATCTGTGATTATTCTGGAAGGGTTACCAAAAGTTTGTTGATGAACTGTCAACTTATCTAAAGTTTCTTTAGTTGTAGTTCCTTTTGTAGGAAAAAACCAGACAAACTTGGTGAAAGCGTCAATCATTGTCAGTATGTAATTATACTTTTTGTTTGTTTCGGACAAGGGTCCTATGTGATCTAAGTGTAGAGTCTCTAATGGCATGTTTCCTTTATCAATGGCATTCAGGAATCCTTCTTGCTTGCCTTGTTTCTTCATAGTCAATAAACATGGGACGCAGGAAGCAACCAGCTCTTCTATTTTCTTGTCTAAGTCCTTGATGTAGTAGTCTTTGTTTATCATTTCCATCATTTTCCTTTTTCCGAAGTGTTCATTTGTATGTACTTGCCTCAATAAATCCATTTCCATTCCTTTCGGTATAACTAACTGTCCCTTATCTCCTTTGTATAACAAGCCATTTTGCTCATAATAGTCTGAATAAGCTTTCTCCTTTAATACTTCCAATATTGCCATAATTCCTTCATCATGCTGCTGTCCCTGACGTATTTTCTCATGCAATCCCCTGGTTATGACTCCAATGTAGGGATTTCTACTGAGAGCATCAACATGTCTCATCATGCTACCACTTCTGTGTTCGATACTGTAGTCGTACTCCTGTAACAGCATAACCTATCTTGCCACTCTTGGCGTCAGGTCTTTTTTTCGAAGTGTCATTTCCAATGCCATGCAATCTGTAACAATCTTAAAAGGGATTCCAAGTAGGTACCGTCTGAACTTCCTTACTCCGTCAATGACTGCAAGAGCTTCTAACTCATAACTCGAGTATTTTTTTTCTGCATCTGTAGTCTTTTTACTGCTGTAGTATACGGGGTGTAGACTGTTATCATTTGGGTCTCTTTGCAAAAGAATAGCTGAGTATGCCTGTTGAGAAGCGTCAGTGTGTAATTCTGTTTGCAGGGCGGCATCAAAAATTTTCAATACTGGTTCTTCTGATAACTTTTTTTTCAGCATGTAGAAGCTGTTTTTCTCTTTTTCATCAAATTTAAAACAATTTTCTTTTTTCAATAAATCTGTTAGTGGTTTTGCAATGGCAGCATAGCCGTCTATGAATTTCCTGAAATAGGATGTCAATCCAATAAAGCTTTGGAGTTGTTTCTGTGTAGCTGGCTCCGGAAATTTCATGACAGCATCAACTTTTTCTGCTGAAGGTCTCACTGTGCCATCCTCAATAATGTGACCAAGGTAATCTACTCTTGTTGTAAGTATCTCACACTTTTCCCAATTGATTTGTAATCCGTAGCTTTCTGCTACTTCCAACACAGCTTTAAGTCTTTCAAGTCCTTGTTCATATGTTTCGGCTGCAATTATAACGTCATCAATGAATATTTGCATCCATCCCTTCGCTATTAGCTCCCTGAAAATGATGTTAATAAATCTTGTGAAATAGTTTGGGCAAATTGATAATCCAAACGGTGCTCTTGTAAACTCATATTGTCCATTGTGAGTCACAAATGAAGTATACTTTGTACACTCTTCTTTAATTTTTAAATGAAAGAATGCATCTTTCAAATCTAGCTTGGTGAAAATCTTTGCATGAGAAAGTTTATCGATTTGGTCGTCTATTACAGGCAAAGGGAACTCATCTTTAACCATCTTATCATTAATTTTCCTGAAATCAATGCAAATGCGTATTGAGCCATTCTTTTTCCTAACTAGGACCAAGGGACTAGCATACTCTGAGAAACTGGGCTTTATGATACCTAATCTTAACCACTCGCTTACCTGCTTGTCGACTTCTTCTTGTTCTTTCAACGACAGACGCCGTGGGCGTTGCGCCACAGGGATGTCATCCTTAAGCACAATCTGCATCTCTATGGGAGCTTCTTTCTTCTGAATGGGTTTGTAGTTGGCCACCAACCACCTTACCTCCAGCTCGATGCTTGGGTCGACACCTGGACCTATGAACAAACGCTCCACACTCATGTTTGCCATCCACTCTTCGTCTTTCGGTTCAATTCTTACACAATTCCCATCCAAAACAGCCACTACAGTTCTTAAAAATTCATAACCTAGAACGAAACTATATGGGGTACAGTCATTTGGCACTATATGAAAGTTCACGTCGTAGTATGTCCTTCCGTCGATTTCGATATTTATCTTGCACTTTCCCATGCTTCTGACAGAACGGCTTTGACCGAAACCGTGTAGCGTAGTGTTCAGTTTCTTCTCGCTTCTCGGCCGTCCCAACTCCACGTAAAAGTTTTCGGTAATGAAATTCACGTCGCTGCCCGAATCTATAAGCGCTGTAGAAAAAATATTGCCAATTTTCACGTAAATTTCAGGCTTTTCACAGTATTTTTCTTCAAGTTCAAGTCTTCTTGACTTTTGTTTACACTGTGGACGTCAAAGTGACAGTTGCAGCTGATCGACTCACGGCCGCCATCTTCGTTTTCATCGTGAGTGTCTGAGTGAATGTAAAATACGTCACGCTTCGAGTGCTGTTTTGCCGACGCAGTATTGCCAACAGTACGAGTCGCTTCCGTCTTCGGTTTCTCAGAAAATCCGCTGCTGCCTGCAGCGCCGCCGCCAGTAGATGACGCGTTACACTTTGCTCCAATATGGCCGAAATTATTGCAACGAAAACATTTCAAACCTTTTTCACGATTCGGGCACGTAGATGACGAATGATTTCTCTCCCCGCAGTTGAAACAACGCATCTTCGCTTCCGAACTCGAGGCAGTCTGCTGCACGTCAGGCTTCATTCTTCTAATTTTCTCTTCACTTTGTCTCTTCATGTTTTTCTTATAAGATTCGTACATTTTGAGCCGTTCTTTTAGCTCTGGGTATGTCGTAGCGCCATATAGAAGGATTTTATTGCTCTCCAGATCTGGGATTCCATCAATAATGTATTGGATTGCTACGTAGTCCGCCAGTTTCCCTCTCTTACCAAGCTCCTTCATTTCCAGCATGTACTCATAACATCCTTCGTCTTTTTGTTTCTTCCTTGCAATCATTTGTTCGTGTATGTCCTTTGTGTTTGTCGTATCCGTGAATTCCTTTAGCAGAGCCATCTTCAAATCATTGAAAGTCTTGAATGGTCGTTCAGTTCTGAGCCATGTGGCTGCTGACGATGTGAGGGATCTTCTTGCTATCAGCAACTTCTGCTGCTCCGTTAACCCGAATATATCGGCGTTATCTTCCACGTCTTGTGCCCATTTGGCCGCGGAGTACGTCTTGTCCTGGCCGGAAAATTTGGGAATGGCGTCGTCCAGCAAAACCAGGTTAAAACTTTGGTTCGCCATGTCTTCGTCGTCGTCTGTAAAGTATTCGTCGTCTGTTTCGTCGTAATCTTCGTCTGTTTCGTCGTTATTTTGGCTTTCGAAGCTAGCACTAACACGTCGTTGCTGTGCAAACCACGCCGCCGCCGCAGTCTTCTTTGAGGTTATCTTCGTCGTGTTCGTCGTTAAAAATTTTGATTTTCGTCGTGGTCGCATTGCCCCATCCCGGACGAGCCCCCAAAATTGTGGGACGGGCAATGAAAAACGTTTATGTTAAAGAACTGGTACTTTTATTTAAATATAAGAGCACAAGCAAAACACAGCAGCCGGCCATCGCTCAGCTCAAAACGGAAGTGCAACACAAGGGAATCGCATATCCTGTGTTCCATTCTTAAAACTAACTTAATAGCCTAACGTCACTTCATCCATACAGCCCAATCATATCCATCTGTCTCGTTCACTCTCTTGCATGCATCTCACTCAGCACACGTTCAGAAACATTCCCACATATATATATCTATAAATATATATAGGTAAATAAAATACATACAAACTTGTTGCAAACTATGGAAGAGTTTTATTAAGGAAATGATTATGTTGTTTTGTTTTAAAAACAGCAAGAGACTTCGACTGACGAATATCAGACGGCAAATCATTCCAAAGACTGACGGCTTTCAACGTAAACGATTCCTTATAATAACCTGACCGAGTAAATGGAACTAGCAATAGATTATCAGTTTTGGATCGCAGGTCTCGAGAAAGATCGGAACAGTGGTATCGGAAACGTTCTTTAAGGTATGATGGAGTACGGGGGTCATGCAGTATGTTGTAGAGAAGTGCAAGGACATGCTCATCACGGCGCAATCTGATAGGAAGCCATTTTAACTTGCTCCTGTATTCAGACACATGGTCGAACTTACGCAGCCCAAATATGAATCTTATGCAAAGGTTTTGCAGGCGCTGGAGCTTACTCAGCAGATCCTCATTGAGGTCAGTAAGGCAGACATCAGCATAATCAAGAATTGGCAAGAGTAAGGACTGCGCAAGTTCAACTTTGGTCTTCACGGGGAGCAAGTTTTTCCACCTACGAAGTGCCCCAGCAGCAGCAAATACCTTACGGCTGGTTTCAGTAATGTGTGGCCGCCAAGAAAGAGTATTGTCAAATAGGACACCAAGGTTTTTGACAACCTTGCTGTAAGGTAACGCAACGTGACTGAAGGTGACAGGTGGAATTACGTCAAAATTGAGCCGTGATATCTGTTTTGAGCCTCCAATGATGATAACCTGCGACTTGTTAGGATTTACTAAAAGACCATGTGACTCACTCCAACGATGGACAGTCGCGAGATCGTCGTTGAGTTTGGAAATCAGATTCACGATATCATCAGTGGAAGCATGCCAGTAAATTTGCAGATCATCAGCATACAGGTGGTAATGACAGGATAGAAGGGGAGTTAGGAAATTGATAAAGATGGAAAAAAGGAGAGGGGAAAGAACACCACCCTGAGGCACACCAGCAACTACGTCGCAACAATCTGAGAGTTTATCATCAGCACGGATACGCTGACGGCGCCCGTAGAGATAACCACGAAACCACTCGACTGCCGAGTCCGAGACGGAGAGAGATTCTAACATGGCCAAAAGGATGTCAAAATCAACGGTGTTGAAAGCGTTACTGAAATCAAGAAGAACAATTGCCGTAACCTGTTGATTTGACATTCCAAACCGGATGTCATCGGACACTTTAGTCAGAGCAGTAGCGGTGCTATGTCCAGGGCGAAAACCGGATTGGAAAGAGCTGAGGATATTGTTACTGTTAACAAACAAACTCAGTTGATGCTGCACAAGGCGTTCAAGGACTTTGGAAAGGAAAGGAAGGATGGAAATAGGCCTGAAATGTGAAAGTAAAGAAGGATTAGAGATCTTGGGAATAGGAATTACTGCAGCCTCGCGCCAGCAGCAAGGGAAGGTACTGGTACTGAGCGAGAAGTTAAAAGTATGGCAAAGAATAGGTAACAGGGTTTTAAGCCCCAGTAAAATCATCCTGCGACTTATGCCATCAACACCTTCGGCATTGGATTTGATGCTAAGGATGTGTTTCTCAACTTCACGCTCAGTAACAGATCTAAAGCTGAAAGGATTGTGTTGCGGAGCAGGGATAGAGAACAAGGTTTGTAAGGTGGCTTGTTTGGTAGTTGAAGGTAAAGGAGAGGATGCTGAAAAATGGCGATTAAGTGAATCGAGATCTAAATTGGGCTGTAAAGCGGATTTAGATTTACCTATGCCAAGCGAATTTAGGAAAGACCACACCTTTGCCGGATCGCCATTTTCAACAGAGGAATGTATGTGACGACGCTGCGCATCCCTGCACATTCTGCTACAACGATTTCGGAGGTCCCTATACCTACTGCGGTTTTCATCGGATGGATCCTTCCTGAACTTGGCCTTAACAGCATTTCTCTTAGCCATGAGGGCCTTAATGCCATCCGTAAGCCAAGGAGCGGGGAGATGTTTGAGCCGAACTGGACGAAGCGGAGCATGAGTATCTAATAACTGGATCAGGAGAGAATTAAAAACTTCCATCTTTCTATCAATAGTCGGGGCTTCAAACACCGCATCCCAGTCAATACTGCTAAGGTCGCTCATGAAAGATGCAGTATCGATGTTATTGAAACTACGCTGCATGACCACTCGAGATTTCGGTTTGGGACATCGGATTTTATAGGAGAGGAAAACGAGGTCGTGATAGGAAAAGACTTCGGCGGGAAATTGCCCGTGAGTGAAAAGCTATCATTTAGCAGAGAATTTTACGACTGTGTAGTGCTGTAGAAGCTACCATCAGAAGAGGATGATGCAGAGAAGAAGTCAAAACTGTCATCTTCAGAGTTACCGCTGCTGTCATCGCAACTTGTTTGCAACATAAATAAATAAATAAATAAACAAATAATATTAAAAATATAGTAAAAATAATAATAAATAAAAATGTAGAAGTAAACCTACTTATAAAATATGTAATGTGTGATTTTCCTACACGCCGGCAGTGTGAAAGAGATCGCTACTCACACACAACATAACACCAACACAACAAAACAAGCAAGGAGCAATATAATAAACAGAACGCAAAAGAAGAAACAAGGGAATATAGACAAAAAGCTGCTCTTAAATTATAGCAACTAAAGCAAATAGTACATGTTTCAATTCATTACTCATAATCGTAAGTAAGTTTTGTATTTTTTTGCGTGCCAGGATTTGGGGAGGCGACCATGTCGATTTTGCCTCTTCTTGAACTTGAAACACAAGAAACACATTGTAAAAAGCCGACTCTTAAAGTAGGCCGTGCTGCAGTGGTTTCTTGCCGTTTCTTTTACGCTGCCATAGCACGATCCGAAACGGCGTAGACTCGCTCTATTTGCATTGTATTCTGCATGACATTCAATAAGTATTCTGTAAAGAATCTACATTGAATAAAATTATCTGAATCTGAATCTGAATCTTGAAGAGCTCTATCAGTTGTGGTAAGTACCTACTTGGTAATCGATGAGGTAATTTTTGTAATTTTTGACCACCTTGAAATCAGGCTGACTCCCGAATGTACCAGGATTGAGTGAGGCAACCTTGTTGATTTAGGCACTCCTTGATGAGTACTATCGAATGTACTATGTACCTATTTGGTATTCGATGAGGTAATTTTTGCTCAAAAAATGACAAGTTTTTTGCCCACTGTACAAAACCTGCCAGGTTGCGCCCAGGCAACCCTGTTGATTCGGATATAACTTTTTAACGTGCATCCTTTATTCCTTTATTCTTTATTGTACACGAATACATTACAAAAACAAGCACCACCCTAGATTAGTCGCATCTTGGTAATCGATGAGGTACGGTTGACGACCACGCGCTCTCCGTCTACTACTCAAAAAGTCTTGACCATCAACCAGCAAAATTTCAGTTATTTTGCCCATTGTGCAAGACTTATAAGTATGTACCTACAAGACTGCTTCTTTTCTGAGGCCATGATTCAAGCTCTAGTGCAGTCGTTCACACATCATCGGTACTACTTATGTTTGCGACCCGAGGCCCGGGTCCACTACGCGTGCTGGGCCCAATTTTCTTACTTAGCTATGAAGTAGACGGTTGTCCACTCGTGGACCTGAGCCGGGGCGGAACCTTGGGCTGCGATACACAGCGTTAAACCTACAACTAAAGACCTTAACTATATTACCCGTATCGTACCCAAGGTGGTACGCTCGTGACTGGTGTCACACCCGTTACGTGCAGAATAACCCCCCGTATCCCACTGCGGAGGCACCCATTGCCGCTAGTATGCACGCACCCTAAGGACGACCAGCCCAAGGCACTTTTATCCCGCAATAAACCCTCTCCAACCGGCTTGGAGTATCCAGGGTCAATGAACGAAACAATTATAATGTTTATTTCGAGAGCACCAAAATTCCGTTAAGAGCACCAACCCGAACTACGTCCCTAGATGACCGCCCGGTGGCCTCTAACCTGGCGGACCGTCAACTCTGCTACGAATAAATTACGCACCCACTTATATAATTTTGGTGCCCCGGATGACTCGCGCTTGACCGAAATTGCAACCCTTTTCACAAGTAGGCAAAGCGACTTACCGATAATATTCCCGTGGTCGCGACTAGTCGAAATGTACCTTTAGAAGTGTACCTACTATTTGTGTGCAAGTAGGAATGTCCAATTAATACAATTACATAGAATAAATTATAATGTGTACTGTGGTGTCAATGCGATGATCCGATCCCAGTACGGGCCGCTCCCGCAGCAGGCACCAAGGTCAATCCCCAGCCTCGTGCTTCAAGCACGCCACGTTCTCCGAATGCGCAGGCCGACACCCGTATAGCAGATAATTCCGAAACTCTGCCTTCCAATCACAAGACCATAATAAATCCGCGGCGATTGCTATTCATCGTCCCACACACCACGCGGATTGCCAAGATATGGTCAAATTATCACCGACCACGCAGTTTGGTAAATATATCCGCACTTCCTAAGCCTTCCGGTCTCCCCGCGAGCGAACCCGTCCCGAAAGGAATTCTCGAAGACACTTATTTGTTCGAAATAACACGAAATATGAGTCCACAATGCCACCTACGCAGCCAAAAAATATGGCGTCTCGTTTACCATACCAGTCCACTTTACGCTGCCCGAAGTATATTTCACCATTAAAATTACTTATTTAATCGCCCCGAGCAAACCAATCTGATAGTCATCCGAATCCCATTTCGAGAATAAAACAAAATCCAAGCGCGGCCACCGATTCGGCCTCCCGATGCGCGCGCACAACCGTCCCTCGTTTCTGTGGAATGCGACTGCTAAATGGTAACTGGTATGGCGCTGGCCCGTCTTCCTTGGTACGGACGCGCCAAGCCTCGGGTGACGCTCGAGTTGCCTCGTACATTTTTATTTGCATACCCACGTCTAAGTATTAGCATATTTCTTATACAGAAAATAAACACCGACTTTATTTTCTACCTACATGAATAGACACAAATTCACCCGCCCCGGACCGAGCCATCGGTCCGCTCACTATCTCTCGGGTCACGCAGGCAACTAACGAGGCCACTGCTCGTCTAAGAACCGAATCACCGACCTGGACCTCTGCCATCCTAAGTACCATCATGGCCAGGAAGCAGATTGAGAATGCGCCCCCGGCGCCAACGCAGTGGCGGTAGATTGGCATCCCCAACCTAATACGAGGTCTCCCATACATGGGGATTGGTTCTGTCCAGCCACTTAAGGCGTTGCTGCAATACCTACAAATACTTAAACAACTACCGCTTCCAAAGCGGGAAATATGTTGCAGCAACTGAATGCAACAACAACTACAATAACATGACCGGATTTCATACAAGGCGTTAAGTGGCTAGCCAATGAAACTGAGTGGACACCAAAACGGGAGTTGAACCCAGCTTCAAATTTACAAACACGGTCATCTCAGTTCCTCAACGTTATTATTAATCCTAACACATTACAAATGGTCCTTTGCGGACCTTACCGCTAATTCAAATAACACTCCAGTGAGAGCATGCGAGCGTATTCAAACGCACAACAACTCGAATGCTCCGACGAGGGAGGCTCATGCCGATCTCGTGCTGAATGACATACAAAAATGTGTACAATCTCTTTCAATACGTGACCAGCACCCGTAAAGTTGGTCTCACAGCCCAATCTGATCAGCGATAGGAGTTCCCTGCGCGATATTACCTATCCAGCTCGACCATAACGCTTCCTTAAGAAGATCGGCTAAAAGTACCAAATGACCTGCCTTGGTCGAAAGGCCACCTAACACGCCCAGTCTTACTTGACTTCCCATACCGAAGGCGTGATTCCTTGGCCATGCTCCGTACGGCCTCCAATGATGATGTGGTTACATCGCGGCTGTCATCAAATTACCAAGACAAGCACCGCAACGCGATGTCCACAGAGTTTGTCTGTAGACATATCCTAATCTATTTAAATAGCCACTCTTCTGGCCCCCTTATAAACTACTGAGGTCCCCAACACAGCGGGTGACCCTGCAATGCAGTAGACTTGCATCTCCGAGATGCCCCCAGCCGTTTTTATCTTCCCCGGCACATTTTACACACCAGTGGCGTCTCAGACCCGTTCATCTGAGAAACCCGCTTCGCCACGTACACCTCAAGTATATGGATTCAATAACCCCGTGAGAAGAGCGGCACCCGCCCGTTCCCGTTGATCCATCAAATCTAGATCGGTGCCACATTATTCTTTGCCGTAACTGCGCGCACATCCACTTCATTTATCAAACCAGGGGTGCGCAAATACACCCACGCAGCATACCCGCGCCCCGAGGCGTCGTAAAATCCATCCAAGGTCACCTTACTGCCCACCGATGGCAGTTGCTTGCGAGGTAGCGCGATTAGGGTGCTTTCACTAAAGCGCCAGAATGAATCGACAGCTTCCCGATTAGCTGATCCTCCCAACCACTTTGGATTGGCGCATGAGTTGGTTCCTCGGTCTCCCAGAACCTTGCAGCTTCCCTCCCGACACACCCATAGAAGATCCCATACTCTTCAGGCAGGTCTACAGGATTCTCTTGTGGACCTGGAACATCACATCTGCCTTGTGTGGGCTGCAACTAACCCATCCTGTTCCCGTACTATCTTAGTCATCATAACATCCCATGAACGTCCACTACAGGACAGGGAGCTCCCTCCAGAATTCTAGCTTTTGCTGGAAAAATGTGGAGGGGAAGTACCATAGTCACCTCGCTTGTTAGCGTTACGGCTGGCACTATGGACCGAAGTTGTAGGTGACCGCAGTAAGTAAGATGTTAGATACAAAGGAGGATGCTGCTGCCCATCTTCCAGTTAACCCTTAGTCGCCTCTTACGACACCCACGGGTATGTATGGGTTGGTACTATTCTTTGCTGGCACCACACGGGGCAATCTATTTACTATCTTAGTTGGGAAGTCCCAATAACTTCCCGAGGACGCTTATTCTCTTATTACGTCCACCCGTTCGGAAAGTTCAAATCTGGATTAGCCAGATCCCATCCGACAGTCATCCCTCGTGCCCCCAATAGCAACCCCATCCGAGGAAGGACCACAACATCCAGAACTACCGCTGAGGCACAACAACAACAGACCCCAAGTCTGACCTACAGCGTTAGGCGTACCATCGCCTCCGCATCCTATTGCCCGTTTCATGCCCCGCGCATGTTGAAAATAATGGCAACCCTTGCCTACTCTCAAATCCCATTGATGCGATGCACCGTTGAGCTACCTAATCTTACAAGGCTCGCACCATCATCCTCTTGCGAACCAAAACTCATCCCGTAAGCCTAGTCGTCGATTAACCTGACACGACTAGCTGGAGGGCAAGAGTTGAGAAGTAGGCGGCCAAACCCTAGTAGGGGAGGGTCCCCCCTGGATCCACCCGTTGAGAGTGCACTCTTGCACTGCCCATGTAGACAAATAGGCTCCATCCCATATCACAGGGCCCGCGCCCCGTGGTAATCCCGTAAAGGGGGCAACCGTGCCCTGATAGTGTGGTGAGCGGCGTTGGACCGGAGAACGAGTAATTAAACACGGGTTGATGTTGTAAATAGAACTGATTTATTGAGGAAATTATTAAGCTTATATACAAGGTTTTCATGGTCGTATTACGTAGGATGTTTAATGTTTACAATAGAAAAATGCTGACATGGATATTAGGGCATTACCCTGAGAATATCTGAAGGTTAAATAAACAGTGACGATGCCTACGTATGGTTGGTATTTATTACAAGATTTATACGTCACGTTGGTTAGTCTATGAAACACATTATGAAGGTATTCCTATACTTCAAATAATTAAGGTATCGCCATACACTACATCATCCCCCTAATTTTTGAGACAAAAATTCGTGATTTTAGTTTACAATTTTTGGCTTAACTATTCTTAAATTCTAATTATACAACTTATTTTAATTTTACTGGTTATACAACTTATTTTAAATTGGTTACATGCCTTTTTTTTTACTTTTACATTTTATTACATATTGCCATTGGTTAAATATAACAATAATTATTAACTATTTGATTAATATTGATATAGATCGTATTACATTGACCTTTTTGACTTACAAAAAAATTTTGCTTTATAAATGGTATGGTTGTGTTCTGTTTTTATGAAGAACGTATTCTTTTCCTGAAATTAGTACAAAAAACAGTATAAGGTCCTATGTATACTGGGTCCAATATCTCTCTATCTTCCTTAAAAAAAAATAGGCCATCTTAAATAACTATTTTGATTACGTCTTTTTACTATCAACAAATAATCTTATTCTATACCTTATGATACCATATTTATTTTTATTTATTTATATATATATATTTTTATTTATATCTTCTTAGATCTTTATTTAAAATTCAAATCTAAATTATGATATTTTTTTTTTTTACATGTTTTATTTTATCTTCAAAAATACATGGTATTAGTACAGTATGTACTTTCAAAATTCTTGATCTTGGTTAAATTTTTCCTTTTTAATCTTATTGGGTTCTTGTTAGCCCATTTTTCATTTTATACATACATACATACATACATAACATCACGCCTCTTTCCCGTTGGGGTAGGCAGAGACCACAGTCCTCCACCTGCTACGATCTTGACATACTTCCCTTGCTTCCTGTACTTTCATCAATCCTTTCATACATGCTCGTCGGTTTAGGGTACTTTTAACCTGGCCTTTATTCAGAACGTCCTGAATTTGGTCCTGGTACGTTCGCCTAGGCCTTCCCCTTCCAACGTTTCCATTCACTCTCGCCTGGTAGATCTCTTTCGTCAATCTTCGTTCATTCATCCTCTCTACATGACCAAACCATCTCAGCATCCCTTTCTCGATTTTGGTCACTACGTCCTCTTTTACGCCACACCGTTCTCTTATCACACTATTTCTAATCCTGTCACTCTATTTAACACCAATCATACTCCTTAGCGCTCTCATTTCCACTGCATTAATTCTACTTTCATGCTTCTTTTGCCATACCCAGCTTTCACTGCTATACATCAGTGTTGGTACCAAAACTCCCCCATGAACAGCCAAACGAGCCTTGTGAGACACCTTTTGACTCCTCATAAAGGCGTGCAGGGCACCATTCACCATGTTTCCAGCATTCACTCTTCTTTCAATATCACTTTCACACTTACCATCTCTCGTAAACTTTGAGCCCAGATACACAAACTCCTTCACTTGTTCGACTTGTTCACCATCTATTAATATAGTACACTCTGTCATACATTCTTCTCTTTCAAGTACCATTACTTTAGTCTTGCTTACATTTACTTTCATTCCTTTCCTTTCCAAAGCCACATTCATCATTGTTACCATCTCCTGCAACTCGTCAGCAGATGACGCAAGTACAACTTGGTCATCAGCGTAGAGAAGACATTTGATGAGTAACTCATTCATTCTTAGTCCACACATACTCTCTTTCAGATCAATCAAACAATTATCCATGAACAGGTTAAACAGCCAAGGTGGCGCTACACATCCCTGCCTAACACATTTTTCGATGCTAAACCATTCAGTGTACGCCCCGTTTATTCTGACACAAGCACTGGAATCCTCATAGAGAGATTTCAGTGCTTGAATCAGATGACCGTTTACCCCATACATAGACAATTCTGACCACAATTCATTCCTCACCACTCGGTCATAGGCCTTTTCCAAATCCACGAACGCGCAGTAGAATTTTTGGTTTTTAGCCAAAAACTTTTCAGCTATGCACCGCAAGGAAAAGACCTGATCTGTACATCCCATTCCCTTTCTAAATCCCGCTTGTACATCCCATATTTTATCGTCAGTATCTTTCATCACTCTTTCAATCAAAACCTTTTCATACAGTTTGCCGACGACACTGAGAAGGCTTATCCCGCGATAATTTTTGCAGTCCTGTTGTGACCCCTTTCCCTTGTACAGCGGCACAATCACAGCCTTGCACCAGTCACCTGGTACTTGGGTGTTCGTCCAACACAGGTTGAAAAGGCGGTACAACTGACTAGCCACAATGCCTCGCCCAGCCTTCAACATCTCGACCGACACTCTATCATACCCAGCTGCTTTACCTGATTTCATACTTTTCATCGCTTTCATAATCTCATCCATACTTATCTCACTTACACAATTCTCCTCTTCATTCTCATTCATTTCCACAGAAGACCTAGGTTCGCTGGCCTCTGCTTTTTCTCTCTCAAACAGACTTTCAAAATATTCCTTCCATCTCCTCAGAACACATTCTTCACCTTTTATAATACTTCCATCCTGGCTTCTGATTTTACTCAGCTCCGATGTTCCAAACTTTCCTCGGGCTGTCCATATGGATTTCCAGAAAAACTTTTGGTTGGACTGGAAATCTTCAGTAAGCCTTCTGTCAAACTCATCCTTACACTCCTCTTTCTTTCTCTCAACAACTTCCTTAACAATACCTTTCGCTCTTTTATATACCTTTCTTGCTACACTTACGTCATCACTTGTTGCCCTCTGCATTTTTTGGTTAGCTTTTACTGCTAACCAATCTGACCATGCTTTCTTCTTCTCACAAACAGCTGCCTGTACACTTTTATCCATCCACATATTCTTCTTCTTTCCACCCTTTCTCCTTTTTGACACCCCACAAACATTGACAGCTATACCTACTACTCCATCTTTAAATTCATTCCACAAACATTCAATATCATTTACTTCATCCAGGTTCTCAAATCTTTCACTCAAGTCTTTCAAGTATTCTTTTCTGACATCCTCCTCTTGCAATCTCTCTACTTTGATACGTTCTAGAACGCTCGTCTGCTCTTGTGGTCTATGCCGCCACCGGTTAAATAGACCACCAATTCGGGTCACAACCAGGTGGTGGTTTATGTCGATGGCGGCTCCACGATATGCGCGAGCGTCCAGAACTCTTTTTCTCAATCTTTCATCCACAACTACAAAATCGATCATACTTCTCGCATCACCCTCCTCTCTTGTATACATATGGATCCTTTTGTGGTCAAACATAGTGTTTGCCACAAAAAGACTCCATTCCAAACATATCTCAAGCAAACTTATTCCATTATCATTCACACGTTCATCACCAAACTTACCAACAACTCTTTCATAACCGTCACGCTTTCTTCCTACCCATCCATTAAAATCACCTAGCATGATAACTCGTTCATTCTGATCACATTTCTCTAACGTATCTCTCATATTTTCCCAAAACTCATCTGTTTCTTTCTGGGCTTTCAGGGACTTTCGCGAACCAATATTCGTTGGTGCATATGCACCTAGAACAAAAATTCGGGTCAGTCCGACTTTCAGTCTGACCCAGATGAGTCTTGGGCTCACACACTCGACTTCTTTCACGCACTCTACCATTCTTCCGGAAAGTATGACACCGACTCCCTGACAGCCTCTGCTGGTACTGGGAACACCAGACCAGTACGCTGTGTAAGGGCCGTGTTCTGTGGTGTCACAACCTTTCCGTTTAGTCTCATTCACACAGAGAACGTCTATACGCCTTTCATCCATCATCTGACATACTTCATCTATTTTGCCATTCATTCCACCTCTGACATTCATCGTAGCAAAGCGGCTCTCCGTAGCCCGCTTTTCGCCCCCGGGAGGAACGTGACGTGATGGGTTGCGAACCACACCGCCACCTTTTAAGTTTTTATTTTTATTCAAAAACATTGCGTTCCCACGAGTAGCAAGGGATTACGGTCCATCCTGGCAGAGCCCGCATGCCAGGACAAGGCTAGCCTAGTTCTGGGTTCGCCTGGGCCCAGGGCCTGTGACCGCTTTCGACTAGACTCGCCTCTAGCCACGCATCCATCGGCGCGGTCAACCTTAGATTGGCGGAATGGACAGGGATAAAAGGAACGGGAGGGATAGGTTAGTTGGGACAGGAATACTTGGTGCAGGAAAGGAATAAGGTAAAAGGACATTACTTTCTCGGAAGGATCAGGATGAGTTAGTAATAGCTCGGGGAGCCGGGGTCGCGTACCCGTATACAATACAACAACTCCCAAGGAGAGGGTAGTTGAGATGTGTACCCCCTGACCTGTTTTCATTTTATCTGTTTTCTTATACTTATTCAATTGAAAGTATTACACATTCTTTCCTTTATTCATTAACATAATAATCTATGTTTTTTTATGCTAAATGCAGTATTATTTACTTTTTTTTTTCTAATATTTTTTAACTTATTTTAATTATGTTCCTCTATTATTTTAAAATATTGGTACTGTTGGCAATGTTTTATTACAAAAAAAAAATATCTTACTTTTCACCTTTAGTCCTATTTAACTATTACTATTACTTATACTTACGTAATATTATTAAAATATTTTTAACCTTTTAATACTTATGTTTATTTTAACTTCTTATAAATTATTGTCATATCCGGTATTTTTTATTACGCCGTTGTATCGTTATGATTCGTTTGTTAACGAAAGAATCATAAGGATAAGGCTACAAGATAATTCTTGCTTGTCAATTCCATTACAAACTTTTGTTTGTACTTCACTAATATTTTAGTGGTCTCTATTCCTTATTCTTCAACATAGTTGGTTGGTATACCTTTCTTTTATACTTTTATAGTATGATACTTGTATGCTTTTTTTTTTCATATTTTGTATCTTTATGTAGCGCTTTCTTTTTAACTTAGATTTGTCTTTTTCAAACATAATTTGGCCTTATATATAAGTCATAGTCTATTTGCATGCTTCATTGTTTTTAGTTAATAAATTCACTTGTCATATCTTGCTCGGTTTTTTATTACTTACTGGGGTACACTAGCAGAAGTATTTATTTAAAAATATGGTACACAAACAAACAATTAAGTTTATGGGGCCGGCCGGCTAAAACATTTATATTTATTATGGGTACGTAATAATATGAGGAGTCGACTCAAATACAATAAAAGATGGCATATTTGCCACGGGTCGTGCACACGCCCTAATTTAGAGGTCAGTTCTATCTATTTCCACAGAGCAAACTCGTTGTCAGTATGATTTTTTTAGAATGATCTGACACTCAACGTACCATTAACATATAGGGTCTTTTTCCCAAACTGTATTCATTGGTAGAGCTCGTCCTGATCTATGATTCTACTGAAGGGTTTTATCGAGTCCTATATGGTGTACCTGTGTACCTTTTACGAACTTTATTGTAGTTTTTACTCGTAAGAGCATTATTCCTTTTCCATACATACTCTTCGTATGCCATTCCTTGCTTTTTTTTCTCGCTATCTCAACCCATTATCTGAATACTTCGATATGCAATGTTTTAATTAACAGACAACAACTAGGTAACCGTTTGGGTGATCACTCCAACCGATTGCCAAGACCTTGTTTATCGATTTATTCCCATCTCTTTCTATTCTTCTCATACTCAATTCCATTCTTTATTCATTCTTTTAGAAAATAAAGCACCTACTTGCACGCTATGGTAACAAAAGATTTTTAATACTTTATTTCTTTTGCGAGCTATCCCTTCAACGTTTATTTTACGTTGTATTTATTTGTATATCCTTGGATATATATATATGTTATAGGCAAACTCCGAAGCTCCGGCGCTCCTAGGTTGGACTGGTCAATCCTCAGGTCAGACTGAATGACTTAGTCAAAGCCCAAACAAATGTAAATTTTCGGCCTTTGACTAAACAATTTTCGTCAAACCTGGGAGAGACTAATTTGGTCAGGCAAACGTCAAAACACAATTTTATGAAATCGGGGTTTGACGAGTCAAACTCCGATATAGGTATGAAGTGTCTTATCTTCGTATATTTGGAAGCATTTTATCATTTAAGCAGCTTTCAAGTCTTAAGAACCGCTTAACTCTGCCAGTTCTGACACCTGATTGGTCAGCTTACGTGATTTTCACTTTTATATTTGAGATGCTTTGAGAGAATGCCGTGTGGCATTAGGCCCGCCTTTTGTACGATGTGCAATAAAGTATAACCTAACCTAAAGAGACATTATGAACCTGTTTGAACATGTTCAGATCAACGTTTGACCGAGTTTTGCAGTCGCTTCTAGGATTGACTAGGCCAAAACCGAAACAGAATAATTTACTTTCGACGTTTGACTGAAAAGTTAGGAGCTCCTGGGTTTGACTAAAAATACTTCAGGCAAAGGGCGAAATTGAAATGTATTTCGGGGATTGCCTGATGGCTTTGGCCAAACCTAGGATAAACCAGTCCTTCCGCGAAGAGACTGTGTATCGGACTTTGACTATAACATATATATATATATATATTTTTTATATACTTTTATAGTCTTCTTTTGATTCGTTATCTCTTATAGTCATTGTTCCTTTACTTGGACTCGTTATTTCTAATAACAATCCTCAACTTTACTAAGTTAATTGTCTCGTATGCCACGTAATGCATAATGTTTTGTCCATTTTTCCCTTTTTATTCATATCATTTTTTTTATTTACTCGTGGCTTTTGCTTATTTATACGTAATTTTTAAGACTTTACATGGTCGTAATATCGCATCTCTATGTCGTAACCTGTTTGGACTCTTGTTTCAAAACACAGTCATAATCGAAACACATAAAATGTTTATTTATTTATTTATTTTTAATTTGTTTAATTTATTTACTAATTTAGTTTATTTGTTAATTTGTTTATTAAAGTTATTTTCTTGGTTTAACTATTTAATTTAAATAATGTTTCATTGTCATGTTGTTGTAATTTTATTACTTGTCTACTCCTAGTAGATTATTAATTACTTATTTTATAGGTGAGAAGTAAATATTTTGTTATCTTTCTACTCGACAATAATATTGAACCATACGTTAGTAATAAGTATTACATTTTTATATTGCCAACAGTAATTAAACTTAAACTAGCTCACGGATAAGGTAAATTAAATGAAAATATATATTTTTTTTACGCACTTTTTTTTAATAAAATTACTTTTCTGAAATCTGCCCATTTTATCGATACCTCCTTATTTATTTTACATGATCCGCAGCTGTTGTATACTTATACTAACCTTACTTAACTTATAGTAGTAATGGCGATAGCTGTGTCGTCATTTTTATAGTCACGTTACAAACAAAACATAAACAGTTATAAGTGATGATAACTGTTTTTGGGTTTCAAGTGGGATACTTTTCACTTCACTTTCAATTCACTTTTCCTAATTTGTATCACTTTTACAAAGACGGAAATCGCTTTCGGCACTCTGCCTGCATATTCTCTTCTCTTTTTTCTGCATATATTTATGGGCTTATTTTTATTTTAATTATGGTCCCGCACTTCTTTCTTTTAATTAATTTGATTATTATATATATATATATTTTTTTTTAGTCTCGGCACTTTTACTTTATTTTTCGCGGGGCCCAGTGCTGCCCTTGAAGGCAGCCCTGGCCTTTTTCACCTAGTTTTTAACTTACTTTTTACCACATTTTGAATTTATTTCACTCGCGAAAATTTTTGACCGTCACTGTACTTTCTACGGCTCGGAACTCATATTAGGACCTAGCGCTGTCTAGAAGCAGCGGTCTGGCAAGGGTCGCCATGTGGTGAGCGGCGTTGGACCGGAGAACGAGTAATTAAACACGGGTTGATGTTGTAAATAGAACTGATTTATTGAGGAAATTATTAAGCTTATATACAAGGTTTTCATGGTCGTATTACGTAGGATGTTTAATGTTTACAATAGAAAAATGCTGACATGGATATTAGGGCATTACCCTGAGAATATCTGAAGGTTAAATAAACAGTGACGATGCCTACGTATGGTTGGTATTTATTACAAGATTTATACGTCACGTTGGTTAGTCTATGAAACACATTATGAAGGTATTCCTATACTTCAAATAATTAAGGTATCGCCATACACTACAATAGAACCCTACTGATTGGTGGAACCGGAACCTGGAGGCTTGGGTATTCCGCCAGGGATGGCAACATGTGTTTGGCCTGAGACATTCTCACACTCAGAGCCATCGAACAACTTACTTCGTCGGCCTGCCCCGTTCCTCGTCCCTGGCACCCACCCATAGGCACCTGGCCTACCCCTGAGATCTCCTCGTATCCACCTGTAAGCACCTGACATCTTTCTGCGCTCACCTGGCACCCGCCCATAAGCACCCGTTCTTCCTTGCCACTTACCGTTTCATCGGACTGCCCATACAGTCCATGATCAATGGACAGTGGCAGTTGCTTGTGTCCAGGTGATCCCGTGTGCCACTCTGAAGGGGTGACCTGTGGTGCTAACCCGCTGCCAATCTCCTCTTCGCAACAGGTCTCCTCCGCTGGCTCCCTAGCCGGATACGTCTCTACTAGAGACCCCGTGATCCCTGTTGAGGTAATTTCCTCAGAAGGGGCGTCCTTCACGTCTACGGAAGACCATCCACAAACCGTACCCTCAGCCCCCTGCCAAGTGTGTGACGGTGACGTGACGCCAATTTCCCCAAATGCGTCCGCCTTGGGCCGCTGCTCTTCCATCGGACTCCAGAGTCCGTGACCCGTACATGCCGGCGACGTAGGTCCTCGTTGACCCCAACCCTGTCGCTTACCATCGGCAACCGCTTGGATGATATCATTCTCAAAGTCCAGACAGCTTATGTAATCGTCTGTCGCCGACTTCGTCTCCTCGTGCATAACTGTCAAGCTCAAATACCGCCAGAGGGCTTCCTCCACCCTCTCCATACGGTCGCTAGACTCCAATTCCCTACCCAATAAATTGTCAAACTGGTCCTCGTGGCCGATCAGTATACCATATACCATTGCAGCTTTGCACAAATAGCATCCCTATATTGTTCGCAAGTCAGACAAGAAGCCATGGCACCAACTTCCTAGGGATACACACAAGGAAACACCAAAAACCGTAAATAACTTAAATCTAACTAATAAAATAAATGAGAAGGTATGTCCGCAGTGAAGGTAAGTTTACCTAAGTATTTATGGATTTATTCTAAATATGAACGTATTTATTACACAAATACTAAAATAATTCCATGTTTTTCACAGGTGATATTGATACTCGGTATAAGCAGCGCTTGCAGAAGCAGTGAACTCACAAATTTGACAATTAACTACATTGAAAGTCAAGCCGATTTATTATTAGTAAAACTGACTAAAACAAAGACACGTATTGAGCACTCGTTTATAGTACAAGAAGACTTTACACAAATAGTAAAGAAATATAAAAAAAACCGGCCAAGTGCGAGTCGGACTCAAAAAATCAAGCACATTAACTTACTGAAATTTCAACTAATGCAATTATGATTAAACTAATGAGCTAGATTTTTTGAGTCCGACACGCACTTGACCATATTTTATTATTTGTTGTTATTTTATAGCTTATGCACTATAAACACCAATTTTCAAGTTAGTAAGTGTTCCCGTTTTAAAATAGAACTAAAACAATAATTGCCTCCGCGACCATTCAACTTGACCCCTCTCTTATATGAATGTTCTTGAAACGGGAGCTCACCTCAATTGGTTACCATTAGTTGTGAGAAAAGTTGCAATATTTAATGATTTCAGACTTTTCCCTTTAATTGTACTGTGAGACCTAGCTTATTGCCAAATTTCATAATTTTAGGTCAACATGAAGTACCCAATAGGTTTTGCTTTAGTGCATAAATGTATGTAGATGAGGACATAAAATGCCATATCTTTTGATTGCGTAGTTGTAAAAAATAAAAATTTTTGATCGTGTGTGGTTCATGGACCCTAATATATGGGATAAAGGGTCTTGACAGACAGACAGACAGACAGAAGGACACAAAGTGATCCTATAAGGGTTCCGTTTTTTTCTTTTGAGGTACGGAACCCTAAAAATGAGACCTAGTGATGTAAAAACGGACCGCTTTTTTCTCAACTATCAGATGGGAAAATGATATAAACAAGTGATCGGTAAAAATAAAATCTCAGGTATGCCGAAGCAGATAGCAACATATTTGAATTTACCAAACTGTGAGCAGTATACCGGACACTGTTTTAAACGAACTTCAGCGACACTTTTAGCCGATTCTGGGGCAAACATGACTAAGTTTAAAAGACATGGAGGCTGGAAATCCAGTACAGTCGCCGAAGGCTACATAGAGGATTCAGTCCAAAATAAAACTAAAATTTCAACCAAATAACCAAAACTATAAAAATACGCCCCAATTTGCCTCAGCCGACAACTTCCAGGGAGTGTCCGCAATGGAATCCATCGTCTGATGAAATACCAGTCTCCTACTTTTACAGAGATCCAGAACATCCAAATTTCTCAAAATATATCAAACAACATAAATATTACTAACAAAAATGTAACTTTTAATTTCACGAATTTTCCTAATTTGACTATTATATTATTATTAATAAATAGTATAGATAAACAACTATTTGTATTTTCCTCATATTCTAAATGAAAAGTGGAGTGTTTGCCACGAGTAGAAGACTCAATTCCTACTCGGACTATAGCCGCCCTCGCTGCGCTCGGGCGTCTAACTACCTCGGGAATTGATTCTTTTCAACCCTAGGCTAATAATTTACTATTTATGAATTTCAACTACATTGTAAAAACACCTTTACCCTGAATTTGCAAAAACAACTTACAGCATTCTTAACACGGACGAACTTTAAAAGTTATAACATCACACGTCCAATATATCAAATTAACGATATTGTGACGCACTCGAATTTCTTGAGGTGTTTTAGCTTTTTAACGAGGCAACAAAACCACTCATCGCACACCAAACAGCGAACTACCTAGACTAACAGCATCAAATGGTTCAGTGTGAGTAAGTTTGCTTCATTGATTCCAGGTGTACTCGGCTGATGGAACGACGATCGTGGGTCATATAAAAAAGAAGTGGTCAGGGCTGATACAAGAGTTATTTACTGACGCTGATAACTTCGGCATCTCCTTCCCCATGGACCTCGACGTCAGGATCAAAGCCGTGCTGCTTGGAGCTTGCTTCTTGATTTTAAGTTTTACTATAATCACAACAGTACTTTTAATACGTCCATTGCGTATTTCCAGAATTTTTACGCAGTGAAGTATTATAACATTAGTGTAGTATGGTATTCTTATCGTGGGGGTGTTTTTGGTCGCTTTGCTCATTAGGGTTGCAGCTATGTTACTCAGAAGTACTCTGCTACAAGTCTTCTAGTTCAATATCCATTAGTCGCTTTTTATGACACCAACGGGAAGAGATATAGTAATGCAGTTTTTTGCCATAACTAAATAAGGACAAAGAAAAAAATTATTTCTGTTTGTGGCCTTGTCATTCCTGCCAAGCTGGCGCAAGTGTAATGACTGACGCACCTCTCAAAAAGATCCACCGCATCTACCATGGTACAATCGTAATTCTTGCTATCTACCGATCTAGTCACCACGTTTTTGGGCGTTATGGCTGTGATATTGGTAACTGCATTATGTTGGGAGGATACGCAGCCTTCCTCTCCGCACGCTGCTACGTTCATACTCCGGTTCCAGGTTCCTAAGTCGCCTTTGACGATACCAGTGGGAAGAGATGGGGTATAATGGTACAATACTATGTATAAGAATAGTAGGAAGTATAGTCTGTCTAAAGAAAGAAGAGACTAAGGTTTTATTCAAATAATCTAGCTGACCAACCCAACGTTGACGTAAGAGGCACAGCAGACGGTATATTTTTGACCGTGACAGTCTGCCAGTGTGGCTGGTATTGAGAAAAATATAAATTGTATTAGAATAAAATTCAAACTTGTTCTACGTTTCAAACTAAATAACAATTAATCTCAATAATCTTTTCGACTAAATAACAGGTTTAGGTTTTTATAGGTTTTACAGTGCTTTTCAATTACTGTGCTTTTATTACAGTGCTTAGCTTATTATAACTACTAGTGGACGATGTACAAAGCTTATATTGGTAGTAGAGGTATTTTCTTTCGTAGACCACTACCACCACTATACCAGGATACTCCCTTTATATTATAGAGAAACCTGTATTAGGAGGCCCAGCTGTTCCCTAGTACATTAAAAATGTAGTTAAGTACAACAAGATTTTGACAGTAGGTATAAATAAAACCAAATAAATAATAAAAGAAAATAATAAACCAAAACAGAAAAACAGCGGTGAACTAGAAGAACAACAAAGTATTCTTCTATTTTAAAATTATGCTACTATGAAAGTAATAATAGTTTATGTAGGAGTGAGGACGTGTAACTGGTAGTCATGATTATGTATGTGAGGATGTATGTATAGTTGTGTGTGGATGAGTGTGTGTATATGTGTATTTTCTCCGTGATGCTAAGCTTCTGAAAACACGTGGAAGGCTAGTGCTTAAAGCTCTTCAGAAACTGTTTAATTCTGTCATACTCGAAGGGAAAACGCCACAGGCATGGCAAAGAAGTGTGGTGGTGCTCTTCTTCAAAAAGGGTGATACTCGTAAGACCCTGCTGAAGAATTAGATGCCTATTTCACTTCTGAGGTATGTCTATAAACTGTTCTGCCGCGCTAGCTTAAAAACTGGTTGTTTGTCAATTTGGCGAAATTGGTATTGGTAACCGAGATATGTTTATCCAAAAAAGGGTATATACATGATATTGTAGAATAAAACTTGCTTAGAAATCGGTATTTTGCTAATACTAAGCTACAAAAGCGTATATTCAAGCCAAAGAAATTTGACCTCATATAGAAGTAATATATAAGAAATAATTCGTCACAAGTAGGGATGTGGGCATGCTTTCATCTATCGATAGTCGATAAGTTACACAAGGACAAATCGATGTTTAAACTTTGACCAAAAAGTTGAAGTACTAAACTTTAATAAAAGGCAAATCTGTTAAAAGCAGTGATTAAATTCATTAAAAAAAATACTTTTTGCATTTTTTACTAAAGGTGATTTCTTACGTAGGTGTTTTAATATTAAAGATACCAAATTTCTTACTTACTTACTAAAAGTAATGGACGGTAGCGGTGGAGGCAAGAGGGGTAGGAGGTGTAAAGGTTCTTTTTTTTTTATTTTCATGAATATCTCTAGCTTACATACAAATTATGTAGGATTTTAAAACAAACTTTTATCCCTCAATTCAATCCCTTTGGGATGGTTTTGCAAAAATGCTGAAATACGGGTTTGTGTTTTTCTTCTAAGTAGCTCAAATCAATTTTCTAGCGAAATTTCGTGTATCTTATCTTGCCTTATAACGTGGAGCTGAGTTCCTTATTGGACCTTAGAGCACAAGGAGCCTGTAGTCTTCTGGTTTCGGATACGCTTGACCCAGAATCTTCATACGCTTGTGAGCCAAAGCGTTGCATGAGCACAAGAATTGCTTGTCAGAATTGTTTGTAGCGAAAAACTTTAAAACCTTTTTTGTAGAGAATTTTATATAGATTAATTTAGTATTTTTATTAATTTTCTTACAATTTGTTGATTCAGGATGATTCATGCTGATTGAGACATTTCAATTTGGCGAAGACACACAAAGTTATATTTGTTTGACAGTGTCCCCATCGGGAATCGAACCCAGAATGAAAACAAAACGCGTTGAATGTTGTAAAATATAATAAATGGTACAGCAGCACTGCACTTACTTTCTCGCGATATGCATGTAGAACTGTCAACCGCAAACTTAAATTTGTAATACCATACCTACACATAGTATGGAATTACAAACGTTTATTAAGGTTTTTCTGAAAAATGTTCTACCACTTGAATTCGGAACTCGAATTGTAAAATATTAAAACAAACCAACCGTAAACGATTTCGAACAAATCACATGTTCAAATTTTGGTAGTACTGGAACACCTTTTATATGAATTTTCACAGATTTTTAAATTTCAAAACTCTGTTTCTTATGAATAGTTGTTCAGTTTTGTCGACTGTAAAGCTCTTTCAGTTTTTGGTACATCCATGTACTAAATTTTCACAAAATCCAATCAAATTGAATATCCATTCAGGTAGATAACCAAAACAAAATTAAAATTATAGAAAATAATACAAACTTAATGGAGTCAATTAGGGTCAATGTAGGTACCACTAGTTGACCATTTAAGCGGTTTTATAACAAAATTCATAAAAAAACAAAATTATTAGTTCTACTTTCAGAGTCACTTCTAAAAGTTCGACTATTAATTAGTTAGGCTTGTGTAGTAAGTGTTAAGGACTTTACAAAATATGCTCTTAAAGTTTTTTTTTTTTCAAATGTTACATTGCATGACCACTTCGAATAAACATACTAAAGTACTAGCTAGACAAACCCATAACTTTATTGTAAGACGCCAACATAGTTAAATTCTATATAAAATCGCGGTATTTTTAAATTTTCTTACTTTCAGTTCAAATTTAAGTTTTGGTCAGCTATTGGTGCTTGGTCATCTAGTGGTGCACTGATCCTATGAGTAAATCACAAGTTTACGTTTTGGTAGTACAGGAACACCCCTTATATGGAATCACACAGACAAACTGATGATGGCGCAAGATACCTTGCATAGAGATGCTTAGTCAAGCAAAGTTTCATAAAAATAATTTGAACTATTTTAAAAAAAAAATCAATTCTTCATTTTTGTTGAATGACAGCTACCCTCAAAATGAGAGCCAGCAAAAAACCATTCGGAAATAAAAGTCTTAAATTAAAAATATGGTGTTAATAGGACCATTCGTTTAGCCGCTAGGCCAAAGCGTGACGGACAGACCGACCAACCGACAGACGGACATTTTTTAGGGGACTTGCTTAAGTGATATAGAACACATTTTTGAGAAAGTTTGTGCAACTTTTTTCACGAATACAATACCTTTCTCGCTCAGCTCGAAAGTAAAAATACTACTATCGATAAAAAATACATCACTCATAAACTCCAACATGATTCCACAAAAAACGATAAATTACAGTAAAATACGTAACAATTTCCATATTATCTGACTGTAGAAATGATAAGTTGACATTTTTTTATGCAATATTTGTGATAATAATCCACAAACATGAAAAATACTGAATAAAACTTACAGATGAAAAGACAAAATTTCTTTGCAATTTTCGTTTTGTTGTTTTGAAGATGTACAGCCATCAACTACACACGTTATTATTAAAAAGAACAATCACTAATATGGAGAGCAACTTAAGAATAAATTCACGATATTTTGAAGTTATTCACTACATGTTTTTTATAATTTACACATTGTTTACAACATATAATTCAGGAAATATTTTCAACCGTTAAAATCCCAACAAGTTACAATAATCCTATAAACTTTGTAAATGCAATGAACGCGTCGTTCATCTAATTTGGTGGGATGTGATCACTGACCACTTGACATGGCATGAGACATGCTAGCAGTTGTCATCCTATACTGAAAAAAAATAGCATGGTTTCTTCTCCGAGCGAAGCAAGGAGGTTTTTGTTCTGAGATTCAAGCATACGCTGTTATAAGGCTGCATGATATTAAAATTAATAGGCGTTTTTGTTCTGAGATTCAAGCATACGCTGTTATAAGGCTGCATGATATTAAAATTAATAGGCGTCATTTTATGTTAAAAAGAGGTAAAGCAACTTTACTAGGTTAAAAGTACGTATGTGGTAGATACCTTTTTTACCTCAAGTATTTCGTTAATAATTAGGAGTTGTTTTACTAGCTTAGAAAATGGTGAGTCAAATACTAGTTTAAAAAGGGGCATCTTGACAGGTACCCTTTTCTTAACTATGACGCCTATCAAAAAACGTTCCTTCCCTTCGACACCACCAAACAACACCACCAGGGTTGTTGTGGGGAATCACTATTCCCTTCGACACCACCGCCCAACAGAGATGACCTACCGAGTATTAGATATTACTGATGATGAAATAAGATATTGTAACAACGAAACGGCTATGCGACCCCAAATACCTAAAATTTTTAATAGAATTTGAAACTGTTGATCTTAGTTTTTCTAAGCTACGACGCACACGATTTTAAAATGAGTAATACTAGTTAAAGAGTGGTATAGTGCTCATAATAGCTTTTAAATGTCGTCGTACGCTTCATTCAAGTAACATCTCTGTGTTGTTCTGTTCCTACATATTTATCAAATTTTTGTGTCAAAAGTGAATTATTATATAAGCAATTTATATAGTTTTGAAGAGGACAAAGTGTACTATCTAACAGACAGGATATATTTACGTGAACGCACCTGTGAGTAATCATCGTATTAATTTCAAAATATTTTGCGAAGCCGTTACAAACATGACCTACGCCAACCCGTAATGCGCTCGCTTCTATGACTTATACACACTACTCGCTATCCGCTACGAATTTCTAAAAGCGCCTGGATTGACAAGCAGAGCAATATATTGTCTACTGAAGTTACCCTACAAAAACGATTAGGCGTTTTTGCACTTACCACTTCTAGTCGTGCATATAATTAAAAACCAATTGTTGAAAATGAATTGCGGTGCGTGCAATATACACACAAGCATTATGGAGAGGTTAAGGTGTAGTAATTGTAGACACTATTACCATTCTGAATGTGTTGGTATATCTCAAGAATTTTTAAATATGGAACGTCATAACTTGGAGGGCTCTTGGTATTGTCCAGATTGCAAGAGAAAAACACGCGTAATAAGGAATGATGAAACGCCTATACGAAGTAAAAATTCCACTATTCCTGAATATATAAATGAGACAATGGACCACCAAATAAGTGATGTCACAGAAAATAACAACATTGAAACAGGTGAAGATTAGAGAAATAATTCAATATTTACTCAAGAAATATTGGAAATCTAGATGAAGAATATGCGGAAAATACATATAATCCCAATAATATAACGATAGCAATACTCGCACTGAGCGGACGTGCGCATGATTTGCTTGTGCCTTTTTTTAAATTATCAATTCGAGTAGTACGCAAACATCGTCCTAATTGACGTTAATAAGTGAGTGCATATTAAGTTTTCCCTAACTGGTGACTTGAGCTTATCTTTACCTGTGCAAAGTGCATCACAATCCCCGCACGGACGGGGCGCCCCCGCGGAAAAAAACAGTTGTCATTATTCATCCCGTTCTCTCACCTGTGGTCCCGCACCTGCACCTGCGTCATCGATTCTGTTTGTGCTACAGTGCTACGGTTCTACGCGCCCAGTTTAAGATGAGCTGTTCTAACTCGCCCGTGAATTCGATGGCCAGTTCTTTGGACACTGGTGGATCCCAGCCTGACCTATCGAAATATGATGTTAACGCGTTGAATGCTCCGCTTCGAAAACGCAGACAACCTGACGATCGTGATTTTGGAAGAGAACTTGCCGATTTTAAGAAAGAAATAATGTCAGCTCTTCAAGGCATTCAAACAACACAAAGTGAGTCGTATAATACCTTACGGCAGGACGTTTTAACGGTCAATAATCAACTTACCGCTATTAGAACAACTACTGATTGCCTATCTGAGGAACAAAAGCTGATCAAGTCCGATATTGCTGCATTAACAAATTCTATGGATTTTCACTCGGACCAACAAATAAAACTTCAAACCAGAGTCGACAAAATATCCAAAGACTTAAACAAGATTACATCTTTGGAAAATAACCTTGCTGAAATGCAAATTCAAATAGATAAGCTGCAGAATGAACAAAATATCTCCCAACAACGTGATCGTTTAAACAACGTGGAAATTTTGGGTATTCCCGAAAAAAACAATGAGAATTTAGGTCAAGTCCTACTATCCATTGCAAAAATTGTTGGCTTACAAATGTCATCTTCGGACATTATTCACATCCATCGTGTACCTACCCGTGTCACAGGCAAGCCCAAAAGCATAATTGCGAAACTTATCTCATCATCATTGAAAGATAGCCTAATCTCCGCAGTTCGCAATAAAAAAGGAATCACTACTACCGACATTGGATTGGATGGCGCGGCGACTGATGTCTACATTAACGAGCACCTTACACCTTATTACAAAATACTACAAAAGGAAGTCCGGAAAGCAGCAAAAGCTGCAGGCTATGAGTTCGTCTGGATTCGCAATTGTAAAATCTACGTCAGGAAGAACAAAACATCGTCTTCTTTTATTATTCGAGATAGGCGTGATCTCCCTAAGATAAAATGACTTTTTGCGCTTTGTAAATTTCTCCCGTGCCATACCCTATGTTTTAGTTTTTGTCATTCTCAACACACACTCATCTTTACACTCACACATACATTCACTATACTAATATGTAATCCCTACACATTACTTACTCATGCTTATTCATACAACAGTAAAATTATCGATTTTTTGAGCTCAAACAGTATTACCTTGCAATGTCGTCATCATGGATTAACCCTTCTTGCATCTCTTCATACTGGATTTTTTTTCCACGGCAGAGAGGTAACAGCTGGTTATGTAAGTTATACTTATACTTCTCTCTAGTACCTATTCCTTGTTGTTAATACCAAAATTAAACTTTTGATCGTTCAAGATGTCAACTTCCTCAATTGACAAGATGAGTGTGACTATTTTATTATCTAGAAAAATCAAACTTAAAATCTAAATAACGTATGTGAAAGAATTTTTCCGATATCTTATAAACGCATTTTTTTACAAATTTTTAAAGTTGCGAGTTCTAAAAACGAAGTAGCGCTTGACCGTTCAGCGCGTGACGTCACATCGCTCGTCCAGATGCCATTGCTCGTTTGCGCGCAGTCAATCGCGGTATTCGATGCATTGTTCTTATGTTACTTTACTTAATTTCGTAAATATTTGGTAAATATGGAAAAACAAAAACCGTATAGATATTGTATAGTACCTTTGTGTACTAATACAACAGTTAGCACTCCGGAAAAATACTTTTTTCATGTTCCAAATGACAAAAAAATGAGAAACAAGTGGTGTAACCTAATGAAAAGGGAGGAAGCATTATCTACCAAAACGAGTAGACACTGTTGCGAAGATCATTTTGATGTAAGTTACTTATGCTTTATACTTGATTTACCAATTAAATTATTATAGAACGTAAACAATCTTCCCAAAGAAACATGGGTCGAAATACGAAAAAAATTTCACCCTGCCATGGAAACTGCATCAGTTCAGTCATTTGTATGGGGGTCAATTATTTTCTGTTCCTTAGGAAAAGTTGTATGAAATACTATGACCCATTGCAGCCGTGTCAGATATTTTGTAAACTCCTTATAATAGGTAGATATTTAACAAGGAAATAGGTACTTTATGTTGTGTGTTTTTTGTATGGAAAATAGTGTTGTTCACATTTAAAGATTTTATCGATAACATTAATTTATTCTCATTATTCAATGTGAGTCGATTAAATTAGTTAAACAAAAGAATTTAACATATTGTTTAAAAGTTTCGACTTCAAACACACAATAAAGTACCTACACCCAATTTAGCTCCAAGGCCTTCAAGATATTCCTAGTTTGTTTTACTGGCTTTCATAATGAAATCGCAAGAAAAAATACATACCTACTTCATAATATTTTTAAAACACTTTTTGTCAAATTTAACCATATATACCTGATATATACGAATAAATGTTATTGCAGATTGAATTAGACACGGAAAACTATGTCAAATGGAAATTGTGCGGCGGAACTTTGAAATTGAAACAAGGTGTAGTACCAACAAAATTTGAATGTCAAAACAGGAAAAGGACATCCTCAGTCACCCGGCCTGGATTCGAAAAGAGACAGAAAATAGAGTTTTTCGAAACGTTGCTTACAAAAGAAGTGCGGCCATCGGTAGCTCAGCAGGAGACTGAATTCGTTTCTTGTGCTGATATGCCCGTGTATGAAGATGTGCCTACTAATCCACTTCCAAGCGACAATACTGTTAAGATAGATTTACCAAAAACCGAAGAAAAGAAAACAAAGAACAAAAGGATCCAAGTAGAGCTGCAAAAAAAAGACGTTCAAACTCAGACAGTAAAACAAAAGAATAACGTTGAATTATTCTCCAAAAGTTTGCAAGAGAGTTTTGACACTGATGAAAAGTATAATAGCGACTATTCAGATTCGTCATCTTCATACAGTGTTTTCATAGAAAGCTTTGAAGGAAACTTGGATCATCTGAAAGGCACTATTTTAAAGATAGAAAACCATTCAAAATTATATTTAGGCATACCAAGGCAATCATATTTCGTTATTTAAATTTAATAATTGTTGGAAGAAAATATAAAATGTCCATTAGTAAACATACTAATCACGATAAAGAAAATTAAATTTAATGATCCTTATCATCGTTTAGAAATAGATTTTACACCAAAAATATAAGTCGGATTTTTCGAAAAACAGTTGTCTTACTAGCCAAATGCTTAAAGCAACTAATTTATTTCCCAAGAAAAGAAGAAGTCAAAGAAAAACTGCCTATACCATTTCGAAGGAGATACGACAATACAGTAAGCATTATAGACTGCTTCGAAATCAGAATAGAAAAGCCCTCGAACGCGCTACATCAAGCCTTAACATGGTCACAATACAAAAGCTGCAATACTATAAAATATTTGATATCCATAACGCCAGAGGGAACGATTAACTTTGTATCTGAGGGATATGGTGGTAGGACGACTGACACAGACATTTTTGGAGATTGCAATATTTTAAAGCTGATGCCAAAACAAAGTGCAATCATGGCAGATAGAGGTTTTAAAAATATTGTAGCGGATGTTGAAATGCATGGTTGCCACCTAGTAAGACCTCCAAGTGTCAACACTTCTAAAGCAAGTACGAAAGAGGAAGTCATGGAAACGAAACGGATTGCGGCTCTACGTATACATGTTGAACGGTCGATTGGTCGTATAAGGGAATTTAAACTGACTTCACCTCATGCATGTGTTGACACGAAAATTATTGATATGTTAGATGATGTCGTTATAATATGTTGTGGTTTAGTCAACTTACAAAGCAAATTAGTTTAGAAAAACTGTTTCTTGAGACTGATAATGATGTTTCTTGGATCATGCCGATGGAATAAAAATATAATGCAAATGACGCAGTTTATTGGTTGAAAGCATCATTATTTTATTATAGTACCATGATGAAAACTTCATTATGTACAAGGTATAATATTAGGTAAAAATATAATTAGTTTTATCTTGAATTGTTGAAGTTAGCACGACATTTAATTACAGACTGTAGAAAGCTACTGTTTGGAGTTTCATTAGACGTTGAAGGCGCTGTTGAAAGGGTGTTGAAGATATAGGCAAAAGAAGAATCTTTTGCCTATATCTTTGGCTTTTATAAATTTCAACTGGGACCCAACTTGCGACAGTTTTGGTTTCATCCAATAACATACTATTTCTGTGCAAGCAGGCTCCTCACTACGTCTATGTAACCACATGACTGACGCCATATTATGTTTGCATCCACCTCTGCTTGCCGCACAACCTTTTCATTCCAAACTAATTTTTTTTTTTGCATTTTCATCACAAACAAACGTACAGTGATATGCCGTGGCTCGGACCTTCTGCTCGGGTATGATTGTTGCTTTAACTGTACATTTCACATGTTCTCTCTTCACTTGCACATAACCAATCGCGTCATCTCCATAACTATCACGTCCCGACCTGTTTAAAAGTAAAATTGAAAAATAAAGTTAAAGAAACTAAAAACTTATTACAATATTTGATTAACTTACTATTAAATATCATGGAAAAGTTGAAAACAATATATCTTATTGTGTTAAGATTCGTGGATTTTCATTAAACTGTAGTGACTACAGTTAAACGTTTATGTTTGTCAAAAATATTTAAAACTTAATGAATACCCACTTAAATATTAAACGAAACTTATTTTGTCGATAAAAGACTGCAATCAATAGCAGACAGCACTAGTACCAGACGAATTTGTTTGTATTGCAACAATAATCATAAACATTGCAATCTCGTAACCACCTGGGCCTACAAAGGCCTTTGAATACAAATCGTTAGTCGTCAAAAAACAACGTAATGAGGTCCGTAGTAGGTACCTGTACCAAACACTACTACTTAGAAATATTTGATTTTATTCTATGTTTATATTATTATAACAACCCGAACCGAACCATACTGCTTAGACGGTAGGTAGAGATAGATACCTACTAAATTACAAATTGTACTTACTTCGCTAGTTTTTGTACTTGGATTTCGGCACTGATGTACTTGGCGTGATTTGTAAAATAATCCGCAACCATAAGAAGGTCAACTTTCGGCAGATTATTTGATTGTCCGCGTGAAAATCCTGTCTCCATTTTATCAATCTATCACTAGGCCTAGACTACGAACGCACAAAATGCATGAGTTACCATAAAAATGCAAAAATAAATAAAAATAAAGATCACGATCCGCGCTTCATATGCCGCGCGCTAGGTAATGGCTAACAACGAACCGGCCGTCCGGCGATGTGACGTCAGAGTGATTACGCGCGCCCGGGCAAACATTTTTAGGAACTCTCAAATTGAATAATTCATAAAAAAATCAGTTTAAGAGCTATCGTCGTGATTTTTTCACAGTTGCTATCAGGATTAATAAAAGATTATTTTAAGGCACAGAAAGCGCGATTTATTAATATTGACATCTTCCTAATTAAAAATAAAAACCTAAACTTATATTACCAAAACGCCCGCGGGTTACGTTCGAAATGTTTGGAGTTTTATAATAATATTTTACTATATGACTACGACATTCTCTTAGTAAGTGAAACATGGCTTCAGTCGGACATTCATGACACAGAAGTCTGTGACAGCAGATACGAGATTTTCCGCCGATCGTTATTTGGAACTCACTAATAAAAAAACCGGTGGCGGTGTAATGATTTGCGCTCGGCGCGAATTAGGAGCCTATCTTATGAATGACTGGCCATATTGCAATATGGAATCACTCTGTATAACCATACCTGCGCGCACGCTCGGCTCGTCAGTCGACCTACATATAGCTATTGTTTATATACCACCAGATTACGCCGACCTACCGGACCGGGTAAATCGCATCAAATGTAACGTGCTGCGCGTTATGGATCTATTCCCGTGTGACAATTTTCTATTATTGGGGGATTTTAACCTACCTTTTATTAAATGGAATGCCGATAGCTATCATATATTATCCGCTCCTTCGGAAATGATCCATAACACCGCAGTCTCTTTAATGAATGATTTGACGTATGCTGGGTTGAAACAATTTAATTATTTGACAAACGTTAAGAACAACACACTCGATCTTTGTTTCTGCAACCTCCCACTTGTACTTGAGGAAGCATCAGTTTCTTTAGTTAAACAGGACCCTGCGCACTCTTCTCTTTTGTTAAGTATTTTAGATTTACACATTATTCCCCTAACAGAACGATTCGAACCACGCTATAATTTCCGTAAATGCGACTATACTACTATAAATGCCTATTTAAAAAACGTCAATTGGAGTATACTTGCAGAAACTGATACTGTAGAAGAGGCCGTCGATCTTTTTTACAGTAAATTGAACGAGTGCTTCGTACTATTTGTTCCCATTTGTGTAAAAAAATCGAATAAATTTTACCCGATCTGGTATAGCTCTGCATTGATAAAAATTATCCGTGAAAAATATAAAAAGCATGTCAAATGGAAAAGATACTCTAATCCTCGCGATTATGACGAGTTCTCACTACTCAGAAAGAGGGAAGAGATTGTTCAAACAGAATGTTTGAACCGTTTTACTCATAATGCCGAAAGAAATATTCGTTATAACCCCAAATACTTCTGGAAATACGTAAAAGCAAAAAAAGGCGGCTCAAATTATCCCAAAAAATTTATATTAAATAATCAAGAGTACATCGATGGCCCCAACATCAGTACAGCTTTCAATAAATTTTTCGAGAGCGTCTTTATTCATCCTACTTCATCTAATTATAATACGGCACAAGCTTCAGTATCAAGCAGTTATACGAGTAGTGAGATCTTGTCATATATCGAAATCACTGAAGTTACAGTCTTAAAGTTATTAAGTACTCTTGATCAGGGCAAGGGCGCAGGCTCGGATGGAATCCCAGCCATATTTCTATCGTCATGTGCAGATACCCTTTCCTTACCTATCTCTATTCTCTTTAGGAGGTCTCTTAAAGAATGTGTCTTTCCTACTGTTTGGAAGAATGCGCAGATCATTCCTGTTCATAAAAAAGGTTCTCGAAGTGATATCCAAAACTATCGCCCAATATCCATTCTTAACTGTATAAGTAAAGTCTTCGAGAAACTCGTTTATAATGCTATTTACCCTCTCATCTCTCGGGGAATCCCCCAGTCACAACACGGTTTTCTACGCGGGCGCTCAACGATTTCTAATCTGGCATTATTCACAGAATACGTCATTAGACAAATGGAAGGTGGTGGATAAGTTGACGTGGTCTACACGGACTTCGAAAAAGCTTTCGACCGTGTAGACCACGACATTCTTATAGGTAAACTTCAAGCCCTAGGAATTCACGGCGATCTTTTAAGATGGGTCCGCTCATACCTTACGAACCGCTCCCAGGCCGTCATTTTGGGTGGCTTTAGGTCCGATTATACCACAGTACCCTCAGGGGTCCCACAGGGGTCACATCTCGGCCCTCTCTTTTACAATGCCTACATCTTCGATATCGGTGATTGTATCACATACTCTAGACACCTAATGTACGCTGATGATAAAAAAATATTTATCAGAGTTAATTCTGTTACTGACTGCGAGCTATTACAGCATGATCTCAACTCCCTTTATTCATATTACGAACGTAACAGGATCACAGTCAGTATCGGTAAGTGTCAATCCATCAGTTTTACACGTAAAAAAAATCCAACTTTATTCTCTTATCACTTCAGTGACCGATGCATAGAAAGGGTTCATTTGATCAAAGATCTAGGAGTTTATTTTGACAGTAAAATGCTCCTCTCTAGTCACATTGATATAATCACCGAAAGAGCGTATCGGAATCTAGGCTTTGTAATAAGAACTTGCAAACCATTTAAATGTCCTATAAGTTTAAAGGTCGTTTATTATGCATACGTGTGTAGTATTCTAGAATATGCGTGCTCAATATGGTCACCTATATACGACAAACACATTAGCCAAGTCGAGCGAATACAGAAAAAATTTATAAAGCACCTAAATTTCAAATGCTCTGAATCTGCTGACTCCTATAGAGATAGTTGTCGGAATTATAAACTGCTGACCCTTGAAGATCGTAGAACATTGTTGGACATGGGCCTGTTTCACGATATACTAAGTGGACGTTTAAATTGCCCGGAGCTGGTAGAACACATTTCGTTGAGTGTTCCAAGACGCCGTACCAGACACACCTCTCTTTTTTGAGTCCCGTTTCACCCTACTAACTATGGTCAAAATGCAGTGCTTACCCGACTAGTAAAAACATATAACACAAGTTTTGAAGTCGTTGACCCTTTTTACCTTTCTAGACACAAATTCAAAGACGAGGTAAAGGCCATGATTACTGCATTGTAATTCATTAATTTATCTACTCTCATTGCTTTCCGCTCAAAACCTGCCATCTCATGGTACAGTCAGCGTCATGTCAGAGGATACATTTGCCACTCTGTTAAGTACCATACCATTAAGACTAGAGTCTCGCTGCTGACGTGCTGTTGGGTGTACACAACTAACTTGCATTACTTTGAATAAGCAAATTCTGATACATATATAGCTTAAGATATACAGCTTCACACACAGAAACACACACCCTTTACACACAAAAACACACACACACTTCACACACACACGACATACACAACAAACTCTCTTTAGTTCTAATTTACCATTTTTTTTTTTTCATTTTCAAATTGCTTGGCACCATACGCTCTTGCGAGTATAATCAGGACGTAATATAAGTTTAAATATGTAGTACGTGGATAGCTGTAATTGGCCTTTCTCTTTTAAGTTTGTTTTGTAATTTTAATCACTATTTTTAAGGCTGTTGTTATCCCTAAAATAATAAAATAAAAAGAAAAAGACCAGATGAGTGCCTCATTAATAGCTCTCCATCAACAGAGTCTAATGAACATAGTCATAATTATCATGTGTGAAGAACTAGAAAGATTCTTAGCAATGAGATTTTTATCTCTGCAAAACATTTTCAGCTCTAAAATTGATGAGATATGTCAAAGAATCCTAAATCTGGAGAAAAAACTTGTTAAAGCTGTATCGAATTATGAACAGAAAAGTACTACAAATGATAGTAAATTGTACGAAAATATTTTAGAGAAACTTGATACATGACTAAATGATTTCGAAAATAAACTTACACCAACTGGACTGAGGGGTACTCCTTACAAACCCACTTTAAATAAACAAAATGAAATAGGTGTTGCAAATGTAGATAAACATACCAAAAAATCTTCAACAAATAAAACTCAATCACCTGATTCAAAAATCTAACCAGTGTCCGAAAGAAAGAAAACACACCCTCGACCGCGCCCGGAAACTCACAAAATCAAGACATCTGACACACCTAAAAACAATGCCTATCTTGATGCCCATGTTCCTAACACTGAGGCCCACATTCATGTACAAAAGTCTGCCACAAAGTCAACAAGTAACCAACACGCTTTTAATTAGGGCGCTAATACTCCTCCGGGTGATTATGGCGATGGTAGTTGGAATTAAGTAAAACGTAGACGCTCCAAAAATCAGAAGATATTCCATGGATCTGCTGCACAAGGTGCAACTGTATTGGAAGCTGCAGAGAGAACTAGATACTTACATTTATACTATCTCAAAGTTGGGACCACAGTAAAACAGATTCAAGATCATCTAACGATAACGATATCCATAAATGTTTCAAGTTCTGTAACCTACAACTCTATGCTGACGACCTCAAAATTTACCATATAATAGACAGTAAAAACGATCATATAAAATTTCAACAGGATCTAGATAGATTTTCACAATATTGTCACGTAAATAAATTGAGTCTTAGCCTAAACAAGTGTAAGTCAATCAGTTTTACGAAAAAACGTACAGTCAGCTCTTATACTTACTTTTTACGTGACACAGCTCTTGACTCTGTGGATACTATCAAAGACCTGGGTATTACCCTTGATCGGAAACTACATCTTGACGTCCACATAAATAACATAATCAGTAAAGCTTTCAAAATGTATGGATTCGTCTTTCGCTCTTGTTCCAAGTTTACCCAGCCCTCTACCTTTCTTTATGTCTATAAATCTTTAATTCGTTCGCAGCTTGAGTGTGCTGTGCCCGTTTGGAATCCACTTTACAATAAATACGTAGACGCGCTCGAAAATGTACAAAAGAAATATTTACGTAGATTGCATCACAAATGTTTTCATAGTCGGATGTCTTACGATTGTCTTCTCATTAAATTTAAAGTAATGAAACTAAAAACTAGGCGTATGCAGCTCGAGTCCATGATGCTGTATGACTTGTGTCATAACAGATATGACTGCATACCGCTTCATAACAAAATAAACTACAAAGTCCCTCTCAGATCACTCTCTCGTAGAGACAACCGACTATTTGTTACACCCTCATGTAGGACTAATGCTGGAAAACGCTCACCAATGTACAGATTATTACAAACTTATAACGAACTATTTAATTCAGTTGATATTTTCACCACACCAATTAGTAAATTTAAAAAAGAATTGTTGTTAATCTTAGACACCCTATAAACTTACACCCTTATTTTAGAATATTATAATCTGCATGCACTAACTGATTTCATTTAATATAACAGATAAGTTTAGTTTAATTTTCCTTTATTTTTGATAGTCTTTCTTTGTAGATTCGGAAGTAGCTTTATAAGAACCAACTCTTTCTCAATACTATCTGTAAGTAATCTGTGGTTAACGGTGCTGGTGGCGCAATTAATAATATTACTTAATGTATACATAAGATAAGAACACATTGTGATCACTGTTTGTTAACCCAAATAAATAAAAAAAAAATCTCCATTCGATAAATATCTGTGCAAATTGCACAGTGGAAAGTTTAAAAGCGCGAGGAAATTACGCGTCATTTGAAATTAGCGTGCCATCTCAATTCGCCGATAAAATATTAGCTTCTGAAATCTAGCCTAACGGCAGTTTCATAAAATCATGGATACAGCCCTTTCGTGAAAGAACAAAGCCATTTCGCTTTAACAGAATTAGAGGCTACGACGACAAAAACTGATTCTTTGAAAGTCAAGAAGTCTCCAAAAATTAAAATACCGTTTTATATCCTCTATCAGAATGTAAGAGGCCTTAAAACAAAACTTTGTAAATGGAATACCGCCTTACCATTTCTGCATCATGATCTCGTTGCTGTAACAGAGTCGTTTCTGGTTGGCTCTGTTGAAGACGCTGAATTGACATGTACCGGATGGAGTGTCCTGCGAAGAGACAGGAAATCCTGGGGGGGGTGGCGTACTCCTTGCTGCTCGTCCAGGAATTCAGCTCCGACGACGAAATGAGCTTGAAACTAATTCTGGTGAAGATATATGGGCTTCAATTCATATGAAAGATAGCTTAATTTTTATATGTGTAGTTTATATTAGCCCTAGTTCCTCTGATGGTGTTTACTTGAACTGGTTTAGTAAAATTGAAAATGTTATACACGATTTGAAAGGTAATGTTATAATCACCGGTGATCTTAATTTGAACAGTGCATCCGTGAATGTTTGTAATTATTACAATTATTTTTTATCTTTTTGTAATCTAGTTGACAGAAACCAGATAACTAATGGTTTTGGTGGCAAACTTGATGTCATTTTGACCCAGGAATCGGTGAATTTGGTTTCGGTTTCTTCGGCTGAGGGGGGAGGTATCGTTCGCATTGATAAGTATCATCCGCCTTTAGACATTGAAATGTCATTCCAGCTAAAGCGACACAGTGGACCTCATCCACCAAGTAATATTGACCCAGCAAGAGATTGGAACTTTTCTAGAGCCAATTTTCCTGCTATGTATCAAGCTTTTTACGAAGCTGACTGGGCCCCAGTACTTGGTGCATCTAGCTCGCAGGAAGCGACTCAACCTTTTTATGAAATAATATATTTGATTTATTTGTTCCTAAAAAGACAAGAAACACAAATAAAAGGAAAAAACGATATCCTACCTGGTTTTCTCCTGATATTATCTGCGATATCGAACGAAAAACAGCCCTACATCGCCTTTGGAAGATTACCAATTGTCCAACGACTTACTCTAACTTCTCACATATACGAGAAGATCTTAAAGCACGTATTCCTGCTGCTTATGATTGCTTTATAAGTAGATGAGAAGCCAAAATTAAAACAAATCCACGAGATTTTTGGCAACATATGGCAAGTCTTCGGGTTCCCGGTGGATTTGAAACCACTGTCACTTATAAAGGCAAGGAATTTTCAGGAGTGGAAGCTGCTACTGCATTTGCAGATTACTTCTCTGGAGTATATTTACCTTCTATTCCTAGACTTGACGTCTTCGTCAATGCTCCTCAAGAGTCATTGTTTTTGCTGATGGTGAATGATCTAGTCAGTGTCATAAAGTTCGCAAAATGTCTTCTAGTACTAGTACACCGGTACCGCCCCCTCCCGCACGCGCAGCGTCGCGCACCCACCCGTGAATCGCCCCAGAGAATCCTCAAACAATGCTTCATGCCTGAAAATTAATTTAGACATAAGCTTAGGTACCTCCTCCTTTTCTTTTATAATATTTTTCGGAACCACTGGTATTTCTATCCCTAATTCTGCCAACCATTGTCTACCCATTAAATTGGTACTTCCATTATTCACTACATATAAATGCAGATTCTTTTTCACATTTTTATATTTCACAAGCACATCTAAATATCCTAACGGTTTAATTTTGGACCCATCATAAAACTTCAACGTTAATTCCGTAGGCAGTAACTTCTTTTCACTAAATAATTGATGATAGATGTCACTACTTATACACGATATAGCCGACCCAGTGTCTATTTCCATATTTAACTGTCGATTTTCAACGTCAATTGATAAATGTACCGGTTTGTAACTGCTCAACGACATCAAATGCAACGCCTCCTCCTCGACAGCGCCCGGCTCCGCCCCATCATTGTATTCGAACGACTGATATTCATCCCCTTCGAACTCATACGGCTTGTAGTCTTCATAGTCGGGCTCCGCTGAAGGCCCCCACTCGTTCTTCACCCAAAATTGGTTGGAGCTCGCCGCCCGCGAGCCCCTGACACCTGCACTGCGGCCCCCTCGGCCGCCCCGGTTTCCTGCGCGGTAGCCACCCACGCCACCGCCGCGCCCAACGCCAGCCAACTCTCGTCCGTGGCGGCCTCCTTGGCCACTCATATTTATATTCCCTTGCGGGCACACTCTTCTCAAATGTCCCATTTGTTGACAATTGGAGCACACGAAGGAACGAAAACGACAATCACTCTGCCTATGACCGTCTTCCCCACACGCCCAACATCGGAATGTGTCTCGCCGAACGCGGCCAGCGCCGCCTGTACCTGACGAACTTCCGCGCGCCATTACCTTAATCTCGGTGATTTCGACCGACCCTCCTTTTTCAACAAAATGTGAATCTCGTTCCGCCACTTCTAAACTACTTGCAATTGATACCGCGTTTTTCCATGTTACACTGTCCTCTGCGAATAGTCTTTGCCGAATGATATCGCTTTTTATCCCGCACACAAATTGATCCCTCATATTATCGTCTAGGTTTTCACCAAAGTCACAAAAACGCGATAATTTTTTTAGTTGTGCCACGAACATTTCTATTGTTTGTTCACTATCTTGCCGACACTTCCGGAATTTATAACGTTCTGCCAAAAAAGACGGCGTGGGTTGCAAATGATCACTCATTTATTTAACTACTAGCTGTTGCCCGCGGCTTCGCTCGCGTGGATTTCGTATTTAGGTTGTTACCGGTCTTCCGAAGCAATGAGATATTTAAGTCCAAGGAAATTATTATTTATCCCATCATTTCGGGGTAATTTTAAACTAAGGAAAAACAGGACTAACCCTGCGCAAATCAATGAGTATAATTCAAGATCCAGCTGAATTTTTAAAGAGAGAAATGAGAGACACCTTTAAGTAATATTTCAAAACAGAGCCAATTCGCAGAAGTAATTGAGAAAAACTGAAACCTTCTCCCTCTCTCTTCCTCTCCCCCCTTCCTCTCCCCCTCCCCCTCCCTCTGTCTCTCCCCCTCCTCCCTCTCCCCCTGCCCCTCCCTCTCCCCCTGCCCCTCCCTCTCCCTCCCCCCTCCCCCCTTTCTCCCCCCCTATCCCCCTTCCCCCCCTTCTTCATCTCCCTCTACTTTACTTGTACCTGTACCTCTACCTCTCTACGTCTCTACGTCTCTACTTCTCTACCTCTCTACCTCTCTACCTCTCTACCTCTCTACCTCTCTACCTCTCTACCTCTCTACCTCTCTACCTCTCTACCTCTCTACCTCTCTACCTCTCTACCTCTCTACCTCTCTACCTCTCTACCTCTCTACCTCTCTACCTCTCTACCTCTCTACCTCTCTACCTCTCTACCTCTCTACCTCTCTACCTCTCTACCTCTCTACCTCTCTACCTCTCTACCTCTCTACCTCTCTACCTCTCTACCTCTCTACCTCTCTACCTCTCTACCTCTCTACCTCTCTACATCTCTACCTCTCTACCTCTCTACCTCTCTACTTCTCTACCTCTCTACCTCTCCACCTCTCCACCTCTCCACCTCTCCACCTCTCCACCTCTCCACCTCTCCACCTCTCCACCTCTCCACCTCTCCACCTCTCCACCTCTCCACCTCTCCACCTCTCTACCTCTCTACCTCTCTGCCTCTCTACCTCTCTACATCTCTACCTCTCTACCTCTCTACATCTACCTCTATTGATGGTATTTCACTTCCACCACGTTGGATTTCAAAGTTGTTGTAGCTTTCGTAATCAGCGACCCGATAAACCATACAAACGGCACCCATATTCATTTTTAGACATTTTAAACCTATCGCATCCCAACTCCATCCCCAGGGGGATAATGGTATTTCACGTCCACCACGTTGGATTTCAAATTGTTGTAGTTTTCGTAATCAGCGACCCGATAAACCATACAAACGACACCCATATTCACATTTCAACTCTATCGCACCCCAACCCCATCCCAAGGGAATGATGGTATTTTACGTCCACCATGTTGGATTTCAAAATTGTTTTAGTTTTCGTAATCAGCGACCCGATAAACCATAAAAACGATACTTATATTGGTTTTTAGACTTTTTCACCCCATTTCCCTTTTTTAGGGAATGAATTTGGGGTGGAATTTGAATAACAGTGATGAACGTTGCATAGAATAACATCATTAATGCCTAAATAATAAATTAAGTGGATTTTACTTTAAAAATAAAGAATTTTCAACTTCATCCCCCTTTTCACCCTTAAGGGTGTCAAATTTTCAAAAATCCTGAGACACGTAAATATTAATTTTTAGTCGTCAGCCTAAATACAAATTTTGAAGATGCTAACTTCAAAACTGACGGACTTTCATACAAACTTTCATCCCCTATTTTACCCCCTTAGGGGTGGAATTTTGTAAAACCCTTTCTTAGTGCACCCCAAGGCCTCATAAGGAACCTACATGCCAAATTTGGAATATATAGACCCAGCGGTTTGGGCTGTGCGTTGATATGTCAGTCAGTCAGTCAGTCAGTCACCTTCTTCTTTTATATATATAAATATCGTCATATTCACAGTCTTTCGGCATGTTTGGGCTGCACAAATTAATCATAAGTTCATAGCCTGCATCTCCGATCACCGATATTAACGTTGGCACTTTCAAATCGCCATCTGTGTCGTTCACTTTAAAGTACATTTCCAGCCGGTCACAATAATTCCGCCAGTTTCCGCTTTCCACATCAAACGCCGACAGTTTCCCCACGCTTCCCGACATTTTCTTAATATTTTAATCCCAACCTCGTTAGCCACTGTAAAATACTCGGTGGATGCAAATAAAACACGGCCTGCTTATTATACGTGTAATTGACGACTGACTGATGACAGCGTTCGTATACGTAACTATAGATACACTTAGAGCTACAGCTACAATATCAGAGTAAAAATAATGAGGAATTATGGAAATGCTTAAAACATCTTTTGAGGTACATAAAAGGAACGATTAACCTAAAGCTGATCTATGAAAAATGTGATTTTAAACAACTGGTTGTTGGCTATGCAGATTCCGATTGGGGAGGCGATTTGGTCGATAGAAAAAGTACAACAGGGCACATATTTAAAGTGTTCGATAATTGTACAAATTCGTGGAATACACGGAAACAAAACACAGTCGCCGCTTCCTCAACGGAAGCTGAATATATGGCTTTATTTGAGGCTGTAAGAGAAGCGATAAGGATTAAGTCGTTATTGAATAGTATTTCAATTCCAGTAGAGCAGCCAATAATTATCTTCGAAGATAATAACAGTTTTATTTGTATCGCTAATAACCCGACAAATCACAAAAGGTCCAAACATATAGATATCAAATACCATTTTACACGGGAACAAATTACTAACAAAGTAATAAAGCTAGAATATGTTTCAACAGGAAACCAACTGGCTGACATTTTCACTAAAATGGTACCCACAGCGAAGTTCCTGGAATTAAGACGCAAATTAAATTTACTCTAAAATTGTTATTATTGTTATGCAATATATGATCAAAATGTGATTGTAATGTAATAATTACACACTAAGTTAATTTTCAATTTTATATATTTTATGTTTCGAATTTCTTGTGTAACTTGACTTAATATCAAGATAATTAATATTGTATAAAATACTTGAATATTTGAGGGGGACTATTGGTATTAGCCTTAATTAGCAAATATCCAAGTCACTAAATTTCATTCGTTCGATCTGACGTTTTTTCACCATTCAGTCCATTCACTCACAGTCGATTTCGTTCTGTCTTTTTATCATTCAATAAAAACCGTTGCATAGTGAAGTACTTTTTCTTTTCCTGATCTCTTATACCTTTACTATTCCCAATTCATTTAGTTGTTGGTAGAAAACGTTGTTTTGGAATGTTTGGGAGAAAATTGACTGCTTCTTCAGTTCTTTTTCTGCTCCCACAAAGTTTGTACAATTATCACTGTACATGTACCTACTTCAGGCAGCCTCGTCGCGCAGCCATACGTTTCAAAGCAAGAAGAAAAGTTGGTGTTGAAAGATCCGTTACTAATTCCAAATGAATACACAAATGTAACCTTTGTTGGTCTTAACTCCTCTTCCTTTATTTAATTTTATATCTACACACCCTGTGAAGTCAACCCCTGTATGGTAAAAGGGCGGAGATTGTTGGGTGCGTGCGCTCGGTAAATCGCCCGTCAGCTGATAACTTTTGATCGGGCTATGGCGGCAACATTTGACACATTTGCGTAATTGTTTTTTCACAGTCGCGGTGCCTCCGATTATCCAGTACTGCTGTCTTAATGTTGCTAATGTGAGTCTAGCCCCACCGTGTAATGTGAGGGCATGAGCTTGTTCAATCAAAAGTGCTGTTAATCTGCTATCTTTTGGGATGATAAACGGATGTTTTGCAGTCTACCTCCGACGCGTAGCAGTTCATCTTTGTCAAGGTAAGGGTTAAGTTTCAAAATTCGGCTGTTGTTATTAACCTTTCCTTTCTGTTTTAAATCTTTTATTTCTTGTTCGAAATGCAGCCCTTGTATATATTTTATAATCATTTGTTGTGCGCGTCGTGTTTCTGCGAGCGTAAGGTATGTTGGAGGCGCGCTCGGCGTGCTAGCGTCAGGCGCGTGACGTAGCTCGTGACGTGTGCTTGACGTCGCGATGAAACGTAATACCCAAGCGAGAGCGCGTATTGTTTTTGTTATGCTGCCGTTTCTTTCTAACAGATTCCCTATCACGGTTGCATCATGCGGGGGCGACGTGACTGTATGCACTTTTATTTCAATATCGGGTGTTAAATTTTGTTCTGGTTTAAATTGTTTTGGGATTGCTCCTTTGCTTAGCTATTCTGGCCTTTGCCACCACAACGAAAAATTAGTGAGCTGTGATGGCAGCAGTCCCCTAGACGCGCAGTCCGCTGGATTTTGTTCGGATTTTACATGGTTCCAGTTCTCGGCGGGTAACACGGCCAATATCTCTCTGACCCTGTTTGCGACGAATGTTTTCCATCGCGATATGTCCCCTTTAAGCCAACCTAAGACCACCATAGAATCAGTCCAAGCGGTGACTTTTATGTTCGGGTTGTCGATGTATTGTTTGATTTTATTTATTAATTGTGCTAATAATTGTGAAGCAGATAACTCTAGCCTGGGGAGCGATTGCGGTTTGGCAATTGGGGAGACTTTTGTTTTTAACAGCTATTAATGTGACTTGGGTCTTTCCGGTTCCTTCTCGAACTGTGCAATAAACCACACACGAGTACGCCTTTTCTGAGGCGTCATAGAAGGCATGTAGTTCGCAATCTATGTTCGCGTATAATCCAAGCCAGCGTTTAATTTTAAATGGTTGCATATTCGTGAGCTCGTTCCTAAGCGTGGCCCATTCTTTTTGTATTTCGTTGGGTACTACATCGTCCCAGTTCATTTTGTATCGCCATACCTTTTGAAATAAAATTTTGGCTTTTATTGTTATTGGGGACAGGCAACCCAAAGGATCAAAAATAGTAGAAATTTCACTTAAAATTTGTCGTTTTGTTGCTTCTTTTTTATTATTATTATTATTATGTTGTTTATCATTCCTGAATCTCGGGCAATTAAGTCCCGGACCTTTGGAAGGCGTGCGTGGGGCCGAAGCCAACACGTAGAGGCCCGTTAAACAGTTTAATTTACTAAAGTGATGTGACACCAACCGGCGATTATTATTATTATTATTATTGTTGTTTATTGCACACAAGAAAAATACAATGGACAATACATATAGAAAGACGACACAACAGGTACTACTTATTTCGATATAGAAATGTCTTCCAGCAGACCTAGGCTAGCGTGAATGCTATTTGAGAAGGCAGATAGATCGTGCGCAACTCGAAAGTTATATAAAAAGTATCAACAAAAAATTACACATAGCGGTATCTAATTTAAATATGTAAACCTACTACACATATAAAATAAATAAATATATGATGTATATTTGTATATATAAAATATATATGCATACTATACATAAATAATACCTAACAAATAAATATATGGATAATTAAGACAGGGAAAGATAGTGTTCTTTGACTCGCTTTTTAAAGATAGTGATAGAGGGACTATCGCGAACAGTGTGTGGGAGGGAGTTCCACAGCCTAGCCGCATGAACAGTGAAGGAGTAGAAATAGAAATCAGAGTGGTGGGAGGGGATACACAAGTTAGTCTTGACGCTGGGGCGGCAAGGCTTAACTTGTGACCGAGAGAAACAGAATTGCTCACGTAAATAAGACGGGGAAGAGGGATTATACAAAATGTTATAGAGGAGAGAAAGGATATGAGTATTCCTGCGAAAACGAATTGGGAGCCACTTGAGCTGCGAGCGAAAGTGAGACACGTGGTCGTACTTGCGCAATCCGAAAATAAATCGAATGCACAAGTTTTGGAGGCGCTAAAGCTTGTTTAATCGCTCCTCAGTGACGTCCAAATAGCATGAGTCGGCGTAGTCAAGGATAGGTAAGAGGAGAGATTGGGAAAGGGAAATTTTAGTCTTCAGGGGTAAAAAACTTTGAAGGCGTTTGAGAGAATGCAATGAAAAATGCAATTTGCGACTGACCTTGTTCACGTGAGCGTCCCAAGAAAGGCTGCAATCTATGATCAGACCAAGGTTCTTTGCAGTTTTTGTAAAGGTGATGGAGGTGCCATTGTACAGAACTGGAGGGATTCTGAGTGGATCTAACTGTCTACCCATATATGGACTGCCGATAACCATAGCCTGTGATTTCCTAGGGTTAACGAGCAGACCATAGGATTCAGCCCAGATGGAAATGCGTTTAAGGTCTTCATTAAGGCTCTCAATGGCACCGTAGATATCAGATACGTTGCAACTGCGGTAGATTTGCAAATCGTCTGCATAGAGATGGAAGTTAGAGGAGATGACTGATGTAACAGTATTAATGAAGACGGAAAAGAGAAGAGGAGAGAGAACGCCTACCTGCGGCACACCCGCAGCGAGATCACACCAATCTGAGGCAGCCTCATCAAAGTGGACCCGCTGCAAACGACCGCGGAGATAAGAATCAAACCAAGCTGCAGCCGAAGAGGAAATGTTGAGAGAGCGAAGGATGGCAATAAGAACATCAAAGTCAACAGAGTTGAAGGCACTACTGAAATCAAGTAACACGAGAACAGTCACAGACTTATTCTCCATGGCATGACGGATATCGTCAGTGACTTTCAGTAGTGCAGTAACCGTGCTATGACCTGGTCGAAAGCCAGACTGAAATGGAGAGAGAAGACTATTTGATGCTATGTGATCAGCTAACTGCTTATGGACAATGTGCTCAAGGACTTTGGAGAGGAATGGTAGAATAGATATAGGGCGAAACTGTGAGAAGGAAGTAGGATTGGCAGTTTTAGGAAGAGGGATTACGTTCGCAAGTTTCCAAGCTGACGGAAATATACTCGTTACCAGGGAGTGATTAAAGATATGAGTGAGAATAGGTAAGAGTTCAGGGAGGATAAGGGATATCATACGGGAACACAGATTGTCATTGCCCACAGCAGTAGAGGTGATTGAATGAATGTGCTTTCTAACCTCATCCTCGGCTACAGTGGTAAAGTAAAAGGAAGAACAAAATGGTAGGGTTTGGTTACTTATTTGTGAGATAGTATTAGCTTTGACAAGATTGTCAAAGCTCACAGGTGGGGTAGAGAAGTGAATATTAAGTGCATTAAGATCGACCTGAATGTCTGAAGGAGAGGAAGATTTCCCGATACCCAGGGTCCTGAGGAATTTCCACACTTGCCCGGGACCGGAATTTTCGATAGAGTTGTGAATGTGGCGTCTCTTTGCATCTCTACACAGTCGACTACAGTAGTTCCGCAGAAACTTGTATCTTGCCAAGTTCTGATCAGATGGGAGATTCCGAAACCGTCTTTTAGCTTTATCACGCCCAGCCATCCAGTCTTTTATGTTCTGAGTAAGCCAAGGCGCAGGGTCATGTTTGATTTTAACACGTTTGACTGGTGCATGAGTGTTGTAAAGCAGTAGAATTATTGCCTGCAATTCCTGGACTTTCACGTCAACGTGGTCAGCCACAAGGACCGGAGTCCAATCGATATTAGACGCATTATTGTTTTGTTTCAGGGTTGGTGTAAGAATAAAGTTGTCATTTTTGGGGTTCCAGGCCAGTCCTAAAGCTTTAGATGTTTGCGCTTCGGTAAAGTCGAAATTTTGTGGATTTCTCATGTTTTCAGGTAGATCGTTTACTAACTGTGGTTCGTTACTGGCCCATTTTCTTAGATTAAAACAGCCGCTTTTTAGCAGGTTTATAAGTTCATCCCTTGTTTTGCGAGCAACCTCCATGTCGTTATGCCCGAACATAGCGTCGTCCATAAAAAAGATGTTTTGAGGCACCGGTTTTGCTAAAGGATATTTATCACCCTCGTCTGACGCTAGCTGTTTAAGTGTTCGCATCGCTAGGAAGGGTGCGGCCTTGGTCCCGTAGGTAACTGTGGTCAGTTGGTATTCTTTTAGAAGCTGTTGGAAGCTGTATCGCCAAATAATTTTCTGTAAATGTTGGTGTTCGGGATGCACAGCTATGAACCGATACATCTTCTCGATGTCAGCTGTTAAAACATATTTATGCTGCCTCCATTGTAAAAAAAATCCAAATAAATCTTTTGTAGGTTGGGGCCAGTTTCCATTAAATTATTTAGGCTTTGTTTTGATGTTGTTTTAGCACTCCCATTAAATACAACCCTATGTTTAGTTGAAACAGCCCCTGGACGGACCACCCCTAAATGTGGTAGAAAATATTGAATGTCTGTGTTGTTGTTTACTATTGACATGTGACCCATATCCTCGTATTCCTTCATAAATTCTTTATAGTCCTGCGCGAAGCTACTGTTTTTCTCCATTTTTCTTTCAAGCTGAAGAAATTGTGCTACTGCCTGTGGTTTTGACTTTCCTAGATTTTGTTCGAAGTCCTGTTTCATAGGAAGTCGTACTTGATATTTTCCCTCCGGTCGCCTAGTTATAGTTTGTACATAGAGCTGTTCACACCGGTCATCGGGGTCAATGTCCGCGTTTCTGTTCTCCTCTAGAGATTCTTGCTACCAGAACACAGCTAGTTCTTCCAGGTTGTTGATAGTCACGTGGCAGTTAAATGTTTTGTGTGTACCGCCCACGATCCACCCGAGCTGTGTTTGTTGCGCAATTACGGAGGAAATGTTAGTTTTTATTAAACCTTCCAAAAGTATTTTAGAATAGACATCCGCGCCCAAAAGTAGGTTAATTTCTTGGGACACGTTGAACTCCGGGTCGGGCAATTGAAAATGTTTTAAATGTTCTAACGAATTTTTGTCGACTGTTTTGTTAGGGAGTTTGTTTTTTATCGTGTTCATAAAAAGCGCTTCAATTTTAAATAAGAAGTCGCTGTGCAGGGCCTGGAATTTCAGTTGAACTACCCCTTTGCACTTGCTTGAGGGGGAGGCACCGATTCCTGACACCACGGCGCTCAACCGGTCTCGTTTTATTTGTAACATCTGGGCAGCATTTCCTGTTATAAGTGTAACCTGCAACCCTTGATCTAAAAGAGCCCTTAATGTTGTAAATGTTCCATCATAACGCATCACTTTAATTTGTGCAGTTGCTAAGAGCACTTAGCCGTTGCAGGGAGAGTTTGCATTCAAATTATCATTCGCGACGTGCGTGTTAAGGCGCTGACCTACTTTAGGCTGCTTAAATGAATTATTATTTTTATTGCAAATGCTTCATGCAATAGGCTGCTATGCGAGGCACCGCAAACTTTGACTTTCTTGACGATGTGCAATCGTTTCCATTATGGCTGAAAAGGCAATTTTTGCATACATTCAGGTTAGTGGCGGTCTTTTACCTTTCTTCCGGGGCCAGGCTCAAAAAATCTTTACATTTATAGAGTCCATGTTGTTTGTTACAATTTGGGCATGAAATTAAAAATTGATGAAATGTTTTAGAGTACGAAGTTGACCGAGATACGTCGTTTTGAGTCTGAGGCGTTTTCTGTTCAGGCATTTTTTACCTGTTATAAGGGTGTTAGAATTCATTTTCATTTGTTTATTTTTGTCAAAAATGTTTTTGTTACGATGTAAAGAGGCTCCACTTGCACTTGACTGTAGCGCCATAAATTTATTTTACATAACATCACGCCTTGTTCCCGTCGGGGTAGGCAGAGACCACAGTTCTCCACCTGCTACGATCTTGACATACTTCCCTTGCTTCCTGAACCTTCATCAATCCTTTCAAACATGCTCGTCGGTTTAGGGTACTTTTAACCTGGCCTTTATTCAGAACGTCCTGAATTTGGTCCTGGTACGTTCGCCGAGGCCTTCCCCTTCCAACGTTTCCATTCACTCTCGCCTTATGGATCTCTTTCGTCAATCTTCCTTCATTCATCCTCTCTACATGACCAAACCATCTCAGCATCCCTTTCTCAATTTTAGTCACTACGTGTTCTGAAATTTATTTTCTATGTAGTTTAAAAGTTCCTCTAGAGTAGGCATTCCCTTGGGATTTTTCAAGGACTCAATAAATGTTTGGATTGTTTCAGTATCAAGCTTTTGTAAAAGAATGTGGACAATCAAAGGGTCCCAAGACTCAATATCAAATTGCAGGTTTGCTATAGCGTGCATACATTCAATCGTTACGTCATGAATTTTCTTCAGCTGAGAAGCGTTAGGACTCTGTATTACCAGCTGATTTAAAAGAGTGTTAGCATGGTAAGTAAAGAGAAGTCGAGTGTTATCGTATCTCTGTTGTAAAATCTGCCAACACGCTTCATAATTGTCGGCACTGATGTAAAGATGCTGCACCAGCTTCTCTGGCTCGCCTTTTAATTTTGACTTTAAATGCTGCATATTTTGAGCGTTTGAAATAAAAGGATTTTGGTGTACAATTTCTACAAATAAGTCCTTGAAGGTAGTCCATTGCGCATAGTTTCCGTTAAAATACGGCTATTCGATTTTAGGGGTTGATTTTTGCTCATGGCTATGGTCCCAGATTTTCTTGTTTATTTGTTCCTTGCTGACCTCATACATTGCCTCCAACCTGTTGTAGTCATCCTCAAATGGCTCCATGTTTTTAATCATGTTATCGAGTTTTCAATAGGTTCCATCTACTTTTTCCCATCGTTGTGTCAAAATTTGTAACTTGTCTTCAAGTTGCCACTTCTCTTTCACACTTTCGACGTCTAGATGGCGCACAGTCCTCTCAAAGGCTTTGATGTTAGACCTTTGTTCGTTAAGCATATCCATCGAGCGCTGCTCATATTTTTACACAAAAAGATACAAATTTCACTAAGATACATATTAAAACATTAAAGAGACATTGAAGCTTACTACTTTCATACACCCACAACACAATATATATATAAAGGTACTTGAAGAGTCGGTAGGTAGAAAAGAGAAAAAAGACACATATTAACATGATCATCATCATTGTAACCATGCAATGTTCTTTGAAATAAACAATAAACAAATACAGGGTGGACTAAAAGTTTTTTTACTTTTCAAACTAAATTAAAATTATTTTGGCATTGACATTATACCGCTTTGTATTCACTGTTACAGTGCGTCCCCTTTGGTCTTCAAAACATTTCTCGGAACACTTGTCAGGCCGTCATTGAAAATTTTCGCTCCAGGTTACAGCAATGCCAAAATAATGAAGGAACACATATGGATGATGTAATTTAAAAAAAAAATCATTTTTTATGTGTTTTCATAATTAATAAACGGTTTTCAGCTGATGTAATTAGTTTTCATTTTAATTTAGTTTGAAAAGTAAAAAAACTTATGGTCCACCGTGTATTTCGTGGGACTGTAAGTTTTAATTACTGTATTCTAAAAAATAAAATTATTTTGATCAACTTTTAAGAAAGAAAGATTTTAATTAAGTATGTACAAATATTATTTATTTATAGTTATGTAGGAATTCAAATTTTAAAAGAAGTTTCAGGGAGTCAATTCTTGAATATTACCCGGTGACAAAATATCACTCGAAGCATTCACAATCATTTATTTTTCTTTTCGTTTAAATGTAAGTGAATAATTGGTAATTCTCATGTGTAGTTGTTTACTATAAAAAAAATATGTGGGTGAGTTTGAATTTTAAAAGTCTCAAAAGTGATATTTTATGACCCGTCGTAATTCAAGAATTGGCTTCTTGTAATGCCTGATGTATTGCTTATTTCATTGTTAAAAATATGCATAGTTTTTAATTTAGGCCAGTTGGTGTTGTTGATAGTGAGCCTGCCTTTCATGCCGTGAGCCGCGGGTTCGATCCCCGCCCAGGGCAAACATATGTGTGATGAACACGAGTGTTTGTTCTGTGTCTAAGTGTTATTTAAATATTAGTTTAGAATTAGGTGCCCCTGTGTGAAATCAGATTTTGTACAGTAAACGACAGGTCAAGCCTGACACTCGCAGCGCGACTCTAATCCGTACGTCTATTGAAATAAGAATGGTATAAAGTTCAATATGTCACGCTCGATGTGCCCTTGACTGTACTAAGTAATCCAAGTTTTCGACATTAAAACAGGATAGAAAAATTATATACCGGAGTAAAGTATTTACTATTTCCCTACAAGTTTACAATTATTATTTTTTACCTTATTGTGAGTAAAATCGAACTGAAAATAAAGATATGAGCAAAATGTGAAATTCCAATGACGTCACGAAATAATAAAAGTTTATCAACATTATCGAGCCTTTAAAAATAAAATACTAGGTCTAGAATGTTGTTATTGCAGCAAGCGCCAAATAATGTGAAAATATTTCGGGTAGGTGTACAAACTTCATTCGTAAAATAAACCAATTACCTTGACTTTAAAGTAACAAACAGGTTTAAAGTATCTGTTACAGACGTTACCAGCTTTTTCCATTGTGTATACCGCACCATGAGATCTGATGCTATATGAAACCAGCTTGCAATCGTCCGTTCTTCTTACTTGTCATGAAGGCAGCATGAAAGATCCCCAATCCTTTTAGCGAGTCGTGGAGGCCGCTTAAGGGATCGTCTGGTTACGATCAGGGGTTGCAGTAGAAATCACGTTGTTACTTACAGCACAAAAACCTTCCAAGTTCAAATTCAAAAGTATTTCATTTTAGATATTATTTTCAACGTACCTGCGTATTTTCACAGCTATACCATATTTTAAAATGGGTGTATGGTAGTGCATCTAAACTTGGCATTGGATCGGATTTCAACCCTTTTTTAGGCAAACAATTAGCCGATAGGAACTTGGCCCCCTTTTAAACAGTTATGTTTTTGGTGGGATTTCAATACTCTTTGTTTGCTATATTATATTTATTTTTTTAATTTGGTTCACAAACTGGATACAGCTCAAGAAAATGAGATAATAAACAAGCACAAATACACACCCCCCGTGTAAGCCGTCTCAAATGCTTTCAGCGCCTGACATTTGTGACGTCACACTGTTTAACTGTCATAATCAAGTAGTGATGAGGTATTGTCGATTTTTATATCGATGAAATTTGTGAAAAAAAAACAAATACTATCAGATTTTTTTTATCATTATGGATTACTTATTTTTAAACTTGTATTATGTAAACAAAAAGGCTAATTTAAGTTTATAATTTTATTTTTAGCTTAAAGAAAAAAGATCCTTAAATAGGTATCCTTAACAATAACTATCATTATGACAATGGATAATCATTTTATTATTTTCCATTAGGCAGTGTATTTTATACTTAATAATACTACTAATACTTAAATAAAATGTACAAAAAGCTATTATTAGTACAGGTTTCACTCATGATTCTTCATGACCAGCAGTTGTCTTTTTCACTACGTACTCAAGATTAACAATCATAATAATCTCTAACAAAACGCATTTTTAAGTACAATATCACAAGAATATTTTATTTTAACACTTCCTGTGTTCGGATAGATCTACAAAGTAGACAATTGCAAAATTTCACAACCACAGGTAGGATTCGAACCTGCATCTTCTCCGTCAGTACCGGAGACGCTTTACCAACTAGGCTCAGGGTCCCGCATGATGTTGTAAAATTTGCGATCTCTATACGTATTTCAACGTTGCATTTGTGCTTCCACCAATAAGCATTAGCTATACTAGCTCAACAAGTCCTATTTTTGTAAATATAATTCAAGTCAAAAATGGTAACACTACGTATAATTCAAAATGATTGAAGTTTGCAATTTTCTACTTAGCAGATTTATCCGAACACAGAAAATGTTAAAATAAAATCATTTTCAATCATACGTAGTGTTACCAATTTTCGACTTGAATTCTTTTTGCAATAATAGACTACTTCAGCTAGTAGTCTAGTACAGCTAATGCTTACTAGGTGGCAGCACCAACACAACGTTTAAATGCGTATAGAGGTCGCAGATTTCACAACATCAGGCAGGATCACAGTAGCCTAGTTGGTAAAGCGTCTCCGGTACTGACGGAGAAGACGCAGGTTCAAATCCTTCCTTTGGTTGTAAAATTTTTGCAATTTTCTACTTTGTACATCATCATAAGTTGAAAACGATTCTATTAAAGGGTTTAGAACAAAACTCAGTTTATTGGCCTTCCAGGCTCCGATATTAATACCACCAACAGTTGTCTTTTTCTCTCCTTATTTAAAATGTACAAACATAAACACCTGTAACAAAATACATTTTAATGTACAATATCATAAGTTAAAAACGGGTGTATTAACGTGCCACCAAATTTGAGTAAATTTTTACCAAATAATATCCACCAAATTTTGTCTACCAAAATGGATGAATGTACACCAAATTTGCTTCTGGCACTTCGCCGGCAGCGGCCGCGGCACGCTAGCTCCGCTCGCTCGGTTCATTCGTTGTGGTCGCAAGATAACCTAACACAACTTAACCGAACCGTACCCAAATTTGGTGTACGTTCAGCCAATTCGGTGTACATTCATCCATTTTGTCTGAAGTGTATTGGGGTATAAAAAAAAATATTTTGGGAATCATTTAATTTGTTGCCGTTAAAAACTATTAAAACATAACTCACTTTATTGTCCTCTTAGGCTCCAATATTGATTCCACCATCAGTTGTCTTTTTCACTATGTACTTATTGATTAACAATGATTAACCTGTAACATAATGTATTTTTATGTCCAAAGTCAGAAGTTATAAACTATGCTATCAAAGGGTTAAGGGTGTATCTCAGTTTGTTGGTCTCCCAGGCTACGATATTGTTACAACCAACAGTTGTATTTTTCAATATAGATAAACAATCATAATAGCCTTTAACAAAACGTATTTTATGTACAATACCATCGGTTGAAAATATGGCATCAGTGTTTAAAATTTAACTAAAACCTAGCTGAACAGCCTTATGACACCTCATAAAATTAAAATATATCAAGCCATTTGGTAGGTACGAGATTTGTGCTTCGCCTCAGTTGGATAAAAATATATCGATGTAAGAAATCCCATCACTATATCATGTTTTGATATCAATGTTTATCATCATATTTTTATGTAAAATTTACAAATAAAATGCGATATTGAGCATACACCTAATATAGCACAATGTATTGAGTACTACACAATATTTCGTGATGCAAAATATTGCGTAATATCAAAAATAAACTAAGAAATACTTACGCATGATACGATATGACTTCGGCACTGTTTTCTTTGTAATTTTCACGGCATTGCAGCCTAATACGCAACAAAACATTTTTCACTAACTTTCTGAGCAATTTCTGAGCTCAAAACATTGGCTGAAACACACTTTTATACTAAAATTTTGCAAAAACACCCAGTAAGCAAATAAACAACAACTTTCACAGTCTGACAGAAAAATGGAGGCATAAACCTTCCAAATTAAGTGACACCTTACAGGAGGGGTTTTGTCCTATGTTTATGGATCCTGCATTTTTAGTCGGATTATGCTTATCATTTATTATCCGACCAAAAAATGCCTGTGGCGGGGGAGAATCGAATATAACCAGACGATATATTTCTAGCTCTTTCTATTACGATGAATCACTTCTAGTTGAAGTGAGATAAAACGTGGTTATGAACTAATGCTCAATACAATCTGTCTTTTATACGTTAGTATTATATAGTCTAAGCACAAATAAAACAGGTTTTAGAACGTAACATACTATGAGTGAACACAGCATGCAAATAACAAATATACACTAGTAAAAATTATTGCTTAGTAACTAACAACAACGATCTTAACTACAAACTTAAACAAATAGCAGAGAATTAATCTGGTTTAGGTCTTGTGAGGCAAGACCTAACGGACTTCTTAGCAGAATCCACAGAACCATTGAAAATATCAAAGTCATATCTAATAGCATTATAGGCAGTGCACATGCGATGCAATGGGCTATGTTGACCTAGGTTTGTTATACAGGCAAGGGGTGAGAAGTTCGTACGATTATGCACACGACTACCAACACGAGGAATAGTGAAATTAAGCTGTTGCAGAATATCCGGCGCGTCAATGAAGCCATGAATGAGTTTAAATAAAAACATCAAATCAAGCAGTTTGCGACGAACATGTAACGAAGTGATTTTGTAATGTTTTAAACGTGATTCATAAGAATGTAGTTCTTTACATTGAAAGTCATTATATGTTAAATGATAGATGAATCTTTTCTGAATACGTTCAATTCTATCAGAATGTACAGCATAGCTAGGACTCCAAACAACAGAACAGTACTCAATTATGCTTCTTATTAAAGAATTATAAACTGCAATCGAAATTGTAGGATTTTTGAAAATTTTCATCTGTCGTGAAACAAAACCCGAGAGCCTAGATGCCCTACTGATAATATTATCGATGTGATAACGGAAACTTAGACTAGAATCGAAGAGAACTCCAAGGTCGTGAATGGTATTTACTTCAGTCAATGGTACACCATCAATGGAATAAACAGCAGTGATGGGTGTCTTCCGTCTAGTGAATTTTATGTGGTAGCATTTGCTGGTATTTAAAGCCATGTGATTATCACAGCACCATTGATGAATTCTATTAAGATCATCTTGCAGGCTTAGCACGTCATCTAATGAGTTAATTTCTTTGTAAAGCTTCAAGTCATCTGCGTACATTTTGAATTCAGATTGCAAAATGTAGGATAAATCATTGATAAACATCAGAAAAAATAAAGGCCTTAAGTGAGAGCCCTGGGGCACACCCGACGGTACCAACACCTGCTCTGACTTAAAGCCATACACTGAAACTAGTTGTGATCTATTGCGAAGATAAGATTCACACCATCTGAGCAACGACCCATGTATACCCATCTGTTCAATCTTATGAAGAAGGATGTCATGATGTACAAGGTCAAATGCCTTTCTAAAGTCAGTATACACCGAGTGCACTTCTCCACCATTATCTACAACTTTTGTTAAATCCGCTAAATATGCTACAAGGTTAGAGGTTGTCGATTTGTGAGGTAAAAATCCATGTTGATTGCTACTGAGTAATGGTTTGATGTGTGAATAAATTTTCTTTTGTACGAGAGATTCAAAAATTTTGCCAGCCGTGGATAAAATAGAGATTGGTCGGTAATTCGCAACGTCATTTGAACAACCAGATTTAAGAATAGGCGTGATATGAGCAAGTTTCCATCCCTCAGGAAATTTCCCATGTTGGATCGACATGTTGAAGATAATGGAGAGGGGTTTATGCAAGACGTCGGCGCAGTTGCGGAAAAATTGTGGAGGGATAGAGTCTGGCCCAGCACCTTTGTTGCAGTCCAGTGATTTAAGGCACTTGAGAATCTCATCTTCTGAAATGGTAAAGCTACTTAAAGAAAGGCAATTACTATAGGAATTCATGTTAATTTTACTTGAAAGCGGCTGAGCGCTAGCTTGATATATTGAATGGAAGTATTTAGAAAATAGATTACTAATGCTATGGCCGTCGGCAACAAAGCAGTCATTCAAAAACATTTCACGGGGTATTGAAGTGTCATTGGATTTTCGACCTTTAGAGAATTTCCAAAAATACTTCGGGTTTTTCTCAAGATGATCTAGTGCGCGAAGTTTGAATTTTTCATAACAATCTTTGATCATTAAATCACAGCGATCTCTTAATCAAAAGTCCAATGGTCTATTGGGTTCCCATACTTCTTAAATTTATTATGAAACTTAGCCTTTTCTTGCAACATTTTAATTAAAGACCTAGTGTACCAGGCCGGATAATTACTATCACGAGTGAATGCTAAGGGAGTATGTTTCTTGATGATGGGAAACAGTATCATATAAAATCTATTAACCACTTCATCCACACTTGACAAACCATGCCAAATAAGTGACCAGTCGATGTTACCGAGCTCATTTCTCACTGATTCGTAGTCACATAGGAAGAAATTCAAATAATTGGATCGTTTAGGTTTTATATTTTTGGCTATTGAAAATTTCAAATTAATAATTAAAGGTGGGTGGTGCGGGTCTATATTAACTAGAGGTTGGGTAGCCAACGCCACATCAACACTATTAGGTCGATTGCAAAGGACCAAATCTAGAATTCTATCGTTAGCATTATTAACAGAATTACATTGATACAGGGAGTTAAAAGACATATAATCAATAAGGATATTATTTGTGGCAATATTTGTTGGAAGCGCTGAAAGAGCAAAGTCATTATTATCTGCATCTTTGTGCCAAGAGATGTTAGCAAGATTAAAGTCTCCTACAACTAGCGTACAGCAGTCTGAAGGCAATCTACCGTGTATGGTGTCAGAAACATTTTTTAGTAATGACTCCAAATAAGAAATTGATACAGGAGGGGGCACATAGGCCGCACAAATGGCTAGATTCCTTCCATTTAATTTTAAAGAGACCCACAAGTCTTCAGTTTGAGATTCCCATGTTAATCTTCTCATAGCATTGTATTTTTTTAGAACAGCAAGCAATATTCCACCGCCCTCCCTTTTTTTACTACAAGTAGTGTGCCTATCTCTCCTAAAAACATCGTATCTCTCATCGATACATTCTCTATCAAAAACTGAATCATTCAGCCACGACTCGGTCAAAACTAAGATGTCATAGCAGTTGGATAAAACAGAAACGTATAAATCATCGGTCTTGGTTCTGAGGCCTCTAACATTCTGGTAATATATATTAAGAGTGAATTTAGTAAAATATAAACAAAAATCATGCAAAAGTTAACAAAAAAAAATATCTTAAACCTACAAAAGTTCACTAAGATAACGATTTTAGAAAAGCTTCATTTTTAATCAGTATTGGAGGGGCCTCAATATTTTTACGCACAAAGATACGACCGTTGCGGGTCCAGACGTATTCATATCCGAGTTGTTTTGCAAAGGTTCTAGTGGCAGCGTGCAATTTTTTATTCATTGGACTTAAATGTTCAGTTACATAAATTGATTGATTGCTGTTGGAGAAACCTAGGAGAGCTGCATTTAGCTTGTCTTCGTTGTGTTTTTTCGCTTTATTAAATTGCGCCACTGCAGCTAATACAGAATCTCTTAGAAGAGGAGTGGCTAATTTAGCGACGATGTTGCGAGGGCGAACGGAATCCGACTTCAACTTTGAGACACGATGAACAGCAAGAATTCCCAAGTCCGGCAGCTGACACGACACAGTTTGAAGTAGTGAATTGAATATCTTGAGTACATTTTCGTTTTTAGATTCAGGAACACACTGAACTTCGATATTACAGCTCCTTGATTGCTGTTCCATCTGGGAGACCTTCGAAGTAAGCTCCGAAACCGTGTTTAGCAGTAAAGATTTCTCATTTTCAACTTTCTTAAGCCTGCCTTGCAAGTCGCTATTAATCTTAACCTGTTCATCATTGAAATTTGCAAGGTATTCAATTGTCTTTGAATTTTCGTCAAGATCCTTCTGCATCACAGCTAGCTTAGATGTTAATTCAGTCACTTCAGAGGTAAGGCCAGTCAGTTTATTCCGAATCTGGAGAAAGCTGTTATCTTGGGATTTAAAACGTTCGTTCATTTCCAAACGAAGGCTTTCTATCGCTGCTAAAATAAGTGAATCTTGCTCATTATTACCACTTTTGTCCTGCGACTCAGTTTTTGAAGATGGGGTGGACTTATTACGAGGGTTCGTGTTTACAAATGATGGTGTGGCATTAGCACTAGTTTGAGGTCCAGGTTGAGTACACGGTGTAGATGGTGGAGAGCGCTGAACTTTGAACATGTTGACGTCACGAATATTTCAGCTAAAGTCGATATTTAGATAGATATCAATCAAACTTTAAATAATCCACACTCAGTAAAAAGCCACCCAGAGAAAAAAAAATCAGAGGTACAAATCCAATCTAAACCAGTGACCGCTCTCTGAATGCGTGTTCTATGAAAGCGGCCGGACCAGTTCTGTGGGCCCGACAATACAGCGCGCTCGGTGCACGGGGCTTTGACGGTTATGCAGTACGCGCAACCGTTAGGATGGCTTGCGCTTAAACGTTACAACAAATCACACCATATGCCGCGTCATCGACGTTTGCAATAATAAAATCACTGATTTAACGAGATTTAGCTGATTTCACTGTTGTATTTTTTATTGACAATAACTGCACTGATACACTAATTAATTATATGCAAATTTCTGCTACGGAGAGACGATTTGAACTTATATTTAAAATTGTTTGTGCACAAATTAGCAAGAACGATGTTGTCAGTTCAAATGGCAAAGATTATGTGATAGTTTATAGTAACTATCGCAAAGTTTATAGTAACTATCGCAACGTTGTTTGTATTTTCATAGTTTCGTTAAAACATAGGTACTTGTTTTCATGCGTGACTAAGTCTGACCTTCTAGAAATACTACCTTTTTAATATTTGGTACATTAATTTTAGTGTGACTCGCACTTGACCATTTTCCAAATTTTTCCTTTACTTTAATGCTAATGACTACCCCGATGCCAAATTTCAGATTTGTAGGTCTCACAGAAGTATGACCAACAATTTTATGCATAGTAATGACTTTATCCTGACTCGCACTTAACCAATTTCCAATTTAAATTTTTTTCTATACTCTTTTTAATGCTAACGACTATCCCCATGCCAAATTTCAGAATTTCAGGTCTTAGGGAAGTATTACCAACATTTTATACATAATTTTGACTAAAACCCGATTCGCACTTGACCAATTTCTAATTTTTGAATTTTTCCATTATTTTCATTCTAACAACTACCCAAAATGCTAAATTTCATAACGCTAGGACAATTGGAAGTGGCCTGGAGGTTTTGATTACCAGTCAGTGAGTCAGTCAGTCAGTCAGCCATTAAGTGCCAAAATTATCTATTTTCACGGGGTCATAATTCAGGATCTACTGTAGCTCAAGTACTGAGCTACAGGGGGTTCAAAAGTGGGTCGAAACGGTTCGTGTAAATAGTGCACGGCATGCGCGTGGCCTGTTGCGGGAACTTGGCCTGCGCAATGCCGTGCGCTCAGATTCTGAAATATATTGCAATACGAGTTAGTTATTATAAAGGGTGTTGAAAATAATGTTAAAATGGACTGTTTTCCAATAAAAACCACCAATTCTCAAAAACCATTATTAAAAACCATTATTAGCACAAAACTTCAAGTCGACAACTGACTGAAATATAAAAACAGAAAAAGAATGAAAGTCTTCCAGCCAGTCGCCAACATCCTCCCCCCCAGTACAAGCGCTCAGTGGGAGTTGGCAACTCACTGGACTCCTAACGGCACAAGTTTTTTTGTAGGCCTTCTAAATACCCCCCCTTGAGTTAACAAATCTACTACTCTGATATGACCATCCTGACCAGGGTATGTCTTTATTACCCTCCCCAAGGGCCAAGTTCCTCTTGGGAGGCTGTTATCTGCAATCAGTCCAATATCACCAACCTTCCATTCTCGAGGGGCTACGTTTGCAATACGTCTAGGCACCAAGGTGGGAAGATATTCCTTTATCCAGCGCGCCCAGAACATGTCCGCAAGACGTAAAGTTCGTCGCCAGTCACTCCGCCGTATAATATCTGAATCTTCTAGATCTCCTGCGAGCCAATTTGTTGGAGGATGTTTCGAAGAAGAGCCGATGAGGAAGTGGAAAGGAGTTATAACCGTAGGACTTTCTGGACTCTCGGTGGAAAGATATGTCAGCGGCCTCGAGTTAACAATGGCCTCTGCTTCCAATAAAAACGTATAAAAGACCTCTTGCTTGGGTGCTCTTTCTTTAAGTGTTACTTTTAATGCAGACTTCACGCACCTGATGAGGCGCTCCCAGGCTCCACCCATAAAAGGAGACACAGGTGGAATAAAGTGCCACTCAACTTTCTGGTTCATCCATTCAATTTTATTATTTGTGGCATAATCTGGTTACCAAGCATGTAAAAAGTGCCACATGTCGTTTTTCTCTCCTCCTACCGATTGCAACTCCGAGTGGGCCAAAATAATCCAATCCAACGTTGGTGAAGGGACGAAAATGATGTTCTAATCTTTCTGTTGGAAGATCGCCTGGTTGGGGTACTTGCGGTCGCCCTCTCAGCCTCTTGCAGATAAAAAATTCACGCATCACAGCTTTGACAGCATTTCTACAACCAAAAATCCAAAATCGCTGCCGTATTTCATTTAAAACTAATTCCTGATTTGCATGTGCAGCCTTCACGTGATAGTCACGGATAATCAAGCGAACCACTGGATGACGACTATCTAGGACGATCGGGAACTTAGTTGCCTCACTTATATCTGGCGCATGGACAATACGGGAATCCAAATGAATGAGTCCATCTTCTTCAAGTCGTACTCCAAAAGAGGAAAGTCTGCTGTCCTTGGGGAAGGGTAATCCTGCTCTAAGTAATGCTAACTCTTGGGAAAAACATTCAGCCTGTGATCTAATTAACAAATTTTGCTCTGTTTTTATAAAATCTGATACTGTTATACACAACGGATTATTATTAGAAAAAGTATTAGAATTTGGAATTAGATTTCGAATAAGTGATCGAAACTTTCTACCGGCTTGAATAACTCGAGCTGTTGCTCTCACGAGACGCAGCCAATCGCTAAACCTGGCGACGTTAGCAACAGGAGGCAATTTATCAACCGAAACTGGCGTTAAATGTAAGCCAACTACCTCATTAGGCTTCATTTCCTCAGGGAAAGGAATTGATTCATCGTCGCTAGGATTCAATATATAATATTTTCTTTTCGAAATTCTCACTGCACACTTGTGTCCCGCTAAACAAACATTTTCTCTCACGACCTTAGGTTGGCTGAAAGAAATCTCTTGCAGAGATAAGCCCGCCTTTGTAAATGTCCTCTTGTATGTAATTATCTGTATGTTAAATGTGCAATAAAGAATATAATAATTCTCGACCGGCCACGACTCGGGAGGACCCAGCAAAAAAGATGGATCGGTAAACCACCTGTGTGATGAATGTACAGACACTGACTTTGCTCGTGTCGCATCGTCTGCGACATTTAATGAACCTGGGAGCCAACGCCATTGGGCAATGTCTGTAGATTCGGAAATTTCTCCCACTCTGTTAGCTACAAATGGTTTAAAACTTCTGGAATCACTGCGTAACCATCTAATAACGGTCATCGAGTCAGTCCAAAAACAAACTGAAACCTGTTTGTAACGATGGAACTCCAATATTTTAATTGCTAATCTAGCAGCTATAACAGCAGCCTGAAGTTCAAGACGTGGGATAGATATCGGAGCCAAAGGAGTCATACGGGCTTTGCTACCGACTAAAGCTAGTTTTATGTCCCCGTTACGAAACAAAAATCTGAAATACGCCACTGCTGCGTACGCTTGCTCTCTTGCGTCAGCAAAAACATGTAACTGGATTTCAAGCGGGTCTGGTTCACTCAAGTAGCAGCGTGGAAGGCGAAGATTTGCTACTGCCTCTAATTCCTGGCGCCATTGGTTCCAATAATCTTTATATTTGGATGGAATTTCGTCATCCCAACCCAATTTTTCTCTCCAAAGTTGTTGAATGAAAATTCTACCTTTTACAGAAACAAAAGAAAGCAACCCTAAAGGGTCGTAGACACGCATAACAAAAGATAAAACGTTGCGCTTAGTAAACTTTTCAAGTTCGGTAAACGTACTGATGCGGAAGCCTAAGGTGTCCTCGCAAGGATTCCACCTAACACCTAAAGCGCTGACGTACTTGTTAGGTGGCAGGCCAACATCTTGCCCAGACTCGGCCCAAAGACTTGGAGAAACAAGAGAAAGAGCGTTTATATTGTTTGACACCCAACCACGCATTTCAAAGCAGCATGCTTGATGAATGGAAACAATGTCTGCAGCTAGTTGCGCAGCCTCGTTCACATCGCGGCAACTTCCGATGAAATCATCCATATGGTAATCATGTATGACAGCATGTGACGCAGCAGGATACTGGTGAGAAAACTCTAAAGCGTTCTTATTTTTTATGAAAAGTGCGGTGCATGGGCACGAGGCGGCCCCAAAGATCATAGAAGACATGCGATACTCCTTAACGGGTGCAGAAGTGTCGCCATTGCGCCATAAAAAACGTTGTGCATTTCTATCCCTCTCTATTATTTTCACTTGAGGGAACATTTCCCTAATATCAGCAGTAAGCGCAACACGCCCTTCTCGAAAACGAAATGATCCCTAACAGAGACTGCAAGAAGTCTGGACCGGGAAGCAGCAAACTGTTCAAACTCACTCTTTTGGTGGCTGCAGCAGCGTCATGAACAACTCTTAATTTCTTTTTTTGTGGATGAAAAACTCCGAAGTGAGGAAGATACCAATTTAAACCTGCACTTTGATTGCATTCAACGAGCGCGCTACTCTTATGATAACTTTCCGGAGCGCACTCCTCAGCATAACCCTTTTGAATAACACCATTTACAAAATCTCTATAAGCGGTTGCGAAGTCCTTGTCCTTAGCCATCTGCTTCTCTAAATTTTTCAAGCGTGAGAATGCTTGCGGGTAACTATCGGGTAGTGAACATTTATTTAAGTCACGCCACGGTAAGCCTACCTCGAAACGACCGGTCGGTAATCTGTGAGCGGTCGCTTCTAAAATATCTAGCGCTTGTTGGTCTTCTTGGTTATGACGCGGACCACGTTGGCAAATTCCAAAAGAATCGAGCTTATACTGTTCCTTAATAATCGAATTTAAATCTTCTAGACTAACGGAAGAAGTCTCAAAATCGTTACAGTACGTGTGATTTATAAACGCGACGTTTTTGCTCTGAGTGGACAACGCACCGTGTAAAGTCCACCCTAATAATGTTTGCGACGCTACGGGTTCAGATTTTTTACCAACACGAACCTCTCTACTCAATGACAAATGCCAATCGCTTGCACCAATAAGTACAGTCGGGGTCGCGTTAATGTATATTAGATCGTCTACTAAGTCGCGCAAGTGTGTATAACTACTTAAGTCACTTTGTCGAATAGTTTGCGGACTAAGCGCTAGCGATTGAAGCGCTTTTTCGTTTTGAATTAATAGACGATCAGATAATTTCGCGCCTCTAATATTAAAACTGACAAGTTTAGCGACGGTATTTCTTGCCTTACCGCCGATACCTTCAATCGATAAGGGCTGGAGAGGGCCCGTAGCGCCGATGCGGGTAGCCACGGCGTCGTCGATCAGGGTAGCCGTACTGCCGTCGTCTAGCAACGCATACGTCTCGAGCTCGCCGGCAGGTCCAGAAATCACGACTGGAACATCCTTGAGAAGTACCCGGCGATTCAATGGATCTGGAAGATTTTTAGAAGAATTAGCAAATGCTGCTGCTACCTTAACGGTATCGCCTTCATTTAAAGTTTCTTTTGTAGTGATTGGCGGAGTTACGGTACTTTGTTCTACACGAGAAGCATCTGTGATTGCCAAAATTTTTGATACTGTGTTTTCAGGTTGAGCCGGCTGAGAAGTAGCGCCATGCTTTAGAGGATGGTGACGCCGTATACAACCTTGAACTCCACATGGCCTGACTTTGCATAAAACCCAACGGTGTGGTTTATCTTTTAAACATTTATAGCAAATTTTTGCATCTCGTAACCAGCGCCATCTATCATCAATTATAAGCCCTTTGAACTGCTCACAAGATTTAATATTATGTGTACCTTTGCAGTACACACATCGCGGTACATTTTCTTTTGATAAATTAATATTTTCCCGCCTATTTCTCTGTGCAGCAGCAGACGAAGAGGGCAAAGCAGAAGCAGCCATATCGAGCTCTGAGCAAAACAAAAGTTGCGTTTCTGCTTCTTGGAGCAAAAACTGCGAGAGAAGTTCTATATTAGAACTGTCCTGAGATGCGGTAGACAAACTACTTTCTTTTGCGTAATCACACCACCTAGACCTTAGTAGCACATTCAATTTAACGAGAACAGTCGAATACAGTTCAGGCGAATGTAAGTATTGAGTGTGCTTAAGTGCTTTCATCGTTGCAACGCTATTGTGAACTTTACAAGCAAATTTATTTAAATCTCTAAGCTCGTTTAGTTTTGGCAAGTTCCTTAGTGCAGTGACCTCCTGCAGCACGATGTGTTCAGGACGGGCGAAGTGGAGCTCAAGCGCACTTACAATCTCGTCGGGTGACTCCGCGCAGAAAAGAAGTGATGCGATGGCGTCACGTGCCTCCCCGCGCAAAGAATTTCTGAGGCGTGACAAATTATCTAAAGATGAAAAATTATGTTTACTTTCCTCATAAGTTCGTTTGAATACTAACCACTCGTTAGTTTTTCCACTAAAAAAGGGTAAATCTAATTATGGTCTATTTTGACAACAAGGGGAAATGTTATGAGGCTGTTCCTTTTTTACTATGGTGCTGTCATGGATAGTAGGCTTACGGGGCTCGACCTTGGGTTCGACGAACCCTGGGGCGTGCTGCTTATAACAATCCTTGTACCAATCCTCGACCGAAACTGAACTACTGACACTTATAACACTATGGGGACGAGAACGAAAAGACTTAACTGCGGTATCAGCATGGAGAGCGGCTAGGGCCGCTTGCAGCTCCCGCTCTTCAACTTCCCTCTCTTTCTCAGCGAAAGCGCGTTCACGTTCGCGTTCTTTTTCAGCGAGAGCGCGCTCACGTTCGCGCTCTTTCTCGGCAAGAGCACGTTCACGTTCCAACTGCCTTCGCCGTAATTCAGCCTCCGCTGCAAGCTTTTGAGCTTGCACAGTTGCGATGGAAACTGCTGATGAACTCGAACGATGGCTCGTGCTAAGTGGTGATGGCGCGCATATCGCGGAGTCGGCATCGACACAGACCACCACCTGGTTGTAACCCGAATCGGTGGACTATTTGCGGCATAAAGCACAAGAGCAGACGAGCGTTTTGGAACGAATTAAAGTGGAGAGATTGCAAGAGGAAGATGTCAGAAGTGAATACTTGAAAGGCTTGAGTGAAAGATTTGAGAACCTAGATAAAGTGAATGATATTGAATGCTTATAGAATGATTTTAAAGATGGATTAGTAGGAGAAGATGTCAATGTTTGTGGGGTGTCGAAAAGGAGAAATGGTGGAAAGAAGAAGAATGTGTGGATGGATAAAAGTGTACAGGCAGCTGTTTGTGAGAAGAAAAAAGCATGGTTAGATTGGTTAGCTGTAAAAGCTAATCAAAGAATGCAGAAGGCCACAAGTGATGATGTTAGTGTAGCACGAAAGGAATATAAAAGAGTGAAAGGTATTGTAAAGGATGTTGTTGAGGCTTTCTGAAGATTTCCAGTCAAACCAAAAGATTTTCTGGAAATCCATACGGACAGCCCGAGGAAAGTTTGGAACATCGGAGCTGAGTAAAATCAGAAGCCAGGATGGAAGTATTATAAAAGGTGAAGAATGTGTGCTGAAGAAATGGAAGGAATATTTTGAAAGTTTGTTTGAGAGAGAAGCAGAGGCTAGCGTACCGAGGTCTTCTGTGGAAATGCATGAGAATGAATATGAGAGTAATGCAAGTGAGATAAGTATGGATGAGATCATGAAAACAATGAAAAGTATTACACTCTTCTTTCGATATCACTTTCACACTTTCCATCTCTCGTAAACTTAGAACCCAGATACACAAACTCCTTTACTTGTTCGACTTGTTCACCACCTATTAATATAGTACACTGTGTCATACACTCTTCTCTTTCAAGTACCATTACTTTCGTCTTGCTTACATTTACTTTCATTCCTTTTCTATCAAAAGCCACAATCATCATTGTTACCATCTCCTGTAACTCGTCAGCAGATGACGCAAGTATAACTTGGTCATCAGCATAGAGAAGACATTTGATGAGTAACTCATTCATTCTCAGTCCACACATACTCTCTTTCAGATCAGTCAAACAATTATCCATGAATAGGTTAAACAGCCAAGGTGACGCTACACATCCCTGCCTAACACCTTTTTCGATGCTAAACCATTCAGTGTACGCCCCGTTTATTCTGATGCAAGCACTGGAATCCTCATAGAGAGATTTCAGTGCTTGAATCAGATGACCGTTCACCCCATACATAGATAATGCCGACCTCACCACTCGGTCATAGGCCTTTTCCAAATCCACGAACGCGCAGTAGACTTTTTGGTTTTTGGCCAAAAACTTTTCAGCTATGCACCGCAAGGAAAAGACCTGATCTGTACATCCCATTCCCTTTCTAAATCCCGCTTGTACGTCCCATATTTTTTCGTCAGTATCTTTTATCACTCTTTCAATCAAAACCTTTGCATACAGTTTGCCGACGACACTGAGAAGGCTTATCCCGCGGTAATTTTTGCAGTCCTGTTGTGACCCTTTTCCCTTGTACAGCGGCACAATCACAGCCTTGCACCAGTCATCTGGTACTTGGCTGTTCGTCAAACAAAGGTTGAAAAGGCGGTACAACTGACTAGCCACAATGCCTCGCCCAGCCTTCAACATCTCGACCGACACTCTATCATATCCACCTGCTTTACCTGATTTCATACTATTCATTGCTTTCATAATCTCATCCATACTTATCTCACTTACATAATTATCATCTTTATTCTCATCTTCATTCTCACTCATTTCCACAGAAGACCTCGGTACGCTGGCCTCTGCTTTTTCTCTCTCAAACAGACTTTCAAAATATTCCTTCCACCTCCTCAGAACACATTCTTCACCTTTTATAATACTTGCATCCTGGCTTCTGATTTTACTCAGCTCCGATGTTCCAAACTTTCCTCGGGCTGTCCGTATGGATTTCCAGAAAAAACTTTTGGTTGGACTGGAAATCTTCAGTAAGCCTTCTGTCAAACTCATCCTTACACTCCTCCCTCCCTCTCTCAACAACTTCCTTAACAATACCTTTCGCTCTTTTATATACCTTTCTTGCTACACTAACGTCATCACTTGTTGCCTTATGCATTCTTTGGTAAGCTTTTACGGCTAACCAATCTGACCATGCTTTCTTCTTCTCACAAACAGCTGCCTGTACACTTTAATCCATCCACATATTCTTCTTTTTTCCACCCTTTCTCCTTTTTGACACCCCACAAACATCGACAGCTATACCATAAGGTAACAAATAATTTACACCTATAAATAAATATACAGGTACACTAATTACACAGAAAAACGCAAAAGTACATAACTGAGGTGTTGTTCGGCTTGTCCTACTATGTTGACTAGCCCTAATTTTCTTACATTCTGGTTTTATATCATCGCAAACGCAACTTATCACGTCATCGGTAAACAATCACAGAGTTTATTTTAAATAACCTTAAAAACGAAATTAAAATCAAAATATTGTGTAAAAAATTATTTAAAAACTTTAAAAGAGACGATTGGGCACATTAAGTAATAATTTTATCATAATCTAGTGTACAAAAATTACAAAAACAAAATCAACCAATGACAGCTTACATAAACAAACAAAGGGTAACAGTTTACGAATACGGTTACAACTTGCAACAATTCTGGCTCTAGTTTATGAATAAAGCTATACTGCGTTTAGTAGAAATATAATACTTATTTTACCTATGCTGTCAAGCTCTTGGTAAAAAAAATAAAGAAAAGAACGTGTTTTAGAATTTTTCAAAATAAATCCCCAAAGGGGGTGAAATAAGGGATGAAAGTTTGTATGAAAGTCCTTTGTTTCTTGATTCACACAAATTTAACTTAAACTTTTGGTTAAAAATAAAGAAACACGTTTAAGCATTTCTTAAAAATCACCCTTAAAGGGGGTGAAAAATCGGATGATATTTTTTCCGTATATTGGTCTGTAAGTCTTTCATTTTTAAAGATAGAATTATAGACATTTGTTTTTAAACTTTTAGTTAAAAATAAAAAAGAACGTATTTTAGAATATTTCTAAATTCATCCCCTATGGGGGTGAAATAAGGGATGAATGTCCGTCAGTTTTTAAGTAAGGATCTGCAAAATTTGTATTTAGACTAACGACTAAAAACTAAGTTTTATTCGTTTTAGGGTTTTTAAAAATTCTACAGCCTAAGGGCCATCACACATAGCTCCGGCACGGCGCCGTGCCGTGCTCCGGTGCGGCGCCGGACTACGGCACGGCGCCGTGCCGTAAAAACTCACGGCGCGCGCCGTGGAAATCTCCGGCACGGCGCCGTGCCGTGTTCCGGTGCGGCGCTGGACTCCGGCACGGCGCCGTGCCGTAAAAACTCACGGCGCGTGCCGTGGAAATCTACGGCACGGCGCCGTGCCGTACTCCGGTGCGGCGCCGTGCCGTAAAAGTACAGTGTTGTCAACTATGCGAAAATAATAAACAGAAATTGAGCCATAAAAGAGCAGAATCAGTGAACGGAAATCATTATTCGGCCAAAATTAAATACGATATATAATTTGTTTTTCATTGGTTTACCCACATTGTTAAGTTATACAATAATTTTAAAGTATTTATAAACATTCAAATTTTAAATGAGGTAATTTTTTTTTATAAGTGAAAACTTCTTTAGCGGCGCTTAGAAAACTTTATAGAGGGAAAAAATTATAGATTCGCATCAGATGGCGCGTCAGAACTCAGATCAAGCATAGAAATGGATTTGCAACTAATCATACCAAGTTAGAGCAGGCTCATATATACGAAAGTTCTAAAGTGTGATAAAGACCAAAACATCTTTTTTGTCTTTGTCGCGTCTGATCTCAGATGAAGTATAGAAATGGATTTGCAACTAATCATACCAAGTTAGAGCAGGCTCAACATATACAAAAGTTCTAGTGTGATGAAGACCAAAACAACTTTTTTGTCTTTGTCATAGTCTCGGCTTTTTTAGTTGTGCACAAGCTGTCAAACTAAAAATCACTTAAACTCGAAAACTACTGACCCTAGACTACTCGTGTGCTGAGACAAATGATAGATCTCGATGAGATATACATTTCGGATGACAGCTGTCAAACTAAAAATCACTATAACTCGAAAACTACTGACCCTAGACTACTCATGTGCTGAGATAAATGATAGGTCTCGATGAGATCTACATTTCGGATGACAGCTGTCAAACTAAAAATCGCTATAACTCGTAAACTACTGACCCTAGACTACTCGTGTGCTGAGACAAATGATAGGTCTCAATGAGATCTACATTTCAGATGATAGCTGTCAAACTTAAAATCGCTATAACTCGAAAACTACTGACCCTAGACTACGCGTGTCCTGAGACAAATGATAGGTCTCTATGAGATCTACATTTCGGATGGCTGCTGTCACACTAAAAAAAAATGTTTTTACTTCTGCCGGCACTCCCGGAGTGCAACCCGTCCTTTTTTTTAAATGATAAGTTCCATTTCTTTTTAGGGTTCCGTACCTCAAAAAGAAAAAATGAAAACTTATAGGGATACTTAGCTGTCTATCTATCTGGCAATGCAATGTCTGCCATTTTCTAGGGTCAGTAGTTTTCGAGTTATAGCGATTTTTAGTTTGACAGCTCTCATCCGAAATGTAGACCTCATCGAGACCTATCATTTGTCTCAGCACACGAGTAGTCTAGGGTCAGTAGTTTTCGAGTTATAGCGATTTTTTGTTTGACAGCTGTCATCCGAAATGTAGATCTCATCGAGACCTATCATTTGTCTCAGCACACGAGTAGTCTAGGGTCAGTAGTTTTCGAGTTATAGCGATTTTTAGTTTGGCAGCTGTCATCCGAAATGTAGATCTCTTCGAGACCTATCATTTGTCTCAGCACACGCGTAGTCTAGGGTCAGTAGTTTACGAGTTATAGCGATTTTTTGTTTGACAGCTGTCATCCGAAATGTAGATCTCATCGAGACCTATCATTTGTCTCAGCACACGAGTAGTCTAGGGTCAGTAGTTTTCAAGTTATAGCGATTTTTAGTTTGACAGCTGTCATCCGAAATATAGATCTCATCGAGACCTATCATTTGTCTTAGCACACGAGTAGTCTAGGGTCAGTAGTTTACGAGTTATAGCGATTTTTAGTTTGACAGCTTGTGCACAACTAAAAAAGCCGAGACTATGACAAAGACAAAAAAGATCTTTTGGTCTTTCATCATCATCATCAAATCAGCCGAAAGACGTCCACTGCTGGACATAGGCCTCCCCTAAAGAACTCCATGACGACCGGTCCTGCGCTGCTCGCATCCAGCGGCTTCCCGCGGTCTTTATCACACTAGAACTTTTGTATATATTGAGCCTGCTCTAACTTGGTATGATTAGTTGCAAATCCATTTCTATACTTCATCTGAGATCTGACGCGCCATCTGATGCGACCTCTGATGCGAATCTATCATTTTTCCCCATATGAAATTTTCTAAGCGCCGCTAAAGAAGTTGAAATAATTCAATTCCAATAAAATTTTTATTCAGTTCTGATTTAGTTCCAATTTTGTTCCATTTCAATTCCAACACTGTTCCAATTAAATTTTCAATCATTTACATTTAATTCCGATCCAATTTAATTCTACTTCAATTGCAATTAGATTATATCCTATTCCAATTCAATCTCAATATAATTGTCATTTAATTTACATTTCATTCCGATTCAATACAAGTTAGAAATTATTTCAGTTAAATTTATACTAGGTAAACTTGCAGCTGCAATTCATTCTATTCTAACATTCAGTCATTTTTATATATGTAAATCGTCAAAATAATCAGAGACCGAATCCTGCTAAAATCGCAGAAACTAGCATATGACTGGCCACACTGCTATTTCCACGGCACGGCGCCGCACCGGAGTACGGCACGGCGCCGTGCCGTAGATATCCACGGCGCGCGCCGTGAGTTTTTACGGCACGGCGCCGTGCCGGAGTCCGGCGCCGCACCGGAGCACGGCACGGCGCCGTGCCGGAGATTTCCACGGCGCGCGCCGTGAGTTTTTACGGCACGGCGCCGTGCCGGAGTCCGGCGCCGCACCGGAGCACGGCACGGCGCCGTGCCGGAGCTATGTGTGATCGCCCTAAGGGGTGAAAAGGTGGATGAAGTTGAAACTGCTTCATTTCATAGTTATATTTACTAAATTTATTATTTAGCCATTAAGGTTGTAATTCTGTGGAACTTACATCACTGTTATTGAAATTTCACCCCAAATTCAACACCTAAAAGAGGGAAATGGGGTGAAAAAGTCTAAAAAACAATATGGGTATCGTTTTGTATGGTTTATCGGGTCGCTGATTATGAAAACTAAAACAAAATGATTTTTATTTTAACACTTCCTGTGTTCGGATAAATCTACAAAGTAGAAAATCGCAAAATTTCACAACCACAGGCAGGATTCGAACCTGCGTCTTCTGCGTAAGTACCGCAGACGCTTTACCAACTAGGCTACTGTGGTCCTGCCCGATGTTGTGAAATTTAGCGACCTCTTTACGCATTTCAACGTTGCGTTTGTGCTGCCACCTAGTAAGCGTTTTTGCTGTACTAGCTCAACTAGTCCATCATTGCAGACAGATTTCGAGTTGAAAATTGGTAACACTACGTATAATTGAAAATGATTTTTATTTTAACACTTCTTGTGTTCGGATAAATCTACAAAGTAGAAAATCGCAAAATTTCACAACCACAGGCAGGATTCGAACCTGCGTCTTCTGCGTAGGTACCGCAGACGCTTTACCAACTAGGCTACTGTGGTCCTGCCCGATGTTGTGAAATATAGCGACCTCTTTACGCATTTCAACGTTGCGTTTGTGCTGCCACTTAGTAAGCGTTTTTGCTGTACTAGCTCAACTAGTCCATCATTGCAGACAGATTTCGAGTTGAAAATTGGTAACACTACGTATAATTGAAAATGATTTTTATTTTAACACTTCCTGTGTTCGGATAAATCTACAAAGTAGAAAATCGCAAAATTTCACAACCACAGGCAGGATTCGAACCTGCGTCTTCTACGTAAGTACCGCAGACGCTTTACCAAATAGGCTACTGTGGTCCTGCCCGATGTTGTGAAATTTAGCGACCTCTTTACGCATTTCAACGTTGCGTTTGTGCTGCCACTTAGTAAGCGTTTTTGCTGTACTAGCTCAACTAGTCCATCATTGCAGACAGATTTCGAGTTGAAAATTGGTAACACTACGTATAATTGAAAATGATTTTTATTTTAACACTTCCTGTGTTCGGATAAATCTACAAAGTAGAAAATCGCAAAATTTCACAACCACAGGCAGGATTCGAACCTGCGTCTTCTGCGTAAATACCGCAGACGCTTTACCAACTAGGCTACTGTGGTCCTGCCCGATGTTGTGTGACGATGTCTACTTTGTAAAACTAAAACAATTTTGAAATCTCACGTGGCGGACGTGAAATACCATCATCCCGTGGGGATGGGGTTGGGGTGCGATAAATGTCTAAAAATCAATATGGGTGTCTTTTGTATGGCTTATTGGATTGCTGATTACGAAAACTAAAACGATTTTGAAATCCAAGGTGGTGGACGTGAAATACCATCATCCCCTGGGGAGAGGGTTGGGGTGCGAAAGGGTAAAAATGTCCAAAAATCAAAAGGATAGGGATAGCGGTTTAGATGGCGTTAAGGATAGGCATAGGGGTAGGGTTAGGGGAGGGGGAAAGTAAATGGGAGGGGGAGAGACAGAGACTGCTCATTGTCTGAATATCACGCGGGCTAAGCTGCGGGCACAGCTAGTGGGTATATAATATGGTATCATTGCTTTAATTGTCATGTACTGAATTCAACTATATGAGATGACATGCGCGAAAATGGTAGGGGTAAAACGGTGACGTTATAAAGATGGCAGTACAAAGTTTTTTATTTGTTTTTCCTTTTAACATATCTTTTGGGGTATTTTATAAAAGGGCTTTGCAAGTAGATTACAAACTTTGATGTTTTCACTACTTTGTATAACAAATTACGAGAAAACGTCTGAAAATTTTGAAATTCAAAGTTGAATTTGAATTTCAAAATTTAACGAACTGCTGTACATTGGAAATGACTTAATGGATTTTTACAAAATACATACCACGTGACTCTGAACATCTTTTTTATAGTGTTCAGAAATAATTAACCAGATATATCAAAAAATAAGAGAAGTAAATATTTGAATACCACTATCATTTAATATTTTTACAACAAAATTGTAGCAAAAATTTTGTATTGTGTTATATATTTGTAATCTACTCGTCAAGTCCTTTCACTAAATACCCCACATGTTATGTTTAAGAGATTTTGGATATTTTTTTTTTGTATGACCGTTTGTATGTCGTCACAGTTTCCACTTCTACCACATGCGCGCTGATCGTCTCATATAATTTAGTTCAAGACCTGACACTGAGGGCATTGATACCATATGTGCCCATATCCGAGGTGACTTAAACGAAGAATAACCTATAACCTCAATTTCCAATCTACTATGTTTACTGTTATATTATATTACTAGCTGTTGCCCGCGGTTTCGCTCGCGTGGATTTTGTATTTTATATAATAATGTGTTTTTCCATTGAGAGAGATATTTTCCCGCTTTAAAAAGTAACCCTTAACACTCCAATTCGTTGTTCCAAACTTTTGCCCCTATCCCTGCCCCTACACTTTCCCTACCCTTATCTCTACCCCTACCTACATATATCCTTACCCCTACCCCTACCCATACCCCTACTTCTATTCCTACTTTTACCCCTATCCCTATCACTCCCCTACCCTTATCCCTAGCCCTACCCCTTCCATATCCCTATTCCTACCCCTACCACTATCCCTACACATCACCGTCCCCACCCCTATCCCTACCCGTATTTATAGGAATACGGGATAGAGATAGGGATACGGAGAGCCGTATCTCTATCTCTATCCCTTCCCCTATCCCTACTCTTAGCCACTATCTTAGCCGCTAACTTAACCGCTATCTTTATCCTTATATAGACATAGAAACGACACCCATATTGATATTTAGACATTTCAACCCTATCGCACCCCAACCTCATCCCCAGGCGATGATGGTTTTTCACGTTCACCACGTTGGATTTCAAAATCGTTGTTGTTTTCGTTATCAGCAACCTGTAAAACCATACAAACGATACACATGTTAGTATATATACCTCTGAAGGAAAAACTTTTATCGCGTAGATACTGGTACACCTACGTTACAGATTTTAGTCAGTCGAATATCAACAAGTTTCTGAGTGCACTAAATAGCTTGTCATGAGCTGAAGTATTCGTATATGATGAAGTAAACACTTACCAGGCCTTCGATATTTTTCACGGTTTGTTTTTACTATTTTTCAAATTATGCTTCCCGGAAAAAAGTTTATAGCAAACCCAGAAGACCAGCGTGGCTATCTAAAGGAATACAAATTTCTTCATTGCATAAACGAAAACTAAGATTTTCAATATATAATGCAAAAAATAAACACAAAAAGAGGATTTACCAGAAATATAGCAAATGCTTCAGAAAGTGTATAATTTCAGCGCATAAATTATGTAATCAAAAATATGTGACTTCCTCTAAAATCATTTGCAGAGCCAGTTGGAAAATAATAAATATAAAAACAAATCAACTTAAAAATGACATAAATAAAATTTAATACAATAATGAACTTATGACTAATCCCATAGACAGCGAACGTATTCAATAATTATTTTATTAATTTACCAAATATAAATGAAAATATTTTGACATCACTTAAAGGAAAAAATGACATTAAACCAAATAATTCTACAATATTTTTAAGGCCTACCACTGCCCAAGAAATTCATACTACAATTATTTGGTTAAAAAATACTCCATCTGTAGGATACAATCAAATTCCCACCAAAATTGTTAAAGAATACTCATCAGTAATAGCACCTGTTCTTGCGCATATAGTGAATCTTTCTTTCGCAGATGGAAAGTTTCCGGATAATCTTAAAAAGCAATTAGTACAAAACTTTCGACCCTAAGCGCTCATTCCATTTTTTTCTAAAATAATAGAAATAATAGAAAATGCACAAAAGAATATCAAATTTTATTGAAAATATCAAAATTCTAAAAGAAGAACAATTTGGCTTTACAAAGGGAAAATCAACCACTCTAGCGTCATTTCACTTGGTTGATAAAATCACAAATAGCATTGTATAAAAGAATCAAACTACAGTGGTATTCTTTGATATGAGTCGAGCTTTTGACTACGTATCTCATAGACTACTCCTTAATAAATGTGAAAATTATGGAATACGTGGTAAAGCCTTAGAATGGTTGCTATTTAAAAGACAGAAAACAAAATATTGAAATAAATCGCCTCGACGAAACTGATGATGAGGTCAAAACTTACCGGCCAGATACATTAATAAACTGCTATGGAGTGCCGCAAGGCAGTGTACTTAAACCTAAAAATAAACTAAACCTGTAAATCTTAATCTGATGTATAAGGACACAACTTTGAATAAGGAAAAAGAAACGCTTTTTTGGGATTTGTTATAGATGAGCATTGTAAGTGGAAGTATCATGTGGCAAGAGTAAGTACAAAGATTAATAAATTCGCTTACGCACTTTAGAGATTATCTGAAATTAGTAACAAAAAGACTGAGTTGCAAGCTTATCATGCATATGTCGTTTCAAACCTGAGATATGGCCTAGTGTTGTGGGGCATGTTCGTTGAAACACATAGAGCATTTATTGCACAAAAACAGTGTGTCAAAGCAGTATGTGATGTGCCACCGTATACAAGTTGTAAACCTCTATTCCATGAAATGAAGTTGCTTACGTTGCCCTGTTTGTACATCTATGAAATTTGTATTTTTGTTTAAAGTCATTCAAATCTATTCTTGAGAAATGTTGACGTATGTGATTTTACTACTAGGTACCCAAATAGGCTAGTACTTACAGTGCCCAAAACTATATATAGGGTGACTTTTAATTAGTTCTTGATAGCAAAAGACATGCATGTACTCATGATACTGAACAACTTTTCCCAAGGAACATAGGTCGAAATACGAAAAACCAAATTTGACATTAATAAACGAAAATTACCTAACTACGGTGTAAATGAGGCCGGCCGACATACCGCAAAAAGAAGTGCTCGCGGCAGCGGCCGGCGGCGGCGGGCGCGGCGCAGGCGAAGGGCAAAGTGTAGGTACCTACTCGAGTGTCTACGCACGTCGCACACTCTCACACAGACACAACAAGCAGCTACCGGGAACTCTTCTTCAAACTCCGTTAAACGGTTGATTACATGTTCCATGTAGGTATCACCACATAACCGTGGTAAGAACACTGGCCCCACGACCTGTCCTCCTATGATGCCAGCCCACACGTTCCAAGAAAATCGATACTGAAAGTTACTTGGTCTGACCACACGCGGATTTTCGTGAGCCCAATGGTGAAAATTGTGGCAATTAAAAAGTCCTTGTCTCACAAATGTCGACTCGTCCGTCCACAAAATGTCACGCACGCAATGTTCATTTTGGACTAACCACTCACAATAAGTTACACGAGCCGCATTATCTCCCGGTCTAAGTTCCTGGACCGGTGTGAAATGGAAAGGATGTTGGCCATCGCGGCGTAACACACACCACACGTAATACTGCAAGACATTAAAAATCCTCGCAGCTTCCCGAGTGCTTGCCTCTGGGTTCACATGAAAGAAATTTAGAATGGCACTTTCAATATCAGCAGGATTACGAGGCCGACCTGCATCCAAATTGGGTCGCACAAGCATGCCCCAATCCCGTAACCTCTGAACCGCGCTCAAAAATGTCTCGGGGTACGGGAGCCTCCTATTGGGGTACAGCGCATGATAAGTTCGCCTGGCTGCAGCGCCGTTTCCTTCTTCTACATGATAGCACCACACCATATCATTGTACTCATCAATTGAGTATTCGTACGGTATCGCGGAAAAAGCTTACGGTCAGCTTTAGGTATTAAAAATGCACGCGTACGCATCCAACGAGTGGGCGGGGGTGACTAACTAATTAAATCTATGTTGCGTTTTTGCACATTTTTTCACAAAAACAATTCCCTATTCTATCTCTTTTCAACGCGTGTCAGTGCGTGAAAAAGCAAAGCGGCAACATAGTTCAGCTGTTATGGCTAGTTTACACGAGGCAAAATTTTGTCACCTCTGAGGGATGCAGCTAAAGAAAGAAATAATTCCTTCCATTAATCCCGTTCTACACTTAGGGTGGATTCACGCGGTGTGTGAGGCAGACGCGAATCAGCCTGCAACTCCGCACCGTTGAAAGGGGTCTTTTGTGTGTTAAACAAGTAACCTTAAAAGTGGGGTGCACTCACGCTCGAGATGCGATCCGAGGTGCGTCGATAAGAAAAAAATATTTCTTTGCAAAACTTAGCCTTATGTCCGTGGAAGTCGGCTGGTATGGTACGCGTCCGTCCGCAGAAACGCGAACCGGAGAACCCACCAGTAGCCCGTAGATTACTGTACGATATCACCGCGACGCCAACTTGCAGATCCTTCACGGCGGATTTGACGCCTTTGACATTATTTTGATGCGGGACAGAAACTGACAAAATGACAAAACAAAGTGAGAAATTGCGAAGAATACAGGAAGCCGAACTTACATAGGGTAAGTAGCTGGCGTCAGTAATGACGCCGAGAACTGACATGCCTTCAATCGTAGTCACTTATTTTTTTAAGTTACCACACATTACTTAAGTCAGTGAAATAAAATGCCTACCCAAAAAGACAGAATTTAATACCATAGAATTATTTAATTTACCATTAAATTTTACCCGTTTGTCGATGAAAGCGTTATCAGAAATGATGGAAAAATAGGAATGTAAAAAGAAACTACTTTGGGTTAAACAATGGTTCAAGCTAGAAATGAAACTGGAGATTCTGCATCGTTAAGATGATTGAATCACGGAAAAACTAAAGTAACGTCGCCCTACAACGTAGTGCCAGGGACTTACTTCGGACTGACTTCGTCGTTAAGACGCGGTCAGTAGGGCTGTCGTGAGTGGTGGCCGCAATAGCTCCAAAAATACGCGTGGGTATTCTGAAATCAGTACTGACACTACTCTGTACTGACTTCATACCGGTAAAATTTAACGATTACGAAATCTCAGTCGTCCTAACAACTAAACTTCCAATTGTCTTAACAAAAAAGTAGAACCTCCAGTTTAATTTCTCAAATAGTTTATCTTACATTCTTCTTCTAACGTTTCTGATAACGCTTTTAACGGCAGATGGATAAAATTTCTCAACAAATAATTAAGTCGAAATAAATTCTGTCGTTTTTGAGTACGCATTTTTCTCACTGACGTAAGGTGTGGTCACTGAGAAAAAGAAATTATCAGTCAGTTCACGACGCCAGCACTGGCACCAACTACTTACCCTGTGTAACTTATTTTGTGGCTTCCACTGTGTTTGTTTTTACAGACGAACACGCATAAGCCACGATGACACCTAGCTGAATTTAAACACTAATTCGGCATACATTGCTCGTTGAAGTAAGGATCCCAGCAATGTATGCCGAATTACTCTTTCAATTCACCTAGTTGTGTTGTGATTGTGGCTATAGCCCACGTGCCCATCGTGTATCGGTGCGGGCTGGTCCGCATCCATTCTCAGAATCATGCACGGTGGGTAGGTATCTACCCTAATGAACAAGGCAGTAACTTTATTTACTTGGCACTGACCATGCCAGCTAATTACCCTGTGTAAATCTAGCCTAAGCGGTTTTTTCAAAGGACTCGCCCCTTCACCCCTTGCGTCCGCGCCGAGTGCGAGCCGACTCAAACTTCAGTGCCGACCGCAGCATAATTATGAAAGGACGTCTCAGTGCGCGCGCTTTCGTTGTCATATCTTACGCATGATTGTCGTGCGTCGCGACTGAGATCAGTTTAATTTTAATTGGTTCTAGTTTTAAAACTATCGGGAGTATGCTCTAAGTGTATTATTGGTGAAACTGTGCGTTTAGTGCGAAGATGAAACCATGCCTACCACAATTTAGACTGGTTTGGGTTCCACAGACGGCCCACTCCGCAGCTGTTAAGTAGGTAGCTGTATGTTCTACTTTATTAGGTATGTAAATAATTCATTAATTTAGTGAAGCTTCCTAATTGTTGTAAACAACGTGATTCCAACATTTTAATAGGTTCCTACACCTAGTAAAATAACAGTTCACCTACGTCGATTGATTCCTACCTAACTACAATCGAATAGCGCTGTCTGTTTTTTCATTACGACTAAGCTCATGATTAGAAGCAGGTAGATGAAGGAAAAGTTTTTTTTAAATCTAACGCAGGACAACCTAATAGTCCTTGAGCCCGTGACAAAATCACTTACCTGTCATGAGAACATCTTAAGATGTATGGCAACAGATCGGCAAAATGGTGCTGAGCAAGAATCAGTTACATTTGGCATCCGAAATTTGCCGGAAGTCCGAGAATTTCTTCCACTTCCGGTCAAAATTTGGGGGTGCAAGTTACGTGTCATGAGAACACTCTGAAAACCTCGGCAACATGTAGTCCTTCATTGACAGAGTAGAAAAATACAAGTCTGCCAGTTCCTAGTTTGCCGGAAGTACTTGGTAGACGGTCTCAAAGGATGGCCGCCACCCAGTAAACAGATCTAAGTTTTTTACTATAAAATTAAGTACGTATTAATAATCGTGCAAGTCTGCTACGGCTATGGTTTTTTAGTTTCACTAGTCATCGTCACTGAGTACTCCAAGGGTCTGATGATGACCAGCTATCAAGCAACTGGATCTGAGGGCCAACTACACCCAAGAGCTCCAGATTTCAACTCAAATACTTTGTAGGTGGCTGCCATTCCTAGACTTGCTGGCTCGAGAGTCTGATGATGACCAGCTGTCAAGCAACTGGATCTAAGGACGAACTACACCCAAGAGCTCCAGATTTCGACTCAAATGCTTTGTAGGTGGCTGCCGTTCCTGGACCTGCTGGCTCGAGGGTCTGATACTGACCAGCATCCAAGAAAATGATTCTATTCGAACTTGAGGACTACTCAATTAAATTGTGAACTTAATTAATTTTAAACTACTAAATCTAAATATATAAAATTGCTTGTCCTGACTGACTGATTCATCAACGCCGAGCCGTAACCGCTACAGCTACGGTTCGGAATTTTTTTACACAGGTTTTTTGCATTTCAAAACCACCCACTAGAAAGGATTTTGGAAAATTCGTCTTCCAAAGGGGTGAAATAAGGGATGAAAGTTTGTATGAAAGTCCTTTGTTTCTTGAGCTAGATTCACACAAATTTGAATTTAAGGTTTTGGTAAAAAATAAAGAAATAGGTGTTTAAGCATTTTTTTAAAATCACCCTTGAATGGGGTGAAATAGGAGATGATTTTTTTCCGTATGTTGATCTATAAGTTTTTCATTTTTAGGGTTCCGTACCTCAAAATAAAAAAACGGAACCCTAATAGGAACACTTTGTTGTCCGTCTGTCTGTCTGTCAAGACCCTTTTTCTCACGAACGAGAAGAGATATCAGGTTGAAATTGATAACGAATATTAAGGTCTATAGACCACACAAGATCTGAAAATTTCAATTTTTCACAACGACGCAATCAAAAGATATGGCTTTTTATGTCCTCATCTCCATACATTTATGCAAAAATGCAAAACCTACAGGGTACTTCCCGTTGACCTAAAATTATGAAATTTGGCAAGAAGCTAGGTCTCACAGTACAAATAAAGGGAAAATTCTAAAATCATTAAATATTTCAATTTTCCTTACAACTAATAGTAACCAATTAAGGTGAGCTCCCGTTTCAAGAACTTTTCTATAAAAGAGGGGTCAAGTTGGATGGTCGCAGAGTTTTTAAAATCAAAGAGCAAAAACTTTTAGTATATCATATGGTAGATAGGTACGGAACCCTTAGGGCGCGAGTCCGACTCGTACTTGGCCGGTTTTTTTAAGGTAGAATTATAGAAATTTGGGTCTGAGCTCTTGGTAAAGAATGAAAAAGCACGTGTTTTAGAATTCTTCAAAATTCATCCCCTAAGGGGGTGAAATAAGGGTTGAAAGTTTGTATGAAAGTCCTTTGTTTCTTGAGTTAGATTCACACAAATATGACTTTAAGCTTTTTGTAGAAAATAAAGAAATATGTGTTTAAGCATTTCTGAAAAACCACCCTTCAAGAGGGTTAAAAAGGGGATGATTTGATGATGAGCCCTATTAAGGTTAAGAAAATTTTGAGCGTTCGATTCCAATGGCTGGGCATATGAAGGTAAGCTAAGCTTGTTTATGATACCTAATTGTCAATAAAAAATAATCTTTTTTGATAGCTGGTCATCATCAGACCCTCGAGCCAGCAGGTCCAGGAACGGCAGCCACCTACAAAGCATTTGAGTTGAAATCTGGAGCTCTTGGGTGTAGTTGGTCCTTAGATCCAGTTGCTTGACAGCTGGTCATCATCAGACTCTCGAGCCAGCAAGTCTAGGAACGGCAGCCACCTACAATGCATTTCAGTTAAAATCTGGAGCTTCTGGGTGTAGTTGGCCCTCAGATCCAGTTGCTTGATAGCTGATCATCATCAGACTCTTGGAGTACTCAGTTACGATAACTAGTTGTACGAGCTCTTGGCAGCCAGTACACTTTACTTGATACTTGTTGGTGGTGTCTCAGGAAAAACACGGAAAACTTGTAAAGTATTTATTTATGGACCCACGTGCGAGCACAATGGCGGTTGCTTATGTACTAGTGATTAGAGCGGAGCGACAATTTGCCGGTGCGGTTGAAGACCGTACATCTTCCCGGGCCAGAGAAAAAAAACATGAAAATACAATAAAAATTAATTAGAGTCGCTTCCAAAATCTATGTTAAATCTTTGCAAAACAGGACTCGTCGCTTGGTCTTTACGCTTGATGTGCGTGATGGGTTCAGCTCTTGGTCGCGGATGAGGTTCTCGACGGGTCATCTTGACAGGTTGCGGTCGAGGTGAATATTCTGCAGACTCTGTCTTGGCTCCTCTTGTTTCAGCTGTCCGACGTCTACGTTTCTGAATACGTTTTATGGCGATGATTATGCCCACGACCGTGGCTACGCTAAATAGCATGTATATCATAGCGTAGTGGTGTATATCATGATAAGATACAATATCAGAAAGATCGGCGGTTTCCTTTAGATCTTTGATCTTGTTCTGTATAGCCAAATTTTCTTGTTCCCATTCCAGATGAGACTTGTTCGTAATTTTTAAGGAGGGAATTGTTATATTTATTATATGATTAATCGCTGAAATTTTTGAAATATATAAATTCGACGATATTTGAACCTCACTTGTATGGGGCTTGTGAGGATAGATCGTGAACTCATCTGTCTTGATAATGCAGCCATGACCTACGCTCATTGCCCAGCTCCGGTCAGCTGGTGTGCGGTCACTTGATCCTCGCACATTGTTCGAACTTTGCACTTGTCGCAACATATGTAGATGTATGTATTTATAGCGTGGCTCTCTTGCCATCTATTTTTACATAGGTCTCTTGTAGTTTTACATTCTTGTTCTTCTATCATACATAAATCTTTATCTTTCTTCATCTGGTATTCGGGTTGCTTGCTGTAGCAATAATGAGTTTCTGTTTGCTTGTAACAGGCTGTTACGTCAATTTCGCTCATAGGGATAAAAGTGTCTTTCTTCAAGTCCATTGCAATGTAATTTGACACTGGAACAAGGCTGACGGTTATCTGTTCTTGATATTTAGGTATAGGGATTACTTGTAAAATCTCATAGGTTTCTCTGCTGATGAGCGGAATCCGTATCTCAAAAATTAGAAATTCTGTCATCATTCTTGTCTTGACCTTGAGTAGATTGTATAACTTGCGTAGATCGGCATGTATGTTTTCTATAGGCAACAGGACATCCTTAGGGAGTTTGCTTGATATAGTGCTTAACTCGTCAATGAGTTGTTCTGGCGTTAGCAAATGTAAGTTGAAGCGCCCTTGATATATATCCGTAACTGTGTCGATTAAAGTGTTCTGTATTCCTTTTAAATTATTGAGCACGTTGCTTGCTATTATAGCTCCTATTGCGAAGTCGTTAATGGCGCTGTTCACTTGTTCGGCATTTCTCACTTGTTCTATAGCCTTTTCTAGCGCTATCATATGTTGGTTTATGATTTTATGCTGTTGATTCATAACGTTTTCTGTACGTTTTAATAGATTGTTTTCCGCCTCTACAATGGAAGTTTGATTTTTCCAAAGTGTAGCGATATGTTTTTGGTTTTCTCGCAGTTGGTTAATATCCTTCTTGTACTGTTCGGCGAATCTTTCATCTAACACTCCGAACGCCACGCCATCCTACGCCATCTATCAGGCCCCAGCGCACGCGTTGTTTTGACGCCCACGCTGGTCTCTCGCCGATATGCTGACTTAATAAAAGCTGGTTGTAGTACTCGAGCTCAGCGTAGCCGTGACGTAGCTGGAGTAGTATCGCATTACAGTGGGATTGATCTTGGATAGTTTTGCACGCCGTGTCCATTGTTTGTATATATGAGTTAAGTGCCTTATTTCCTTGCCAATAAGGCTCCATTTCATAAAACACGACTAACTTCCATTCGTCCTTGATTAGTAGCATGTTTGCGACCTTGTCAAAATACAATGTTTGGTTGTCTCTGGATCTCGTGACGTTGACTTTGGATTCGGCGCTTGATAGGATGGTCATGAAAAATAATAATCCAGTAAATAGGGTTGTAAACGAAAGCTTCTTTCTTGTGTTTCTTGTCTTATTTAGGTTATCATTTCCGTCATCTTTTGGCTGACTAGGAGTTGGTGTTGTATCTTGTTCGTGCCCGGTAAGTACTGATAGCTTTATTACAGGGCGTTTAAAGTAGCCACTTTTCGTTTTCAGGGTGACGACACGCGTGTTGCCGTCCTTGCCTGGGTGTAGCTCTACTACTCTGCCCATGATCCACTTGCCTGGTGGCAGATTGTCGTCGTGAACGAGAACTACGTCATTAATGTTGATGTTGTTTTTTGTTTGTCGCCACTTAGATCGTGCTGTTAGCTGGGTTACATATTCAGAGCGCCATCTCTTCCAAATATCTTGAAATATTTTTTGAGTGAGCTGCCAGCGTGTTCGTAGATCTCTTTCGGTCTCGATGATTGTTAAAATAGGACCACTTGATAGGAAGTGAGACGGAGTTAAATAGTCAAGGTCCTCTGGATCTTCCGTCAGTGGGCAGAGCGGCCTCGAGTTTAAGCACGCCTCGATCTGGGAAAGAAGTGTAGAGTATTCCTCGTAAGTCAGCCGTTGTTCGCCGATTACTCTTTTCATGTGGAATATAAAGCTCTTCACTACCCCCTCCCAAATCCCCCCCGCAGAGGAAAAAGAAGCAGCGTTGAAGGAAAACTTGATTTCCATGTCTGTAACTTCTTTCATTAGCTCGCCGTTAAATATCTGTTGGAGCTCTTGATATTCTTGTTGTAGTACGCGATTTGCGCCAACGAAGTTGCGGCCGTTATCGCAGTAGATGTGCCTTGGTGTCCCTCTGCGCGCGGACATTCTGCGAAGAGCTGCGATGAATGAGGAGGTAGTCAAGTCGGAAACCAGCTCCAGATGGACGGCCTTTGTAGCCATGCACACAAAGACTGCTACATATCCTTTTGTGGTCTTGATTCCACGACCCTTGTTGGCCTTCAGGTAGACATGACCGGTGAAATCTATTCCAGTATGTAGGAAAGGACGGGACATGTTCACTCTTGCTCCAGGTAAGTCTCCCATGATTTGTTGCTGCATGACTGGTTTTTGTTTTTTGCAGGTCACGCATGGATGTAAGTATTTTTTTGTTGTTCTTGTTCCGGATAAGACCCAGTATTTTTGTCTAATGAATGCGAGTGTCACTCTCGCACCGCCGTGTAATGTGAGCCGGTGCGTGTGATTTATTATTAATTCTGTTAGACGGTGATTTGGTGGCAGAATTATAGGATTTTTCATTTCAGGGTTAATGTATGCATTTCGCAGCCTCCCGCCGACGCGAAGGATTTGGTCTTGATCTAAGTAGGGATTTAGATTCAAGATCTTGCTCTTGTTCGAAACACCTTTCTGTTCTTGTAGGCTTTTTATTTCTTGTTCAAATACTTCTTGTTGTACTTGTTTTATAATAATTTTCTTTGCTTCTCGTATTTCAGATAGGCTAAGCCACGATGTTTGTTCTCTCTCTTGTTTTTTGGTAATAAACCGGCGCACCCATGCTAGCACGCGAACAGTTTTTGTAAACGAGCTGTACTTGTTTATCAGTTCGTTGATGAAACAGCCTTCGGTTTCAATATTTTTCGTCGCGACGTGGACTTGATGAGCTGCCTTTACTACTTCATTTGTTGTATATATTTCTTTTTCTTGATTTGTGCTTTTACAGGTTGGCAGCCATGCGGGACCCTGCCACCACAAGGTATGTTCTTGTAACTGAGTGGCGGTAAGGCCTCGACTGCCGCAGTCAGCTGGGTTCTCCGAGGACTTGACATAACGCCAGCAGTCGGGTGGCATTACTTTCGTTATTTGTTGTACTCTGTGGCTGACGAACGGTTTCCAGCGATCAGGGTTGCCTTGCAGCCACCCCAGCACTGCTGTTGAATCAATCCACCCGTAGATTTTGATATGGAGATTGGGCGATAAGGCTTCAATGACTTTACTCATCAGTTTGGAGAGAAGAAGAGAACCACAGAGCTCTAGTTTCGGTAAAGATACTTCTTTATTACATGGTGTTAGTCTTGATTTTCCAACGAGAAGTTTTATTTCAGCTTGGCCTGATTTTATAATTTTGCTATAAATGACGCACGCATAAGCCCTTTGCGAGGCGTCGCTAAAGCCATGCAACTCGACCTGACACGTGACGTCCGCGCCGATCCAACGCGGCACTTGTATTTTATTTATGTTTTCGATGTCGACCTTGATTTTTTCCCATTCTGTTTGGATATCCTCGGGAAGCTTGTCATCCCATGCTATGTTTGTTTTCCATACTTGTTGAAAAAGTAGCTTCATACTTGTTGACAAAGGAGTTAGCCACCCAAGTGGGTCAAATAATTTAGAGATATCTGACAACAGTGATCGTTTGGTGTGAACTTGTTTTTCATTGCTTGTTATTTTTGATTGAAATAGAAACACATCTTGATCTGGGTTCCATAGTAGCCCAAGGGTTTTGGTTGACTCCGCTTTTCTGAAGACAAATTGGCTTTGATTTTGTTTATCTTTGTCTTGAAGTAGTTCTTAATAGTTAGAGCTCCACTTCCTCAAATTAAAACCTCCAGATTTCATGATGCTGATAAGGTCTTCTTTGAGTCGCTGAGCTGATTCTAATGAATGAGTTCCGTGCAATAAATCATCCATATAAAAGCAATTGCGGACCACTTGCGCAGCTTCCGGGTAAGACTCTTGTTCACCTTCAGCTAACTGCCGCAGTGTCATCATTGCTAAGAAAGGTGCGGCCTTGGTGCCGTACGTCACAGTCGTAAGTTGATATTCCCTTAGAAGTTCGTGTGGGCTATCTCGCCAGACTATTTTTTGTAGGCCTTGATCGATTTCATGAACCCATATCTGCCTGAACATTTTTTCGATGTCGGCAGTGAAAGCTACACGATATTGTCTCCAACTTAAAATCAGTTCCAAAAGGTCCTTTTGTAAGTTGGGCCCTTTGTACATGCAGTCGTTGAGGCTTGTTCCGTTTGAATCTTTTTCTGATCCATTGAACACTACTCTATATCTACTACTAGTAGACTCAATATTGAGCACGCAATGGTGTGGCAAGTGGAATTGAGGCGCAGTGTTGTCGCCGGCGAGCTTCATATGACGTAGTTCTTGGTACTCGTGTATGAATAATTTGTATTCTTTCTCAATTGTTTTGTTTTTAGAAAATTTTCGTTCCAACTGTAAAAATTGAGCGATGGCTTTATTTTTGGAAGATTGCAGTTGGTCGATATTTGACTTGAGGGGTATTCTAACTTGATATTTTCCGTCATCTAACCTTGTTGTTGTTGAGCGGTAAAAATCGACGCATTTGTTCTCTTCCGTCGAGTAGGGTGTTTTTTCAGAGATGTCCTCGATTTCCCAAAATTTTTGTAAGTCTTGTGTGTTATTTATAATCACGTTGCATTGTAGAGTTTGCACCTTGCCGCACAAAATCCACCCGAGCCTTGTCTGTTGTGCAACCGGAGCCGTGTCGCCGGCTTTGTAAATGCCGGCTTGTATTATATTTGAATAGACATCGGCGCCAGACAAAATATCAATCGGCTTGCTTAGATTGAAGTCTGGGTCGGCTAATTGAATTTTTTCTAGAAAATTCCATGTTGGTTTAGGAAATGAGTAATTTGGAAGGTTTCTTGTCAAACTTCGCATTATGTATACATCTGTGTTGAATGTATAATCTGCCGTGTTGGATTTGCAGTTAATATTTATCATTCCAGTGCACATGTTATCCTTGGTGCCGATTCCAGTGATGACGCCTCTACAGTTTTGGCGCGGTATACGCAATAGTTGAGCGGCGTTTGCTGAGATCAAAGACACTTGAGAACCTTGATCTATAAGAGCCCTCATGGTTAGGTACTCTCCGTCCACTCCTTGAACTTGTAGTAAAGCTGTTGCTAAGAGCGTCTCTGGAACATTGCATTGCTGTGCCACGTGGGATGATTGGTCAGGCCGTTGGGCCGTGTCGCTAGCGTGGCCTGCCGCGGACTTTGACGGAGGTGTCATATTATTTCCCTTTGCGTAGGTATCATGTAAAAGTGAATTGTGACATCCATTGCATTCACGGCAACGCTTATTTGATGCGCACGGCTTTCCATTATGGCTGAATACAGTTACAGCAAAAATTTAATTGCGTAATTGTTTGTCGTTTCTGAGCCGGTGTCATTTCAAGGAATTTCTTGCAAAAATAAATTCGATGCTCGATACTGTCGCAAATAGGGCAATGCAGTTTTTGCGCTTTAGGTTTAAAACTTGTTTGTGAAGTAGCCTTGTTGCTCATATACTTGAAGTTGTACGTCTTTTCTGGTTTAAAAGATGTTGATGAGCTTCCTCTTGGTGGGTTATTTTCTTGTTTGCGCCGTGCTGATTCCATAGTTGTGAACTTATTTTCCATGAAACATAGAAAATCGCTCAATGATGGTAGTTCCCTGGGCTCCTTTAACGACTCTAGATAATCGTTATGCGTTTCCGAGTCTAGTTTTTGTACTAAGATATGGACTAGTATCGGGTCCCAGGTGTCTATGTTTACTCTCAAGTTCTTGATGGCGTTTAAGCATTCACAGGTGACATCGTGAATGCGCTTGATATGGTTCGATGATGCTTGTTGCATAACCGGAAGGCTCATTAAAGTATTCAGATGTGTAGTAAAAATCAACTTCTTGTTATTGTATCGATGGTTCAAAATTTCCCAACTTGTTTGGTAGTTTTCTGAGCTAATTTGGAGATGTTGAATTAAGCGCTCGGCTTCACCCTTAAGCTTGCTCTTGAGGAACTGAAGTTTTTGAGCGTTTGACAGCGAGGGGTTATTGTGTATAGCCTCACTGAATAAATCTTTGAAGGGCACCCACTGCTGGTAATTGCCATTAAAAATGGGGATGTCCAGCTGAGGGGTTGATTTTTCACGGTGGGCCACTGACCATAGCTTGCTGTTTATGGCTCTCTTGATATCGAAGTAATTTCGTTCTAGCTCTGTAAATTTTGTCTCGTACTGTTTGTTGGAGCCGTCTAGCTCGCTGTCTATCTCCCAGTGCAGAGTATCAACAGCTTGCCAGCGCGACTGAAGACTTCTCAGGCAGTCTTCAAACTCCCACTTCTCGTTGATATTTTCTAAGTTGATGTTAGAGACAGTCCTTGAAAATGCCTTGAAGTTGCTAAACTGCTTTTTTAGCATTTCATCCAATCTGCTGTTTGTGCCTTGAGAAGGGTTAGCACCCTTGTAGTTGCTACCCTGCCTCCTAGGCGTTTCTTCTGGCTTGCTGCTTGTATCTTGTTTACTAGCACTCATTGTTTGGTTACTAGTTATGTTACTTGGTCGCTCGAAGTTACTATCTTCTTTCTCAACGTACTTGTTATCACCACCGCTGCTTGGGTTGGGCTGATTGTTGGAAGAAGGTTTTAACTTCAGGCGTATTTCTTCCATAAAGTTCGCTGCTTGTTTGTATTGTTCTCTTGTTGCTTCATAATAATCTGAAGTGATATAATCATGGTCTTCTGGTAATTGTTTTAATAGTTGCTGGTGGTTAACGCAAAATTCTTCCCAGTATTTATGTAACATTCCGAGTCGTCGCGAAATGTTTTCAGGCGTCTTGCGGTCTGCACTGTCTTTCTTGAAATTACTTAGAGCTCGTTGAATCCCATCTTCTAGATCAGCTTGGGTTGACAACAAAGCTTCTAAGTCTGCCATGGTGCTTGTCATCTTGATATAACTTGATAGTCTCTTGCTCACTTGTTTATGTAGAAAAATATATTTGTCCTTGCCCAGCAATCAAGTGGGACACAGGAAGACTTGTTAATTAGGTACCTGCTTGTTTTTGTATGAAGTAAGTATGAAGTGCACTAAAATCCTTGTTGACTTGTTGGACTCGTCGCTTGTTAAGTAATAAAAGTTTCCTTCGGGACGAAACTTGTAGGTCTTGCTGATTCTTGATAGTATAGTGTCCTTTTATCCTTTCGTATGATATTATGCGCCTTCTCAACTGCACCGGTGAGACCCGCTTGTGGGAGGCCGGTGAGCCGATTCGCTATCACACTCCAGAACAAAAAAAAACACTAAACTTGAGGTTTGAAGGACCAAAAATGTACGAGCTCTTGGCAGCCAGTACACTTTACTTGATACTTGTTGGTGGTGTCTCAGGAAAAACACGGAAAACTTGTAAAGTATTTATTTATGGACCCACGTGCGAGCACAATGGCGGTTGCTTATGTACTAGTGATTAGAGCGGAGCGACAATTTGCCGGTGCGGTTGAAGACCGTACACTAGTGAAACTAAAAAACCATAGCCGTAGCAGACTTGCATGATTATTAATGCGTATTTAATTATATAGTAAAAACCTTAGGTCTGTTTACTGGGTGGTGGCCATCCTTTGAGTCCGTCTACCAAGTACTTCCGGCAAACTAGGAACTGGCAGACTTCTATTTTTCTACTCTGTCAATGAAGGACTACATGTTGCCGAGGGTTTCAGAGTGTTCTCATGACACGTAACTTGCACCCCCAAATTTTGACCGGAAGTGGAAGAAATTCTCGGACTTCCGGCAAATTTCGGATGCCAAATGTACCTGATTCTTGCTCAGCACCACTTTGCCGATCTGTTGCCATACATCTTAAGATGTTCTCATGACAGATAAGTGATTTTGTCACGGGCTCAAGGACTATAAGTTGCGTTGCGTTATCTAAGTAGGTACCTACCTAAGGTGTTGGTGTCGACTTACGTCGGTGCAGGCAGGGCACTGACCTTTGTCAGGCGCGTGAAATGCGCGTGTGTGTAATATCGTCTGTGGTCAATACACACAGGTAGAGAAGTAGAGATGTTAGTAGGTAGGTGCCTACCTATGCTATGCATGTAGGTATCCTAGAATTTCAGCTTAGATGACTGATTAGATTAAAAACATTACCTTTCGTAATGGAACGGGTGGCGATAGTAGGTACACTAGCCAGGGCATGAACACAACAAACATAGGACCATAGGTAGGTAGCCTCCCCCGCCCCCCGCCCGCGCCTCGACAAGCGTGTGTTAGAATTTTAAGGATAGAAACATGTGCAGTTACAAATAAAAGCTTTTTAATATGAGTTTTCTATTAAAGGAATACTAGGTCTTGAGTTATTTACCTATTGTGCTCTACTAAAATACGAGGATACAGCCAAGCTGTCTTGTACTACCTACAACCACGCCTTTTCGTGGATTATAGCTACATAGGAAGGGAATTTTAGAACAAATGATAAACGAAATAAATGGTAGTTATAAATATACTTGATTATTCAAAGAAACAGCAGTAAAACAGTTACTAATCTAAGCAGAGTTGAAAATACAGTTATCTAAATTTAAAGACAAGAAAATAACACGTTTACAATGAGATTTACTTCTATTACAACAACGTATTTGAAATATTAAAGAAAATTACTTAACTCAGGACTAGGGATACTTCCAGTTTCGCCGACACTAATATAAGAGAGATTTAATGCTCTGATGGAGCTTTTTATCATACAATATGAAATGAAGTTTGTACAGGTAGTGAGCAATACAATTATCGAACGAGGTGAGTGATATTAGCCACATATTAACCAATAGAAATCATTCTAGTTACATTAGCCAATGAGCTACATTGAACAGCATCAAAATTACTACTTTTACATACGATTTGGTATATTTTACTAGATTAATCGATAACAATATTAATACAATATTTTGAACACATTATAAACCTTGCAACACATGTCATTTTTATGATTTTACTTCATACAATACTTTAGTTAATTACATTCTACAACTTCCGTTAGGAAAGAGATGAAATCAATACTATTACAATAAAATTTATTACTCCTAACTATCTATTATCTCTGAAATACAATTTAGCCATTTAGCAATATTTTTAGACATATTTTCAGGTATTATAATCTATCACGGCCATACTGACAGTACTTCGTCCCCGAAGTACTATCAGGACAAATATCTAGTAGGTACACATATCTATAACTTTAGAAATACTTTACTAAATTAAATAGTGATTATACAAAAAACAGTTTAACACAGATACAATAAATTTACGGCCAAGTTTTATTTTAAAACTCCTGCTCACATTGAAATAATAATGATGAAACCTTTACAACATTCTTAAAGATTTTGTTAAAAAGCTGCTTGCTACATTTTAGCCCCGTCTATTGTTACCATTGAGATATGGGCTTAGTTAAAACGGTTAATGCCAGATACATAGACATGCCAACCATATTCACCAACCGAAATATATGGCACCAAGTATCTTACCTAGCAGAACTTGCTTTCACAAAATAAATTTCAAGATTTGATGGGTAATGCCAGACACCTAGGCATGCCAGTCACATTTACCCGCTGCTTGTGAGATAACTGACACCAAGTGTTTGGCCGACCAGCGGTTACCCTTTATAAAGAATGAATTACCAGATACATAGACATGTCGGTCACATTCACCCGCTGCCAGTGAGATCGATCGACACCATGTATAAGGCCGACCAGCGTATCTCCAGTACATGAAACAACGTCAACAATTTATAACAAATGCATATAACACAACAACGTTTTTTTTTCTATTTCATTCGTCACAGTATTTTTCCACTATCCGTTCGGCCAATCTGAATCTTAATGCTAACAAAAAATAAATTGATATTCGCAATAAAAAGAAAAATTTTATCAAACAAATTTAAGCAACATGACAAAGATTAAACAATATGTTTGAAACATTTCCACAAAAGAAATTTCATAAGATATGATTTCCGCCTTTGTGTATGTCGTTAAGTTATGATTTTACTGTAAATATTTTGTGCACTAAAGAGTATGAACGAACAATACATTTCTATTGACCTCTAAATGTACACATTATAAACTAACCACCTCAATAGTTTAAAATAGTATCAATTTGTACTTTTTGCTAAAGCGGTCACAATTCATAGTTCATTTATTGTCAGAAACAGGTACATAAAGTGTTTAAATTTATATAAAGTTTCACTGTATCTTACTGTGTCAGCATGCAATATACATACAACAGTATTCCAATTAGATTAGGTAGGTATGTCACAAAGTTATTAAATATCAAATCTAAGTTACAATGTCCGAACAGATAGTATTAAATAACAGTCACAAAATAGTACTATTAACGTCATCATCAATTAAAAAGGCATTAAAATTATAGTAACATCCATCTGTAAGCAAAGCATGTAAATTTGTTCTGAATTGGTGCAATGGTAGATCCTTTATCGTATTATATAGTTTTCGAGCCATACCATTACAGAGTTACTATAGAATAGCAAGTTCGGATGCTCAGGTGGTCTTACTTCTGCCTTACGGATGCCTAGTCTCTGCCAGTTCAACAGAGTTTTTTTTTTCTAATTTTTAAAATGGGGAACACAACTTTTTCTTTGTCCTATGCCACATATGGCTCTTACACATTTTTTGTGTTCTAAATAATAGTAAAATGAACCTTTGCCACGTTTCCCCAGTGAAATATACCATATCTAAAATTGGAAACCACATACGCATTATATGCACAAAGTACAGTTTTTCGAGATGCTGGTTTTGTGATTGTTTTAACACATATTTACTTATTTTTGTATTTATATTATCAATATGTGATCTCCAACCCAAGTGTTACCCCTAGGTATTTAATTTTATTACAATTTTCATTATAATTTACCATTATATTCAGGCCCTGGACACCTAAGTTACAGATGCAGAACCTAGTAAAGGCTCCAGTTTCTTCACAAACTAAATTTCTTGCTAGCGTAATTAGTGTTTTCTTTTAAAATTGCATGTAAACTAATGTATGTTTATTGATATTTCCGAGAGAAAATAATTAATTTACTATTATTATTATTATTATTAAAAACTTACTCGTAATTTTAATGTATTTAAAAAGATATATTGCTGAACATGCAATTTATTAAAGTACCCACTAAAACATATGACATCAACACAATAAAAAAGGCTCAAAACGCTTTTTATTCACTACACAATTGGTTATTTCATGTCCATGTCAAAAATTAAAAAAGAAAAACACTTGTTAAGCCTCTTAATAATCTCTTGATAGGAGTAATAACATCTTCCGGCAAATAATGTATTTTTTCATTATAATGTCATTATTTTGTAAATCCTCCATAACACTGAATTTTTATACTTAGGTCAGTTTGCCTCTTACTATAATGTTAGCATTTTCTTACTTCATATACTGTACCTAACACATTTCAGTGTTCATCACAATGAGAGTTTTACCTTTGCAATCGAAATAGTTTTCCATACTTGTAAAATACTAAATAAACGTTACTTGGTTTAAGGATCTTGATGTATATTGAAGGCAGAATTATAAATATATTTTAACAATTTGACGTTAAAACGTATTCTTGTTGATATTTTGTAATATCAATCATTAGCCAGGATTGCTTAGTATAAATTAATCGGCATCATCATAAGTCCTTTAGATGAGCAGTATCATCAAAACTACAAATAATTTATTATTTTCGAGTTGGGTAGGTATTTGCAAAAATCGGCACCAGTTCGCTGTTTATCGTAACAACGAAATAAAAAGAAAAAAATCTCAAAAGTAGGTAGTACTTAAAAAAAAGTTCAACAAAAACAGTGGTTATATTTTAGGGTTCCGTAATTCAAAAGGAAAATAAACTGAACCGATAAAGGATCTCTTTGTCCTCAGTCTGTCAATCATTGTTCTCACGGATATAGAGATGCGATTTTTTTTTTTAGTTTCACGTCGTCAACACAATCAAAAGGTACGGCCACAAATTATGTACCCATCTTCATACATTTATGAACCAAACTAAAACCTATGGGGTATTTTCCATTGATCCAAAAAAGCATGAAAGGCAAGAAAAACTAGCACCATAAAAATCGAATATTCATCAAATATTGCAAGTATTCTCACAACCAAATTTAACCAATTTCAAGTAGGCTATCATTTATTTCAAGTACATTTACATTAGAGACGGGACAGCCTTACTACAGCTGCTGTAGGTAGTGGTCCTGGACAGGTATGGAACCCTTAGTACGCGAGTCCGACTCACACTTTTAAGGCCGCACGGTTGTTTAGATTTAATGAACGACGGTATATATATATTTTTAAGTATTCATCGATAAAGAAGTAAACTTCAAATTTTTTTGTATGCACAAAGTTAATATAAAAAAAAATTAATTTAAATTCATAAGACGGTCAAACTGAGCAAAATACAGTGTTGCAATTGCAAAGCCTTTATTGTGAAATGACAAATATAGTTGTCGCAAAATAACTAGAAGTCTGATCTACCCACCCAAAATTTTCGGTTTTCGGGTAGTGCGAGGAAATATTGTGTGAACTTTTAGTGTCGAATACATTCATTATTGAATATATGTGTATTTATTGCATAAATTGACCAAGTTTTATTCGTTTCTTACGTTACTTTTAAACAAAAAGAAATGCAAATACAGGACATGCCACTGTGACCGATGTTTTGTAGCCCAAAATTTGAGTGTTGGAGAGAGAATTTAGTTATCTACAAAACCGTATCTGAGTTAGGGAACCAGACAAACAACATTTAAAGAAACGTAAGTAGACAGGTATAGTCCAGATTTTGAAGAAGTTAGGTCATTGATCTTACATTACAACACCCACGATAAGATATTGATGAAAGATAGAAAACAAAAATTTTATGTAGGTACACTAAATTAACCGAATAGAATTCGGTTTCTGCACAAGTTTTTAACTAGATCAAACAGGTTACATGTAGGTCGTAAAAAAAAAGAAAAGGGTGACTAGTAAATTTTATCAATCGTCACAGTCAAAATTTTCTTTAACTTTTTACTTTTAAATGACGGTTTAAATACATTTGATATTTGAAAGACCACTTTTAGCTATTTGAGCTTGCAAAAATGTTAGGTAAGAACGCTGAATATTGTTTTGAATCAGACATTTTAGGTACACGAAATATTTCTTACTTCTAGATATAAATTCAGTTTTAAATTATCAGGTTTTTAACTAAAGTTAAGCAGGCCTTGTTGGGGCCTTACCTGTCTTAGCAACAATAACGATGCTGCTCCAAATGACTTTCTGATGTGCCTCGATGTTGGTGCACCAGTAGTTACTCTGCGCAGCAGTTGCTTGTAGTTGGATCATCTTTCCCCTGGCCGGACATCAAGCGCAGCATCGTTGATCGCTTTGAAGAGGTCGCTAGGCAGCCGCATCCATCCTGGAATTGTTTACAGAAAAATATTTTTACTGCAGTGCTGGGTAGGATCCCACTTCTGATGTTAGAATTTTAAGGATAGAAACATGTGCAGTTACAAATAAAAGCTTTTTAATATGAGTTTTCTATTAAAGGAATACTAGGTCTTGAGTTATTTACCTATTGTGCTCGAAAATACGAGGATACAGCCAAGCTGTCTTGTACTACCTACAACCACGCCTTTTCGTGGATTATAGCTACATAGGAAGGGAATTTTAGAACAAATGATAAACGAAATAAATGGTAGTTATAAATGTACTTGATTATTCAAAGAAACAGCAGTAAAACAGTTACTAATCTAAGCAGAGTTGAAAATACAGTTATCTAAATTTAAAGACAAGAAAATAACACGTTTACAATGAGATTTACTTCTATTACAACAACGTATTTGAAATATTAAAGAAAATTACTTAACTCAGGACTAGGGATACTTCCAGTTTCGCCGACACTAATATAAGAGAGATTTAATGCTCTGATGGAGCTTTTTATCATACAATATGAAATGAAGTTTGTACAGGTAGTGAGCAATACAATTATCGAACGAGGTGAGTGATATTAGCCACATATTAACCAATAGAAATCATTCTAGTTACATTAGCCAATGAGCTACATTGAACAGCATCAAAATTACTACTTTTACATACGATTTGGTATATTTTACTAGATTAATCGATAACAATATTAATACAATATTTTGAACACATTATAAACCTTGCAACACATGTCATTTTTATGATTTTACTTCATACAATACTTTAGTTAATTACATTCTACAACTTCCGTTAGGAAAGAGATGAAATCAATACTATTACAATAAAATTTATTACTCCTAACTATCTATTATCTCTGAAATACAATTTAGCCATTTAGCAATATTTTTAGACATATTTTCAGGTATTATAATCTATCACGTACGTGCGGCGGCGTGCCACGCCGTTGCGTAGAAGCAGCGCAGCGAACAGCTGACGGATTTACTTACACCGTAGCAGTGCGGCGTATTTATTTAATGCTCGAGAAATTCAAGTAGGTTTTAGAGGTAAAGTTTCTTAGGGAAAGTTGTTTGTAATCACGAGTACATGCATATCCTTTGCTATCAAGAACTAATTAAAAGTCACCCTATATATGGTATAAACTGTTACTACATGTGCACAAAAATATTCAATCACTTGCCGAGCACAATCAAAACATTGCCGCTAAACATGTTGAAGAGAGAGCTGCACACATGGCTTGTGCAGAAATGTTTTTACTCAGTACAGGAATATTTTGAAACTGACACTCTCCATGATTAGGATATCTATTACTTAAGGGTTTTCTTAATGTTGTTATAAAATATTATTAATAAGCACTTCTTAAAATAAAAATATTTTTATTTAGGTAAATCTGAAAACATACATATACCGGGGCTTCCCTGTAAGTAATCAGAGATACTTGTAGTGGGAATGCCTCGCTCCTCCAAGTTACATAACACAAGATTCTAAAACACATGACATTTAAAATCTGTATTTGACATTTTCTTATTGTTTTAATTGATTGTAAACTGTTTTGACTTTCTTTAAATTCTTTTTTGTTTTATGCATGCAATGTTAATTTTTCCGACTAAATGTGCTACCTATTGTGAATACATTTGACAATTATAACTAAAATTGCTATGCTCTAATCTAGCTTACAGTAAAGGAACTATCAACAAACTAACATCTTGTTACACCACTGTAATTGGGCAATAAATAATTTCATTTCATGTTGGTTTTTTGACTTTTTCACCCCATTTCCCCTTTTATGGGGTTGAGTTTTGAAATAAACTGAAACACGAATTTACTCATTTTTAGGGTTCCGATACCAAAATGGTAAAAAAAGGAACCCTTATGGTGCCGCTCTGTCTGTCTGTCTGTCTGTCCGTCTGTCTGTCACACCTCTATATCTCAGCAACCACTTACGCTATCGAGCTGAAATTTGGAATAGTTTTAGAATATAGTTGCCCAACTTAATTGCACATGAAAATTTTTTGAAAAAAGTATGATTATTAATGTAAAGGGGGCCAAAATAGGGGGGGCCAAATTTCAAATTGTCGCTACTAGGTCGAGTGGGGTATCATATAAAAGGGCTTTACTTGTACATTTTAAAATATATTTTTGTATTTTTTTAAGTTTCTTAGTTTTCAAGTTATGATGAAAAATGTCAAAAAAAATACCATTCCCCCCCCCTTATCTCCGAAGTTTGAGTAAGGGAAAATCTGAATTAATTACAGTTGACAGAGGTTTATGTAAACTTTACAGCAAAAATAAAACGATCTTTCTAAGTTGCACAGTTTTTCAGAAATCTGCAAAAAACCTTTGCAAACAAATTTAGTTTTGCGGTCCTGAAAATGGACTTTATTGCTTCCAAAAATACTATAGGTATATCGGAACCCTCGGCGCGCGAGTCCGACTCGCACTTGACCGGTTTTTTTTTATATGAACCTTCCAGTGAAGTAACGAATAAAACGGTCTTACTTATATCTTGTTTCCCCCAACAAACTTTCAACCCCCGTAACCTTGGCACACATGCTTTCTAGAATTCTCAAGAGCCTAATTTATTTTAAAATGGTTTGATACGTAACACTCGTTGAGAGCAGACGCGTCGCAAGTTTTTTCTCTGAATTACAAATTTTTAAAAAACAGTTCATTCGAGTGTGAGTGCAGTGCTTTAATGAAATGAAATGAAATGAAATGAAATGAAATGAAATGAAATGAAATGAAATGAAATGAAATGAAATGAAATGAAATGAAATGAAATGAAATGAAATGAAATGAAATGAAATGAAATGAAATGAAATGAAATGAAATGAAATGAAATGAAATGAAATGAAATGAAATGAAATGAAATGAAATGAAATGAAATGAAATGAAATGAAATGAAATGAAATGAAATGAAATGAAATGAAATGAAATGAAATGAAATGAAATGAAATGAAATGAAATGAAATGAAATGAAATGAAATGAAATGAAATGAAATGAAATGAAATGAAATGAAATGAAATGAAATGAAATGAAATGAAATGAAATGAAATGAAATGAAATGAAATGAAATGAAATGAAATGAAATGAAATGAAATGAAATGAAATGAAATGAAATGAAATGAAATGAAATGAAATGAAATGAAATGAAATGAAATGAAATGAAATGAAATGAAATGAAATGAAATGAAATGAAATGAAATGAAATGAAATGAAATGAAATGAAATGAAATGAAATGAAATGAAATGAAATGAAATGAAATGAAATGAAATGAAATGAAATGAAATGAAATGAAATGAAATGAAATGAAATGAAATGAAATGAAATGAAATGAAATGAAATGAAATGAAATGAAATGAAATGAAATGAAATGAAATGAAATGAAATGAAATGAAATGAAATGAAATGAAATGAAATGAAATGAAATGAAATGAAATGAAATGAAATGAAATGAAATGAAATGAAATGAAATGAAATGAAATGAAATGAAATGAAATGAAATGAAATGAAATGAAATGAAATGAAATGAAATGAAATGAAATGAAATGAAATGAAATGAAATGAAATGAAATGAAATGAAATGAAATGAAATGAAATGAAATGAAATGAAATGAAATGAAATGAAATGAAATGAAATGAAATGAAATGAAATGAAATGAAATGAAATGAAATGAAATGAAATGAAATGAAATGAAATGAAATGAAATGAAATGAAATGAAATGAAATGAAATGAAATGAAATGAAATGAAATGAAATGAAATGAAATGAAATGAAATGAAACGAAACGAAATGAAATATATTTATTTGCACGCAAACACGGTATGTTACAGCTGTTAAAGTGAAAAAAAAGTACAAGCGTGGTGCACCAACAAGTTGGTATGCAAATTTTTTAAAAAGAATGAATGAAATATTATTTATAAGATAATGTCAAATATAAAATGACAAAATAAAAATGTCAAATAAAACTCTAAATGTCAAATAAAAAAATAAAAAAATCTTAATAAATTAAATGTGATGTATGTCATTTCATATTGGACGCCACCTATTAAAGTCGAAATTTACAAATTCTGTCACAGAAAAACAATTTATTACAAGCATGTTGTGAAGAAGTTTTTTAAATTTGATTTCCGGTAATAATTTTAGAGAGTCTGGTAAAAGATTGTACAGCTTTACACACATATTTGAACTGTTTCTGGTAGTGGTAGTATGCGTAGTGCTGGCTAACCTGTTAGGGTACCTTGTTCGAAAGCTGTAATTCCTGTTCTCAAAGAGGTTTTGGTTCTTTTTAACAAACGTACACGCCTCGTAAATATACATTGAGGGTAGAGTCAGGAGATTCAGCCCCCTGAACAGAGGTCTGCATGGTTCTATCGGCCTTGCACCACACATGGCTCTCACACACTTTTTCTGTATAATGAACAGTTTATGGATTTCTACAGAGTTCCCCCACATTATTAGTCCGTATCGTAACGCAGAACACACATAGCCATGGTACGCTATAAGTGCAGTCTTTTCATTGCAAATACTTCGCAGACGGTACAAGGCGTATATAAATCTGTTGATTTTGGTAATGACTGCCGACTAATGTCGATCCTTCTGTGTAGCCAAAGTGCAGCGATACATATCTCGCAATAATTAGTCTCGCTCTAACTTATTTGCCATCTTTGTCTCACGTCAGTAATCACCGCGCACCGCGCTATAATACCTGGGTGACGTAGTGAGGTCTTTGTTTGTTTACGTATAATGGAAGAACCGCAGAAGGAATATTTCGGAAGCGAATCAAACTCCGATTCCGATTTATTACGTCGCGAGAGAGAAGACTTCATCAACAATCTACGTCGGCAAAATAAACGTAAAAACCCTGATAATATAAATAAAGATGCATTGATTGAAAAGTTTTCGTCAATTGTACCCAACAAGTTGGAGTTATTCAAGTCTGATATTGAAACTAAAATGTCTTTGCTTCATGAAAACTTTGCAGCAGCTGTAAAAAATGATTTAGACTCCATTAAAACCGATCTGCAAGGTTTAAAACACGAACAAACAAAGTTTTGCTCCGAGCTAAATGACCTTGCCTCCACGTACATTGATCTTGAGAAACGCACCGCTACCATCGAGAAGGTTTCTCATGATAATAAATGCACTATAGATAGTCTGAATGAGCAGGTTACGAACCTCCAAGCTGAACTAAATACGCAACTTCAACGTGACCGCTTACGGAATTTGGAGATAGCCGGTATTCCGGAGAAAACGAGTGAAAACTTAGCCTCACTTCTAGTCAGCATCGCTAAGTACGTAGGTGTCAACATAACATCTGATGATATCGATCACATCACCCGAGTACAGCCATGGACTAAGGTTCCAGGCCGCCCGAAACTCATTATCGCTAAATTGCGCACTCGCCTACTGCGAGACTCCATAATATCCGGCATGCGAAGAATGAAGGGTATCACTACGTCTGACATCGGTTTCACTGGCGAATCCAAGAGGATCTACGTAAATGAACATTTAACTCCGTCCAATAAACTAAATTACATGGAAGCTAGAAAAAACGTGTACCCGCTGGATTCCAATACGTATGGGTTCGTGACGGTAAAATCTTCGCAAGAAAAGACGACAACTCACCTCTTATTTACATACGCACAACTAATGACATTAACAAAATATTCTGACTGTCTGTGTACTATATTGTGTCGATTTTATCTAGTACGGCTCTGTGTAAATATTTTTCTGCTCTAATACTTATGTGGGTACTTTCTGTGTCATACACTCACTATTTTTTTTTGTCGTCATGGTAATTCAGAACCTAAAAATATGCTGTTGTTTTACCTTCATACAGCGTTACTCGTATTTAAGTACATTACCCATTTTCTTAACGTGTGCTATACTTTTTCGTTTATTATTTCGAGCAATGCGAAGCAACATACTTGTAATGTCTGTTTACATTTGTAATAATTGTTAATCTACGAACAAAGTGTTTAGAACTGTACAACCTCGAACGTATAACACTTACTTTGACAGTATAGATCCTTTTATTGATTCTAAAATCTCACTTAAGAATAAAATTGAAGAAACACTTAGAAAAGATGATTAGTTTAACTCCGTACTAAATATGTAAGTGTAGCTACCTTCAATATTTTACTCATAAAAATTGGAAAGGTGTGTATGTGTGACAGTCGAACATGTTCTGTAGGTATCCCTGCTTAGTGGTTTTTTTTTCTTTTACTGACCGATCCCAAGACGGTAGTCGTAAGGCTAGGCAGGGTTCAGGATTTATTCATACTGTTACTGCCTCGAGCACTGTATTGGAAAGATAAAATAAACATTTTATTTTTCTGGCGCGATATTAATATCTTGAGGCCGCAGTCGCACCTTTCTTGTTTCGGGCAGTGGTTCGGCTTACATTGCTCGATGAAGCAAGGATCTTGGAATTGACAGGACCAATCTTCCCAGCAATGTAAGCCGAATTAGTATTTGGGTTTGGGAGGGTGTGGTTTGAGGCTCTAGTGTTATTTTTAGTTTTAGATCCACAAATCCTAAAGTAGTTAGCTTATAAATGTGCTAATATGCTAAGTTAGTTGCTTCGTTTTGTTTTGTATGCATGGAATGTCGTACGTAGGTATTTAAACACAGGACAGCTGTTATTGGCCTTAAGGTAATAAGATCTTGTAAACAATATAAGTATATAATAAGTGCTGTTGTTGTCCCAAATAAACAATAAATAAATAAAAATCCATACCATTATCGTATATAACGTCCAAATAAAACAATGAAACGAAACCCATCTTGATATTTAGACATTTCAACCCTATTGCACCCCAACCCCATCCTCAGTCGTAATCAGCGACCCGAAAAACCATACAAACGATACCCACATTTGTTTTTAGACTTTTTCACCCCATTTCCCCCTTTCAGGGGTGGAATTCTGAAAAAAACCTTAAACACATGTTTACTTACCTATTAATAAGAGTACTCCTGTGAAGTTCTGAATAAAATAGTTTAACTAATCTTGTTTTCCCATACAAACTTTTAACCCCTTTTTCACCTCCTTGTGAATTTGCAAAAACCCTAGAACACGTAATTGTTTATTTCTAATTGTTAACTTTGAAACAAAGTTTCAGGCTACTAGCTCATAAAATGACGGACTTCTATACAAACTTCTAACCCCTTTTTTACCCCCTTAAGGGTGCTTGTCCATTGACGCAGAGCGAGCTGGCGGAGCGAAATATTAAACAATAGGATTGCATAAAAACTCCGCTCCGTAATCGCCTGCGATCGCTCCGCATTCATATTGGTTAATATTTCCTCGTTTCTCCGCTCCGCCAGCTCACTCCACGTCAATGGAGAGGCACCCATTAGGGGGCGAATTTTCTAAAATCCTTTCTTAGCGGATGCCTACGTTGATACATCTGTCTGTATGCCAAATTTCACCGAAATCTGTTCAGTAGTTTCGGCTGTGCATTGATGGATGAGTCAGTCACCTTTGCCTTTTAAATATGAAGCACTGTGAATTTATTGTTTCTTAAATAGCTTCATCTTTATTTATTCTTCTATAGATATATTGGAACCTTCGGCGCACGAGTCCGACTCGCACTTGACCGGTTTTTATTTGTATCTACCTTAGGGCTCCCGCACACGACCGAGAATCGGTGACCGATTTTTTGTAGGTCAAAAATGGAACGTACTGGTTGCCATACTTCAACGCACACGACCGACAAAAACTCGGTGAGAAATAAAATCGGCCGTCACGGCCGATCCGTTTGTCGGTGAGAAATAGAACATACGTAAATCTATACTTCAACGCACACGACTCACCGTCGCCGGCCGTCGCGGTCTCGTCAGTCAGCTCCGTACACTCGCTAGGGAGGGGTGCGTGTCGAATCACGCACGATGGATATTGACATCGAGATTTTGATTCCTGTGTTACGTGTAGGTAATAAACAACGTATGAAGACAAGTCTCAGACAAAAATAAAAACCGAACGTTTTTCTGTTTTCCGCCGGACGAATGAACAACGATAAATAAGTAAAATTATATACCTATTTTATTCTAGATTTGCTTCACGTTTAGTTTTCTAGGTAGGTTTACATAAGTACCTCTTGGTAAGTATCTACCTCATAGAAATTGGAAATCCTTGTTGGTTTACATAAGTACCTCTTGGTAAGTATCTACCTCATAGAAATTGGAAATCCTTGTCCTACCTACAGAAATTGTCGTGCCACTACGATCAACATTGCCAGCCGTGGACGAATGTGAATACAGGATGTAAAAAAAAAGTAGGATGATCCTTCTAAGGGGTGATTGTACGGTCAACCGCTTGTGGGTAGAAACTTTTTCAACTGTATTACCACGCCATAAGGTCCAAAAGTGTTTCTACCGAAGTGCGGCCGTGTGTACATTACTAACAGATTGTAAAATAAAAATACTTTAATTAATATTTAATTTCTAATTTGTTTGATCATTAAATTAGTTTTTCCTCCGAATTACATTCCAGTAATTTATTGAAATGTGCTAGTGAGTGGATATTAAATAACAGTAAACATCCTTGTCTGCGTCGTTTAACCCTTGTGCTTCACTTCTTCTTGAGCTAAAACAACTTTTTATAGAGCAAAATATTTTTTTATATTTTATACGATGTAGAATCACTCCTTAGAAGTATAGTCGAACTTTTTTTACACCCTGTAGATTAAACAGTTCCGTGAGATATACAATGTATGCAAAAGCTCTCGAGTGGTACTTTTGTTCAACAAAAATAAAATACAAAATTCCGATTCTCAATTTTTTAATTCTAATTTCCAATAAAGTTGTTCAGTTTCATGAGTAGAACGAGTAAAACTACCACCCGAGAGGTTTTGTGTATTGGTAATTATTACAAGTTGTATAATAATATACCTTCTTGGTAACCTAAACCTACCTAGTCATCATCAGAGTGATTGTGTATGTTTGACCAACAACCGCGGCCGTAGTGGGTAGGTACAGTCAGCCGCACGTTAGGTAGTAACACTTTGACCTTGAGCGGGTCTTTGGTTTCGGGGTTTGTAGTTTAGCGCTGGTTCTAGTTATACGAGTAGGTACCTACTGGCTTTGTTAACACTTACTTGCTACTGTGCTCACCTTGTAGGTAGTTGTAATTATACTGTTTTTACATCTTTTGTGGTACAAAGGTACTTAGGTAGGTGCCTAGGCTAGGTTCTAGAAACTTTAGTAAAACAATATGAAACGCTCGCACTGCCGGATTTTTTATGTTTGTATGCTTGGAGATAATAACAAATAGTTCAATCATTATGACATTTATGACCCGTGAATAATCAGTTCTTGATTTTTTTTTCGTAGGCCCTCGGGGTCACTGGGAGTGTAAATTCAAAAAGTAGACTGAATCAGGCTCCTGTGTTTATTCGAAAAATGTTTTGTTTTTAAATGGGTTTTCTCGAATAACTCGACCATTTTTACCCACGACGGAACCACAGCAAATATATAAGCTAAAGCAGTATGGAAACTCCTAACAAACGTCCAAAACAGGCACACTCACACATGCGCACACCGCTACAGGAAAATAAGCAGTTTTCGCGCTGAAGTAAGTCCTGGGTGCTAAAACCATAATACAAACAAATAGGTACATAGAGGCTGACTTTTATTTAGTTCTTGATAGCAAAAGATATGCTTTTACTCATGATACTGAACAACTTTTCCCAACGAACATAGGTTGAAATACGAAAAAACAAATTTGACCTCCTATACAAAATGCGCTATCAGCTGATGCAGTTTTATATGGGAGGTCAAAACTTGATTTTCGTATTTCGACTTATGTTCTTTGGGGAAAGTTGTTCAGTATCATGAGTAGAGTACATTCATACTTTTTTCTATCAAGAACTAATTAAAGATCACCCTATATAGAGTCCCTATAAGTATGTCCCTGTCCTTGTGCGATAAAAGGCGACTAAGTATCTTAACCTGCCCTTGCGTGATAAAAGGCGACTAAGTGTCCTCATCTGCCCTTGTGTCATAAAAGGCGACTAAGTGTCTTTATCTGCCCTTGTGTCATAAAAGGCGACTAAGTGACTTAACCTTCCCGTGTGTCGTAAAAGGCGACTAAGTGACTTCTTAACCTTTCCTTGTGTCGTAAAAGATGACTAAGTGTTTCGATCTGCCCTTAGGTGCTAAAAGGCGACTAAGTGTCTTAATATTTCCTTGAGTCGTAAAAGGCGACTAAGGGTTTCGGAAAAAATTGTTTGGTTTTACGGTCCGAAAACATGCTGAAAGGAACTAAGTTGATAGAAGCACCCCAATATTTGAGTTCATCATACTATTCTTATTTCAAATTTCTGGGTTACAACCCTGACGCTCTGACGCAGAATAGTTCTTTTTTCAAAAAAAGGCTCGAGTTTTCATACTGCTTTAGCTTATATATTTACTGTGACGGAACGGAGAAGGTGTATGCGTTTAGGGTGAGAGGTTGTGTGTTTGTTCGTTTGTGTGTGCAAAGTTATGTTCCCTTTTATCTTAAAAACGACTTAGCTGATTTAGATACGGTTTTCAGTAATGGATTTATAATTTATCAATGATGGTTTGTAGATTAGAGTTGTGACGCCAACTCACCAGGGGGCGCTGTAATGATAATTTTTATTTAAGCAAATGTTCCCATTTATCTCCAAAACTGTTTGACCGATTTAGAAGCGGTTTTAAGTGAAAGATTTATGATTTATCAGTGACGGTTCTTAGACTAGAGTTGTGGTGTCAACTCACCAGGGGGCGCTGTAATAATCACTTTTATTTACACAAATGTTCTCATTTATCTCTAAAACGATTTGATCGATTTAGATGCGGTTTTCAGTAAAGAATTTATGATTTATTTGTGATTATTTTTAGACTAGAGTTGTGGCGTCAACTCACCAGGGGGCGCTGTAATAATCAGTAAAGTGAGAACTCTCTTAAAAGTTAAAAATAAAAAACAAAATTAAAATTTTGAAAAAACCCACGACGGTTGTTATTGAAAAAATATTAAATAAGACTTTTGAAATACCCCCGACTTAAAAGGAAAAAGGTAACGAAATAGTACGAAGAAAGTACCCATGAAAATCCGTCAGGGTTGCCATTGCCATGTTTTCATAATTTATACATAACTGTAGCCAACTAAAGCTATTTAATAACTAGCTCGTATAGACTTTATATTGATTAAATTCTATATTAATTTTCGTAGGACACGGAATGGCAGCCCGACGGATTTTCATGGGTACTTTCTTCGTAATATTTCGTTACCTTCTTCCTTTTAAGTCGGGGGTATTTCAAAAGTCTTATTTAATATTTTTTCAATAACAACCGTCGTGGGTTTTTTCAAAATTTTTAATTTTGTTTTTTGAATTTATAGTAAAACCATGAAGACAAAAATTGTAGAAAATTTGATTCTCCACAAGTTTGTATATTAAAATTTTTCTTCCAGGATCGATATTTTGGAAATTAAACCTGAAAAACGCGACAAATTCAAAATATTATCATTATCTCTTATGTTCCACGTTTTACGGCATGAATGAAAAGAAACAAAGTTGTAGAGTCAAATTTGGAACAATTTTGGTTTCTACCTTTTTTCCCCAAAATCGATATTTTGTAAATTAAACCTGAAAAAACCGGCCAAGTGCGAGTCGGACTCGCGCACCGAGGGTTCCGTACCACCACATAATCATAATTTTAGTTTCAGTTTAGTTTAATAAATTTCAGTAAGTTAATGTGCTACATTTTTGAGTCCGACACGCGCTTGACCAAATTTTATTATTTGTTGTTATTTTAAAGCTTATGCACTAAACTTAACACTACTAAACATACCAATTTTCAAGTTTGTAAGTGTTCCCGTTTTTAAAATAGAACTAAAACAAAAATCGCCTCAGCGACCATCCAACTTGACCCCTCTCTTATATGAATGTTCTTGAAACGGGAGCTCACCACAATTGGTTACTATTAGTTGTGAGAAAAGTTGTAATATTTAATGATTTCAGACTTTTCCCATTATTTGTACTGTGAGACCTAGCTTCTTGCCAAATTTCATAATTTTAGGTCAACGGGAAGTACCCTGTAGGTTTTGCATTTTTGAATAAATGTATGGAGATGAGGACATAAAATGCCATATCTTTTGATTGCGTCATTGTAAAAAATTGAAATTTTCAGATCTTGTGTGGTTCATGGATCCTAATATATACTATTAATTTCAACCTGATACCTTTACCCGTTTGTGAGATAAAGGGTCTTGACAGACAGACAGACAAACAGACAGACAGACAGACGGACAACAAAGTGATCCTATAAGGGTTCCGTTTTTTTCTTTTGAGGTACGGAACCCTAAAAACGCGACAAATTCAAAATATTATCATTATCTCCTATGTTCCACGTTTTACGGCATGAATGAAAAGAAACAAAGTTGTAGAGAATCAAATTCTGAACAATTTTGGTACCTACCTTTTTCCCCCCAAAATTGATATTTTGGGAAAGAAACCTGAAAAACGCGACCAATTCAAAATATTATCATTATCTCCTATATTCCACGTTTTACAGCATGAAAGAAGAGAAACAAAGTTGTAGAGAATCAGATTCTGAACAATTTAAGTTGTCATTAATTAATGGGTAATTAATTAATTAATTAAGTTTAATTTCCAAAATATCGATTTTGGGGGCAAAAAGGTGGGAACCAAAATTGTTCAGAATTTTATTATCTACAACTTTGTTTATCTGTTTATAAAACGTGGAACATAGGAGATAATGATAATATTTAGAATTTGTGTCGCGTTTTTCAGGTTTAATTTCCAAAATATCGATTTTTGGGGAAAAAAGGTAGTTACCAAAATTGTTCAAAATTTGATTCTCTACAACTTTGTTTCTCTTCATTCTTGCCGTAAAACGTAGAACATAGGAGATAATGATAATATTTAGAATTTTTGTCGCGTTCTTCAGGTTTAATTTCCAAAATATCGATTTTGGGGGAAAAAAGGTAAGAACCAAAATTGTTCAAAATTTGATTCTCTACAACTTTGTTTCTCCTCATTCATGCCGTAAAACGTGGAACATAGGAGATAATGATAATATTTTGAATTGGTCGCGTTTTCCAGGTTCCATTTCCAAAATATCAATTTTGGGGGAAAAAGGTAGGAGCCAAAATTGTTCAGAATTTGATTCTCTACAACTTTATTTCTCTTCTTCTTGCCGTAAAACGTGGAAGATAGGAGATAATGATAATATTTAGAATTTGTGTCGTGTTTTTCAGGTTTAATTTCCAAAATATCGATTTTGGGGGAAAAAATGTAGGAACCAAAATTGTTCAGAATTTGATTCTCTACAACTTTTATTCTCTTCATTCTTGCCGTAAAACGTGGAACATAGGAGATAATGATAATATTTAGAATTTGTGACGCGTTTTTCAGGTTTAATTTCCAAAATATCGATTTTGGGGGAAAAAATGTATGAACCAAAATTGTTCAAAATTTGATTCTCTACAACTTTGTTTCTCTTCATTCATGCCGTAAAACGTGGAACATAGGAAATAATGATAATATTTAGAATTTGTGACGCGTTTTTCAGGTTTAATTTCAAAAATATCGATTTTGGGAGAAAAAAGGTAGGGACCAAAATTGTTCAGAATTTGATTTTCTTTAACTTTGTTTCTTTTTATTCATGCCGTAAAACGTGGAACATAGGAGATAATGGTAATATTTTGAATTTGTTGCGTTTTTCAGGTTTAATTTCTAAAATATCGATCCTTGAAGAAAAATTGTAAGGACTAAACTTGTAGAAATTCAAATTTCCGACAGTTTTTATTCCTACGGTTTTACTGTGAAATCAAAAATGGCCGAGTTATTCAAGAAAAACCGTTTTTATGAAAAAATAAATCATTTCTCGAATATACACGGGAGCCTAATTCAGTCTCCTTTTTAAATTTACACTCCCAGTACCCCCCGAGGGATCTACGAAAAAAAAATTCAAGAACGGATTATTTACGGGTAGGGTCGGTTTTTGGACTGGAACAACCGAAACAACCGGTTTTAATTGTTTTTTTTTTCAGTTTCGTTTCAGGTTTGGATAGCTATGCTAGGTAGGTATGGTCAACAGCAAGTCAGTCAAAACATAAACAGGACGCCCGAAACCAGAGACCCGCAATGGACAAAGTGTTACCACTGAAGTGCGGTCAACTGTACGTAGGCACTTTTCTATAAATATGCGTCTTACTGCCAGTTGCAGAAATCTTCTTAAAAATAAAAGCTCCTTTAGTATATTACGATGTACGTAATATTATCATGACATCCCATGAAACGTCCACTACAGGACAGGAAACTCCCTAATAGAAGAAAAGAAATAAAGAAAGAAGAAATAAATATCTTTATCTTATCTCCAAAATTCCAGTTTTTGCTAAAACTGTGCAGGAGAAGTACCATAGTCACCACGCTTGTTGGTGACCGAAGAATATAAGAGAGATGATACGATACACATCCTCTGGTTCATTAGCCCTGTAGTCGCCTCTTACGACACCCATGGGTAGACACCCATAGGTTGGTACTATTTTTTGCCGGCACCACACGGGGCGTGATATACTGTGCCGAATTAGTCTTTGAATTCAGCCAGGTGTGATGCCTGCGCGCGCACCCCCCCATAGAAGCGAATATAGTAAAAAACATTGGTTCCTTATTGAATAGGTATACTTTCCAATTTATGTAGGTGCTTATTTTGAATGCACATCATAAACACATTCGTTGCCATAGAGACGCTGTCACTGGTTTTTTGCATCTTACTCTCTCGCGATAATGGTACTGTTTATCGCACTCAAATGACGCTAGTAGTGTGGATGCTGAAAACGTGTTACAGCTTGACCAACTTATCTGTAGAATTTTACGATGGCGCTACGATCGAAAAGGATTGCCACCTATTACAAAAATAAACAATTTCTGCCTTTTTAGTGTTCCGATATCAAAATGGTTAAAAAAGGAACCCTCTTCTATGGTGCGACTTTGTCTGTCTGTCTGTCCGTCTGACACACTTACACATGTATTAAAGCAACCACTCATGCTATCGACTTGAAATTTGGAATAGTTTTAGAATTATACTAATAGCGGTCAAATGCCTAACTTTACGTTAAATAAAAATAGTTTTAACAAAAACTACACACCTTCAAAGTTTTGCAAGGTTTATATTAGCAATAAAAAGTATAAAATAACTATAACACTTAATAATCTCTAACTAAGTGAAGTAATAGAAAATAACCAAGCCTGTTATTTGTTTCAATTATAAATTTATAGTTACATTACAACAGTTCATTTTGAAGTGCTGCCATCCGAAATGTAGATCTCATCGAGACCTATCATTTGAGTCAGCACACAAATAGTCTAGGGTTAGTAGTTTTCAAGTTATAGCGATATTTAGTTTGACAGCTGTCATCCGAAATGTAGATCTCATCGAGACCTATCGTTTGTCTCAGCACATGAGTAGTCTAGGGTCAGTAGTTTTCAAGTCATAGCGATTTTTAGTTTGACAGCTGTCATCCGAAATGTAGATCTCATCGAGACCTATCATTTGTCTTAGCACATGAGTAGTCTAGGGTCAGTAGTTTTCGAGTTATAGCGATTTTTAGTTTGACAGCTGTCATCCGAAATGTAGATCTCATCGAGACCTATCATTTGTCTTAGCACATGAGTAGTCTAGGGTCAGTAGTTTTCGAGTTATAGCGATTTTTAGTTTGACAGCTGTCATCCGAAATGTAGATCTCATCAAGACCTATCATTTGTCTCAGCACATGAGTAGTCTAGGGTCAGTAGTTTTCAAGTTATAGCGATTTTTAGTTTGACAACTGTATTTAGTTTGACTGCTAAAAAAAGAGCCGAGACTATGACAAAGACAAAAAAGATGTTATGGTCTTTATCACACTTTAGAACTTTTGTATGTATAAATTGAGCCTGCTCTAACTTGGTATGATTATTTGCAAATCCATTTCTATACTTCATCCGAGATCTAAAGATCTGACGCGACAAAGACAAAATAGATGTTTTGGTCTTTATGACACTTTAGATCTTTTGTATATATTGAGTCTGCTCTAACTTGGTATGAGATCTGACGCGACAAAGACGCGACATCTGATACGAATTTATAATTTTTTCCCCATTTAAAAAACTGCTAGGCGCCGCTAAAAATGTTTTCACTTCAAAAATCCCCAGCAGCACCTGTTTTTCTGATAATTTGCAAAATTTTCTTTAAAACAAGAAAAGAAAAGTTAAATCTTGTTGGTAATGTCTAAAAAGTGATTATGGCACCGTTCCTATCAAGTACGAGGTAAATTCTACGGAATTTACGGAATTACAGCATGTTTTTACAATTGGCTAAATTTGAGATATTCAAAATGCTCTAGTGCTTAGAGTTTTAAACCTAGGTTAATTAAACTTTACACAGGTCTTTAACTAGTACTTCTAATTGTTACTGCAATAATAATCTGAATCAATATTGGATTTGCGTCGACACGAAAAGAAGAAGATCTGGGTAACACTGACCTGTAGCGGCAGCAATGCGTTTGTATATATCTCCTTTTCTGCATCAAAGAACGATGTCATTATGAGAATCATTTCTCGCACACCACTTTAGATCGCTTTTGGTATGACTTTCTCATAAAATACTTGGAAATATGCAGGAAAACAAGAACAGCACAGGCAACACTGACTGACACAAGGAGGTTTAAGTAGCAGCTCTTTATGCTAAGGAGGGACCTCCATACTAAAATGTATGATTTTTTTTATATCCCAAAAACGTAAAAGTATTGTCTTTCTCTTTAAGAAATAAATAGCTTAGAACTAATAAATCTTGTTACTACAGTTTTTCTGGTAAGAATACTTACCATTCAAGAAAAAATCCGGTCAAATGCGAGTAGGACTCGCGTGGATTCCGAAGGGTTCCGATGTGCTTAAAGTATTTTTGGAAGCAATAAAGTCCATTTCTAAAAAACTGCAACTTAGAAAGATCGTTTTATTTTTGCTGTAATATTTACAAACTTCTATCGCCTGTAATTAATTCAATTTTTTTCTTTCATAAACTTCGAATATGGTTTTTAGGGGAGGGAATGGTATTTTTTTTTGAAATTTAAATTTGAAAACTAAGAGTTGTAAAAAAATATAAAAATATATTTTAGAATGTACAAAAAAAAGCCCTTTCATATAATACCCCACTCGAGCTAGTTATGACAATTTGAAATTTTGCCCCCTCACCCCTATTTGGGCCCCCTTTACATTAATAATCATAACTTTTTGTTGATTCTTTCATGTGCAGTTAAGTTGGACAACCATATTCTAAAACTATTTAAAATTTCATGTCTAAAGCATGAGTGGTTGCTGAGATATACAGGTGTGACAGACAGACCGATAAAGTCGCACCGTAAGGGTTCCTTTTTTTACCATTTTGGTATCGGGACCCTAAAAAACGCTGTTAAAAATCGCGCATTTTTGGCTATTACGGATCATTTACGCTTCCTTTCTTATTATTAATTATCAATTCACAAGTTAAAAAGTAATATTTTTACTTTCGCATATTATAAGGTTTGGATGAAACATTAGATTTGTTTGATTTGTAAAACGTAACCTAGACCCTAGTTTTTTGACCGACTTGTCATAGTCGACTAGGAGACGCTTAACACGACTATGTATATGACGGACTCTATACATTTTTACTCTGAGGTTGTCAAAATGACGTAAGTAGTTCCGATTTTGGCCATTCTACAGAAAAGTTGGTCAAGCTGTAGTTTTAGTAAAAGGTGACACTGATTTGTATTGAATGACGTAAAGAATTCGTCTCTAGATGTAGAGCAAGACGCATGGACTTCAGAGCTCTGTGGTTCTGACGGTTACTTATTTTCTGCGCATGGGTGACAGGCGGAGAGCCAATGAATGATTCACTCGCATCCTCCCACTACTGCGCTCACCCCCGCGACTCATTTTTTGACTTCTGCGCCACAGTCAGAGTTATTTTGTTCGCTGTATATGCCTTATACCTACACATGCGTGTTGGCATGCCGGATTTAAACGGAGGCAAATTTCAGGCGCCTACCTTCCAGGCAAGACAATATGCATCGTGTAAACAGTTTTTGCCGTGCCTAAAATATTGGAGCCAATACTCGAGGCACGACGGTAGGCAACGTGTAAACGGTTTTTGGCGTGCGGCTGGCCTGTAGGCATGAAATAGACCAGCGGGCTATTTTGCGGCACCAAAACCTGCCATATCAGCTATCAGAATCCAGATGTCAGGAACCTTGAAAATGTGCCCAGTAAAGTCATTAAATTAGTATTTTAAAAATATTTTTACGCAGTTAACAATTAGTTGCAAGATAATAAGGATTTTATTTGTATTGTTGTTTTAAAAATGCATTTTTCTACTTCGTTTTGGCGCCTAAATATTTCCTTCGTCTAATTCTGCTTATGTATAGTTATGTCACAATAATTACTTTTAAAACATGCATTAGTAACGCTTAGGCCACATTATTCGTACGGTCAACCGCTTGTCGGTAGAAACTTTTTCAACTCTATTACCACGCCATAAGGTCCAAAAGTGTTTCTACTGATGTGCGGCCGTGTGTACCTTGGTATAAACACAAATAAATGACTTCGAATTCAAGGCTGTATCAGTACCTGTAAATTACTTTTTAAATTATTTAATTTGGAAATACCATTCAAAAGTTATCATAATAAAAACAGCACTCTAAATGACTCTAATGGTTTTATCTACAACAGAGAATCGACACGCAAAATTTTACTAATGGTTCGTGTATATGTAAATGAGTGCATCATCAAGCCTTTATCCCATAGGTAGAGCATCAAAGAGTTCTACAAAGATGAGAAATCTAGCTTTGTCTATTACTTATGAACCTAAATATTTTTTTTATGTTGTGGGCCACCTGATAAGTGGTTACTACCGCCCATAGCACCCATATTAGTGGCAGTAGTTGGTCGACCGAGCTTCGCTCTATAATAGCCGCCTCAACATTAAAATATCATTGGATAAGCAAGCTATTCTACCCGCCAACAGATGGCACTGTAGATTTCTGTCTAAATCGCGGAGAAATCAGAATATGCGTCTCAAATCTGGAACCCTTTATATATTACTTATTGTACCAAATTTAGCAAATGCAGAAAAAAAATTCTAGATTTTTAGCCCTTAAGTTTCACGTACCTTACCTTAAATACCCACAGCGTTGTAAGAAGTTTCATCTACTGCCTCTAAGTGTTAGAAGAGATATCTCGGATGTGAACTTTTTGATGAAGATTGCCCAAAATAAAGTTGACAGTCGAGCTCCCCGGCAAAATTAAGTTAAGGACTCCAAAGCGAACACTTCGTAAATATACCCTATTAGACATCCCTCCTAGCCACTCTAATTTTAGAATGAACAGCTATCTACCTGGGTGCCTAAAGTTGTGCAATAAATTAAATGAAGACAGCAACTTTGACCTATTTGCCGGAAGTACTCGTAGCGCGAAGAAAGCAATAGTTCCTGACCTTGAGTCAAATTTATGAATTAAGTATATATAAATTTACTAATCTAATTCTCTTAAATAGTTACTTAGTTATTTATGTAAATTTGTTGAGATTACTCTTATATCCATTTGTGGAAGCTTGTTATTGGCCTTTAATGACCCATATTATTTACCACTTTGTAAATGTAGCTGTAAGCTCCCCTAATATAATAAAATAAAATTGTAAATTTCATCGAAATCGTTAGAGCCGTTTTCGAGAAACCGTTTACAAATATATATACCGACCAGGTAATTTGATTGCGTGCCATAGATCAGGGGCGGGATCAGTATCAGTAACGGAACAACTTTTGTCAAGGAACATAGGTCGAAATACGAAAATCAATTTTTGACCTCCCATAGAAACTGCATCAGCTGATAGCGCATTTTGTATGGAAGGTCAAATTTGGTTTTTCGTATTTCGAACTATGTTCCTTGGGAAAATACTATTAAACGAGCAATATTTGTATACAAATATATATGTTTGCAATCTGTTTCTCGAAAACGGCTCTAACGATTTCGATGAAATTTACTATAAGAGAGCTTTCGGGGGCGAAAAATTGATGTAGCTAGGTCTCATGTCTGGGAAAATTTGTTTACCCCGTATTTTTAAGCATTCTTTTTAAACACCGCCTTTAAGACAGAAACCTACAGCGCTATCTGTTGGCGAGTAGAATAGCTTGCTCACACGATGATATTTTAATGTTCAGGCAGCTATTATAGAGCGAAGCTCGGTCGACCAGGTACTGTACAAATATTGCTCGTTTAATAGTATAGGATATTTGGAAACTAACAAGATAGCAAAGCGCGTTGCTTACTTTGAGAACTAAGATGGTATGTCTCATGTGCCGGTAGTTTTACTGGCTGTCTTACCCTTCGAATTGCTGCTTCACGGCAGAAATAGGCAAGGGGGTGGTACTTCACCAGAAAAACTTTGCACAAAATACCTACCACTAAGTAATTTAAAAATAAATCCAAATCGTTTTTACTCTTTTTTAGTAAACCCCGACACAAAAGAAACTATATATACCCGTGCGAAGCCGGGGCGGACCGCTAGTCCTACTTAACCCAGCGGTTGATCAAGACGCTCCTAACGGTACCTCATTTGTCAAATAACGATCACTAGTTTAGAAGATATGAAGGACCAGTATACATACATACCGTTCAAAATCATAACCCTCCTTGTTGCCGTAGTCGGGTAGTGAATTAAAAGTTTATTGTATTTATTGTGAAGAATTTATTGGTTTAGGATACCTGCAAGTACTATCAATCGATCAGTGATACCCTATGGACGGTCCATTAATTTTATTTGCCGCTGTTGCAGGCCACACGATGTACCCCATAAAAGCGTCCACTGCACGACAGGGAGCTCCAACCAGATCTCCAGCAAAATCGCGTGGTACTTTGAGGGGGATTTACCATAGTCACCACGCTTGTAAGCGTTGCGGCTGGCGACCGCTGTTGTTGGTGACCGCAGTATGTAAGATCGTACGATACACAGAAAGTTGTTGCTGCCCATCCTCCGGTTCATATGGCCTTAGTCGCCTCTTACGACACCCACGGGTATAGATGACTCTGGACATATAGTTATCTTAATCTAACACCCTGTATAGTAATCTTAACCTAACACCCTGTATACTTACTTTAAAACCCTGTACATATAGTGATCCTAACCTAACACCCGGTATAGTTATCCTATCCTAACACCATGTATACTTACCATAAGACCCTGTACATATAGTGATCCTAATCTAACAACCTGTATACTTACCCAAAAACCTTGTGTATTTATCCTAACCTAACACCCTGTATACTTACCCTAACATCCTGTATAGTAATCCTAACCTAACACCCTGTATACTTACCCTAGCACCCTGTACGTATAGTACTTAGTCATTCTAACCTAACACCTTTTATACTTACTCTTACATCCTGTATAGGTATCCTAGCCTAACACCCTGTATATTAACAAATAATGACCATTAGAAGCATTTTTGATAATACCGATACTTAAAAAAAAATATGTTCATGGAATCTTATCTCACTAACAAAAAATAAAATCATCGACATCGTGTGTCGATATTATTTTGATCGATCACCTCCCTATCGTCATTCGTCATACAAGAAAATCGGTCACCGATTATCGCCCGTGTGCGTTGGGTCGGTCACAAAATCGGTCGTAAAATCGGGGGAAAAATGTGCCCGATAATCGGACCTACAAAAACTCGGTCGTGTGCGGGAGCCCTTACTTGTGCATATTACCATTTTGTATTGTGACAATAAATTAATTATCTACAGATATCAATAAATAACAGAATAATAATAATCATTTTATTATTACAGGATTTCATGTTCTTCGAAGACTAAGTTACTTGGAATGCATAAAACTTGAAATCTCAATGGAATGTTACCAACCTAATTTCGTTTTTAAGATAAACAAAGGTTTTAGGAAATTCATGCTAAAAACTTATTACTAAGCTTTTTATTTCATTTTAGTTATAATTTTTTTGAAATTTTTAAAGTGATGCAACCTTTATAATATGAAAGTTGGTGTTTGTTAACAAGGTGTACCTTACAACAATAGGGGTTTTATTTATATTCTACCTTCCTCAGTATTTGTGGTATTATTTTATACGCAACAGCAAGCAAAAACGGTTTAAAAATAATTTTTTTGTAATAACATCTGTTTCTTTCTATTTTTTATAAAAAATACCTCTTAAATACTTGGTGGCTGTCACTAAAAGGAGCAGTACAATATTCCTTTGAGGGGATTTTGGGGTGACAAATCGTTCTAGCTAGGTCTCATGTCTGGGAAAATTCGGCCCAGCACACATAGCTTACGTTAGTATCTCCTAGTTAGTCTGTGACATAGCTCCAGTGCGGTGCCGTGGCGTGCCGTGCTCCGAAGCGAAAATCGCAGAAACTAGCTTCTACGGCACGGTACAGCACCGTGCCGTACAAGCTAGTTTCTGCGATTTTAGTAGGATTCGGTCTCTGTTTATGTTGACGAATAACGAATATGAACGTTTTGAATATAAGAATGCAATGTATTGCGAATGTAAGTTTGCAATAAGATAAAAAATATAGAAAATGAACTGAAATTAAATTTGAATTGAATCGGAATCGAATCGAAATGAAATTGGGATTGGATTGCGGTTGAATTAGAATGGGATAGAAATGAAGATGCATTTAATCAAATCTCAATTATAACTGAATTCCTAATAAACTGGATGTAGTGTTTGTATCTATTAAATAGATATATTTCATTGTCTCATGTACACGACGGTTTACAGCTGTCACTTGGGCAGTCGCGTATAGAAGCTGATGCCGGGTAGACGTGCTGCGATTATCGGTGTATAAGTGAGCCAATGATCACCTTTGGGTAGAACCGAAGGTTCTACAATGGCGACGAGGTTAATGGTCATTGGCAAAATTTTCTTTTCGCTAAAATTGAGGAGGGACTCAGTATGTAGGTACAAAAGGAAAAATGAAAGAAACGCGGTAAATAAGCTCTAATATTTATCAAAATATCTTAAACAAATTCCAAACAATATTCAAAGCAGGTATCGATTGCTATTTACATCAAAATAATCTATTAGCAGTGCTTTAGCCATATAAGCGCATGGGCAATAATGTGTCATTGGCGGTAAGCTAGGCTAGGAATAAGATAGATAACATCGATTCCTCCTTGCAAAGCACACTGATACGTATGTGTACCTACTAAAAAGGAATACAGTTGCTTAGGGTTCCTTTGAGTGAATCTCATATAGTTTTTATACAAACAACCCACCTTTTTACATCCTTTTGTTTACCTATTTGGAAAAGGATTTTTTTTTTTTTTAGTTTATTAAGGAACAAACAGTCTTTAAAAAACATTTAAAATTGAAACTAGAACTAAACAGACCTACAGTCCCCTTAATTACAATAAAACAAACAAAGTAAATGTACTCGTAATGAGCACTCAAAACGAAACGCTAAAAATTGGAAGCGTGATCAATAAGTTAGAAATAACAGTAACAGTTACCTCGATATCACCAAACGTCAAACTAAACTGAACAGTTTTCTGGCTTTTTGGCGGGAACTCGACATGGGCATTTACCTGCTTAGTTGAAATTTTGATTTTTTGTGCATTTAGTGATTAGTGGATAATAAAGATAGTGTGTTATGCATTAAATTTACTACGGAGTGCGCAGCTGATGAAGATTTCAAGTGATCTCGTGTTTAAGCCCCGTTTGTGTTGTCCCAAAAAGTCACGAACATTTTCCTTCGTAAAGTTTACTATCGCTTTACGAGGGGAGCAAAATGAAAGACATTAAAGACATCAGACATGGCTGTATGGGCTTTGTACTCTTTGCCTTTCCGAAAGGAAGAATGAAACCAAAAAAAAAAAAAAAATTAACAGTTTTCTTGCTAACCGTGATTTATAATGTGACAAGGAAAGGAAAAATATATCTATATCCGTAAGATTAGTATTATAATTACGCATAGCACGAGAGAAGAAAGAGTTCATAGCGTAGTTTGTTTTGCAGAATCTAACATGAAAGGTAAATTTAGAACGTGAGAGGGTACTATATGGAATTCTAAGACACACTTTTTCTAAAAGAAATGAAACAAATATATAGCCACCTTCACTTTTATTTTCTCCAAAATACAGCCTCCAGAATTCCCTGGATTTGATTGGAAAAATAAAGGATGTTACTTTACCAACTGACTGCTTTTTGCTATCTCTGGATGTAGACAGTTTGTTTACTAACGTACCATACCAAGAAAGCCTACAAATTTTATTAGATATTCTTAATAGGCGGCGTCTGCATCCAGAGGAAGTAAACGAAATTATACATTTAACTACAATTTGTATGCAACAAAATTACTTTAGGTTTAATGGTAGGTTTTATAAGCAGCGGGAGGGATTGGCCATGGGTTCTCCGTTATCACCATTGATGGCGGAGATCTTTATGGATAATTATGAGAATAGGCACATTGTGGGCAATAGTAACATCCTTTATTACTACAGATATGTTGATGACATACTCATATGCTGGACGGGTACGAGACAATCTTTAGATGTTTTTGTTGAGGATTTAAATAAATGTCATCCGAAAATCAAGTTTAAGTTGGAGCTAGAGGAGAATAACTCCATCAACTTCTTAGACTTGACGATTACACGGGAACATTGTCAACATACTTTCCAAATCTATAGGAAACCAACACACACTGATGTAGTTATCCCTGCGGCCTCCTGTCACCCTTGGCAACACAAACTAGCAGCTTTCCATTCTTATGTTAATAGACTGTTAAATTATCCTTTGTCAACTCGTGCTTATAACAAGGAATTGCATACTATCTATGCAATAGCTGTTGCAAATGGTTACGACCGGCGAATGGTGGATTCTTTAATAAAGAAAAAGAATAATCAACTGGTGATGGGTCTTCTATATGCGGTGCCACGTGAACGCGTTATTCATCACTATAAGTCAAGCATGGTTTATGCAGGTAGAATATCAGAAAAGGTCAACAGAATCTTGATGAGAAACGACGTTCACGTGGCGTTCAAAACTAACAACACTATTCGCCGGACTGTTTGCAATGGTAAAGAAAAGACTGAGGTTGGCAGGAGGTCAGGGGTTTATAAATTAACTTGTAACGAATGTAACGGGGTATACGTTGGTCAAACTGGCCGTAGTTTTGATTTACGTTATAAAGAGCACATTTCTGCGTACAGGAATGGCCGTCCGGAGAGATCACATTTTGCAAAACACTTATTAGATTCAAACCATCACTTGCCAGACGGCCATTCATACAATATTCTTCACACTTGTAATAAAGGCTTGAGACTGGGCGTATTGGAACAACAAGAAATAATACGACATAGTAGGACTGGAACTATATTTAATGAACAAAATAACGTTTCCTCCTCTCCACTGTTGCGTATATTTCCGTCTTTTTCTTCCACATGAAAACCACTTTCATATTTTATATGAGAATTGACGGTAGAACGACAAAAACACCAGATCGTATGACTAAAACAACGCGTGACGTGTCTATGCGTCAGCATTGGAGGGGACCAGACTGGTATAAATAGAGGGCGATGGGGCGACGATGCTCACTCGGTGTTTGGCACTGGTCGGTCTAACATCTCCTGAGGATGCCTCGTGTAGAGGCGAAACACGTGTAGAGTGTTTTTGGGTGGTTGCTGTGTTGCAGTTGCCTGCGCATGCGCATTTATTTGCGGGCGGTGCACAGTGAGTACATAGCATCCATCATTGTTGCGGAAGGTGGCTATATATTTGTTTCATTTCTTTGAGATGGACTTCCGCAAAGTAACGCCTGATTCTATTAACTACACTTTTTCTAATAAAAACCAGGAATCAATATGACCATTTATTATTTTAAACAAGAATACTGAGTCTAAATAGACTCTTCGACTTTCCAAAGATGCAAACTGATAACGTTTAGCGGCAACTTCATAATTCGTAAAATAGTTTCCAGTTCGATAATCTAAAGATTTTAGAAATTTGATACTCGCGAACTCAAGGTGACTACGAACAAATGCATAATATATTAGGTCTTTACCTATGAAATTGCCGTTTTGTAAATTTTAGGTAAACTCAATTTTCAGTACTAACATTTTTGCATTTTTCTTAGGAATTATAAATCCAATCGTTTTAATTTTTTAAGCATTATTGGGAAGACATTAAGCTAACAGAAGCTTAAATTTGATTTTCGAAAAATATTATCTGTAAAAAAATATAACAATTCTAATGATGAAATCGGACGACAATTAAGATGAACGATTTTCGAACCTTAAATTTTATATATCAAACCAAAAATAAAAACTTTATTTTATGCGTAAATTATTAAACTTGAAGTCAACTTTCAAATATAAGACAAATGAAAAAAATTGCATTTGTATTATAGGAATTATGATTTCATTAATCTGTAAGAAAATTTCGGCAATTTCATAGGTAAAGACCTATTAGTATTTTTAGTGTAATAACATGTTTAAAAGGCCGAGATAGTCGAAGTATTAGACCAAGTTGCTTGAAAGCTTTGTCAACGATGTTATGTGAAAAAATAACACATATTCCGAGTGATTTACAAAGATTTAGGCTGCTGGGCCCGTCGATCCAACAAACGGCATAGGTTAACTTTACACTTTCATCTAAGTAGGACTATGTATCAAGTAGCTATGTATATGTTAAGGAAGGGACATGTGGCGGCATTGTAACTCATAGATAGCATATCTACAGCAAAATTACGTTGTTACATACGGTATTAGAGTTGCAGGATTAAGGTAAAGGGAAAGAATAAGTAAACAGTCAAATTCAGTTGCTAAATATTTGGAAGTACAGTTAAATACATAGATCTGGTTGTACCTAATATGTAAAATAAAGTAAAACTAGTCAGAGTAAAAGTTATAGGTTAAAGTTTTAAACATTGCTTGACTAAAGGTAATAAAATAACCATGTTATAATTAATTACAGTATAATTTATATAGCTCACTGTAACATGCAACATTTATTTGTAACTTGTTTGTTGAATAGAAATAATTTAGGCCTACAAAGTTTGACACATTGCACTTTTGCCGTTCTTGTTTCCATAGACGTACGGGCTGAAGTTGCACTGCGAGTGTCATGCTTTACATGTCGTCGACTGTACCATCCTACAGGAATGGTAATATTGTGGATGTCTTATAATTATTTTTAGATAAGTAGGTACGTTTGACGGCTGTAAGCACTGCTATGGGTTGGTGGAAATGTTACCTATTGGAAATTAATAGTAGTACATTACTCAAGAGGGAAGAAACTGACAGTTCCATACCGACAACATGGCATTTGCGCCACGAGCTTGCGAGGGGCGCAAACCATTCGAGGTATGGAACTGAGCTTTATCCCGAATGATGTATGTATAGTGCTTTTTATTACAAAATAATAGATATAAATGCGAAATGCGGTCAATGCAATTTCGGATACTCCTTTATGTTGATGTTATTTCTTTTTAACATTGTGCTTCTTGACATGGAGTGCATAGCCCATATCGTGCTTGGCTTATATTGTTTTGCTATCTCACTAAAATATATTTTCAGAAAATTAAGACGTTTTCTTTACCTTTTGCCAACGTATGAAATTTTCATAGGTATTATTGTATCTGTATTTAGATTTTTCCGGCAACAGGCAGCCTCTTATAGCTCTGGCGGTGTGATTATTATTATTATTATTATTTCTACTCGGGACGCCGCGGCTCGCGCAGACGGGTGATCAGATCACGTCCGTGGATCTATTTCACCCACTATCCCAGCTGGAGACGGGCGGCGTGGGTTGTTTCACTCCAAGCCCCATCCAGGATGACGGCCAGTTATATGTGGCGAGCTGCTCTTTTGGCTTCATCAGGGGTGTCCTCATTTTCCATCCCCCCTAACTACTGGTTGAGATGTACTAAATGAGGATCCTGAGAGGGCCTCCGGAGCATCTCGCACACAATTCTGTGTCCCCTGGTGTGAGGCTCACTGCTCCACAATCCACCCCGCCCGGGGCACTGGTTTACTGGTGCTCCTGCAGCGTTACCCCGTGGAACCTACCTGTTGCTTTGTAGTATCTTACCATGTCTGCTACTGATACTTCCCTTATGTCCTCCTCTGATATTTTGTCCTTACCCGTTGCTAACCATCTGGGCATCGAGTACATGGGACACTCGGCGAAGAAATGGAAGCCGGTCTCCTCCTCTCCGCATTCTGGACAAGCTGGGTCCTCCTTTTTCTTCATTATGGTCAGATGTCTGTTTAAATTACAATGACCTGTCATAATGCCTACCATTACCGTTATATCTGGTTTCGAGAGCTGTAAAAGGTGTTTAGTCTTTTTCCTATCGTATCCCTTGATGAAGAGTTTGGATTGACGATGCCCCTCCACGTTCTCCCATCGCGTGATAGCCTCTACATTTATAATTTTCCTAAGTACCCCTTTAACTATGTTGCTAGAAATGGGAAGGCGGGGTTCTGGGCCTATCAGTATTTCATCTGCTCCTTTCCTGGCTAGTTCATCCGCGGTCTCGTTACCCACGTTTCCTTCGTGACCGGGTGTCCAGGCTAATATCACTTCTTTGTCTTGAGCTAGGTCATTAAGGGCCTCTTTACATTCTAGCACCAAGGCTGATGTCGTCTCTGATTTCATTATTGCTTTTATTGCTGCTTGGCTATCGCTGTAGATCATTACTCTGTTGTGTAAGTTTCCGCAGGACTCTTTTATGTGTCTGGCACATTCTATGATGGCAAGTACCTCAGTTTGAAATACACTTGCAAATTTCCCAAGTGGTACTGATAATTTTATGCTTTCGGGTCCATCGATGAAGAATCCTGCGCCCGATCTGCCGGACTTAGCCTTCCTAGACCCGTCTGTGTAGCATACTATTGTTTCCTCTGTTGTTTCAGCCTCCCAGTTGTCTCTGGTTCCTATATGTACTCTGTACTTCTTGTCGAAGATCTTTTGCTTCCCAATGAGATCATTGCGCGTCATGATCATCGAAAGATTTCTTTCATACGCTTTATCTATCGTAGAGTGTCCGGAGCCTGTATTTATGTTGCTCCATTGCCCGCACGACTTCATTCTGTACCATTGTTCTAGAGCTTTCTTCTTAGCCCCCAGATCCGGTGGATCGAGTCCGAGAATCATATCCAGTGCTGCTGAGGGCGTAGATCTCATTGCTCCCGTTGTCATGAGCTCTGCTAGTCTCTGTACTTGCACTAACTCTTTGTAATTTACTTTTATTGACGCCCTGTGCCACCATACTATTGCACCATACATGAGTCTTGGCAGTATGATAGCTTAGTAGATCCACATCACCACTGTTGGTCTTAGGCCCCAAGTTCTACCTACGGCTCTGCTGCATTGCATCATCTGGGTTCCATCTATGGTGATTGGTGCCAGCTCTACTTTTTTCCTTTTATTTGTGAACATCATTAGTTTGGTCTTTTCGGGGTTAAGGTTGAGTCCTCTCTCCCTGCACCATAATAGTGTAGCTTTTATTCCAGACTGTATTCTGTTCCTTACCATTATCATGTCTTTCCCCGTGACCAGTATTGCACCATCATCGGAGTATGCTTGCATGAATATGTGCATTCTGTTTATTTTCTTTAATAGGTCATCTATAAGTAGGCACCACATGAGTGGGGATAGACACCCTCCTTGGGGAAATCCCCTATTGGCCTTTATTGTGTAAGAGATGCCTCCTAGTTCTGCTGTTATTCGTCTGTTTCTCAACATATTCATTATCCATCTTCTGGTGTATGACTCTATGTTGTCTCTACGAAGTGATGCTTCAATTGCCCTTGATGTGGCCTTATCAAATGCCCCCTCTATATCGAAGAAGCACGCCATTGCTGACTCTTTAGCTTCTAGCGCTTTGTCTATTCTTATCACAAGGTTATGAAGAGCCGTTTCTGTGGATTTGTTTTCCGTATTGGCGGTGTGATAGGGAAGCATAATCACTATCACAAGAAGTATCCATATTGAACAAAAAATACAAAGACAAATGCTAAATCAATCGGAATATTTTCTGAAAACGCGCGAGCTAAGAAAGAATGTGATTTTGTCCTCAGACCTCTTACATTTTGGTAGTAAATCGTAAAACTATTCGAATTCATTTTAGTAATTTAGGTAAGAAGCAAACTAAGCATAAAAAGACCAGTACCAACATACTTACAATTTTCAAACGAGTTTGAGGCCAACTTTTTAAACATGTGGTTTTTTTTTTTTTCGTAATATTTATTGGCTTGGTGACTAGACCTTTAAGCCATGTCTTTATTTGTGTCTGTAACACTCAATACACACATCACACTTTATTCACTGTATTCTTAATAAATTGATAAATTGGTATGAAAGTCTTGATGCTTTAATAAATCATTCAGGCGGCGGGAGGAATCATTTGGAAGTATTTCCGTCAGTTGGCTGGCAAGTATTATTCTTGCAATATTAAACTTTTGACAGCTGAACAGCAGATGCTCAATGTCAGCTTGTGGAGTATTGCATTCTGTGCATGTATCTTCTATAATAATGCCCAGTCTTGCGAGATGGGCAGGTGTGGTGGTATGACCAAAACGAAGTCTATTAATCATTGTGATAAAATCTCGACTTGCTGTCTCCAACTTATTGTACCATGGCTCAACCGGTAAGTCTTCTTGAATACTTCCATACCATTTTCCTTTCTGTAGTTGATCCATCTTCCACATCTCCTTCCAGAAGGTCAATATCTCTTCTTTTAATGAGCAATAATAATCAGATAATGGTATTTACATGACATTTCTAACATCAAAAGCGTTAATTCCCACAAATGCAGTTTTATCACCCACCTCGTTGCCAGATATACCTTTATGTGCTGGTATCCACATAAAAGATACCTGTATACCTTTTTTATGAAGCCGAAATATAAATTCTTTTATACCAAACAAAATGTAATTAGTTTTATAAAAAAGAGCTAGATTTTTTAAGCCTGTGATGAGACTCAAAGAATCCGATAATATTAAAAAGTTTCGGATAATATTAAGGTGTTGAATTAACTTTAGAGCTTCAAAAACTGCATATGCTTCTGCTGTAAAAATAGAACAGTAATTATCTAGGATAAAGCTTTGAGTAACATTGGTTTGAGGATCATACAAAGCAGATCTGACATGGTCTTTACCTTTACTACCATCCGTATATAAAGTATAGTAATTGTGTTCAGCTAAAAAGAGCAACATATCAGAATTACATGTAACTTTATGAGATATTATTGATACAGGGTGAATTATACCATAATAAGAATGTGTATAGCAAGGCCATTGAGGTTGTTTAATTATACTAATACATTTATTATTCATTTCTAGGAAGATTCGACATAACTGAGGGGATACCCCGGTCAGCAATTCACCAGCTGAAGTCAAAGGTCCAGATATCCAGATATTTCTATCATGTGAGGAACTATTTTTTTTATAACATTATTATTTTCTGATGAAAGAAGCTTTATACAATATCTTTCACTAAGTAAAATCCTCCTTAATATAAGGGGCATGATTTTGGTTTCAACCTCCATGGCCCTAATAGGAGTTGAACACATTGCCCCCGAGATTATTCTCAAAGCTTTATTTTGAACTATATCTAACCTATGTACATAAGGACTATTTATATATGCTAAAGTACTATAGTCAAAGTGACTTCTTACTATTGCTTTATACAATGTTATTAATGTTTTTGGGTCTGCCCCCCAAGACACCCCAGCAAGGCATCTCAAAATGTTAATGCCATTCAAGGCATTTTTTGAAATATTCTTTATATGTTCTTCAAATTTTAATTTTTCATCTAATATTACACCTAAAAATTTATGCTGTTGAGCTTTTTGTATAATATTACCATTATATACAATATCAATTAAAGGATTATCTTCACCAAAAATCATCAAATTAATTTTAGAAGCATTAATTTTTAGATGCAGTCTATTTTGGTAATAATTACCTAGCTGTTCTAAGGCTTTATTTATATTTGCTGCTGCAATAGACAAATTAGAGTTACTACTGTATAGGACTAAATCGTCAGCAAACTGAAGAATATTTACATCTTTAACATTTACATAATTACATATTTCACAAGTGTACAAATTGTATATTAAAGGTGATAAGGTGGCACCTTGCATTGTACCTTTTGATGCATTTTCAGGACCATGTAGTACGTTATTATGTTTAACGTATAAAGTTCTATTAGTTAAAAATTTATAGATCCATTTAGACACCTGGCCAGGTATTTGAAGACTGCCAGTTAATATTTGAACAAGGATGCCTGGATCAACAGAATCAAAGGCACCCTGAACATCCAAGAAAACACAAACAGTATTTGACTTTGAATTTTTCCCTCTTTTCAGATCAGCTATAAGCGAAATGAAGCTGTCTACACAGCTCCAACCTCTACAAAAGCCATATTGGACTTCAGGAATGAGACTATTTGATTCTGAATACCAGTCAATACGATTTTTGAGCATGTTTTCAAATATCTTGCCTAAACGTCGCGCGTGCGCATCGTTCGGTGACACACGCTATCGCTTACGTTACGGAGCCCTCACGGTGGCATCGTCACAATGTCGAAAACATTAAAGTGTAATCAGTGTAACATTGTTATAGACGAAATGTTGGCGTATATTCAGAACAAAGTATCTATTTGTGATGAAGACACGTTAATCCGTATCTGTGCGTCCTCTTTTACAAATGACGAAATTAAAAAATCGAAGAGGTTGTTTTTCGAATCGTTGCCCAGTGAGATGAGTACAAAACCTAACATTACGCGTAAAGGCAAGGGAGAAAATCGACGTGATGTGGAAGATATTGTGGTGCTTTACAAAGTGTTAAACCCCGAGGTAATTCCGATCTTTGTGGCCCGACAACTCGAAAAGGTACCGCCAATATCTTTTGATCACTTGGACTGCTCGAAGCTGCTTAAAGACATCGTTAGCCTCCGGGCAGAGGTTAATTACATCAAAGCCACTTACGCGACGGCTAGCCAGTTAGACGAGCTTAAAGAAGATTTAAAAACCACAAAAACATCAATACCTACCCCGGAGCGAAATGTAAACATGAGAAGAGGCGCCTTTTGTCGAGACAGCGGGCCAGTTGGATTATCATACTTAGAACACTCGTCGATAGAAAAGACTATAATTCAACCCTCTCGTTCATCTTGTTTAGAATATTCGACGATGGAAAATACAGTAGTACATCCCTCACGTCCGAATAATAAAATAAACACTGTACGATCATCGAGCGGCGGCGGCGGTGAGATCGGCTGTGGTTTGACCGGTAGTGTAATGAGTCATAGCTCGCCACTACCTCGCCCGGCCGTGACTCATGACAAGGCAGCAGGTAAACAAATGCCTGAACAGCTGACTGATAAGACACAGTTACCTGTTGTGTCGTTAACGAGTATGAAAAATGGAAACAGTGTAAATATTGAAAATTCTTGGCAGACAGTTACATACAAAAAGTCGAAACCTAAACCAAATCCTAGATTTATGGGAAAACGCGGAATTGCCAGTTCCTCGTCAGATTTTAGAGCCGCGGAAAAGGAAATACCCATGTTTATATCTAATGTTCATAAAAATACAAAGCCGAGTGACATTGAAACATACATAAAGGACAAAACAAACCTGACTATATGTTTAAAGAAAATAAATACCATGAAACAAAGAGAATACGATGCCTACAAATTCTATGTGACCCAAGAAAACGAACGGTTATTGCTCGACGAGGAAATCTGGCCACAAGGTATTTTATTCCGAAGATTTGTACATTTTAACCGAAGTAAAATGGATAAATCAAGAAACGGTTTTAAAGCAGCAACTAATGGATAAGAGTACCTATAAATTCGTCAGTTTTAATTGTAAGGGCGTGAAGAGGTCAGTGGAGCATGTAAGAGAACTATGCAGGTACTCTGATATTGTTGCACTGCAAGAAACGTGGCTGTTTCCTGAGGATGTCCCGTTCCTGTGGGGAATTGACGATAACTTCAGTGCTACAGGGAAGTCAGCGATAGACACGGCAGCGGGGATGGTGCGAGGGCGTCCCTACGGTGGTGTCGGGTTGCTCTGGCGCTCGGGAGCATTCCAAGATGTGTCCGTAATACAGTGCAATAATTCACGAGTGTGTGCAATAAAAATAATATCGAGTGATAGGTCTATTTTGGTGTTCAGTGTGTATATGCCCACGGACGAAAAAGACAACCTGAGCGTGATGACTGACTGCCTCGGATCGGTGAGTGCAATAGTTGAAGACAGTAATGCACAATCTGTTTACATACTGGGTGATTTCAACGCACATCCAGGAAGACCGTTTTTTGATGAACTCATGAGTTTCTGTCTTGACCAAAATTGGAGCTGCGTTGATATTGACAAGCTTGGTCTAGATTCTGGGACATACACTTTTATGAGTGAAGCGAATGCAGCAAAGAGATGGCTAGATCACTGTGTAGTTACACAGGCCTCCTTTAATTCTGTTGTTGATGTATATGTTAATACCGATGTATTGTGGTCGGACCATTACCCTCTTATTATTGAATGCAATTTAAATATTCTAACTCGTGAAATTAAGGCCAGCCCTAATTGTCATAATAAAGTAGTATGGGGAGAAAGATCTAAAGAGCAAATTTTAATTTATTCAAAAGAGTGTAATAATCGTTTGAAATGCATTAATTTTCCTGTAGAGTTTACACAATGTTCTTATAAATATTGTAACGATTCTAGTCATAATGCTATTATAGATAATCTATACGACAGTTTTATTAATGCCTTAAAAGTATCCTCTGTAATAAGTAGGGAAGCGGGTAAAAATCAAATGAGGAGCAGAAAAAGGGTGATAGGATGGAACCGACATGTCAGTGACGCGCATAGGAACGCAAGGCTAAAGTTTGAAGCATGGCAGTTAGGTGGTAGACCTTTCAATGGACCTATTTATGAAGAAATGTGTGAGAGTAGAAAGGTATTCAAATCACGTCTGAAATGGTGCCAAACCCACGAAGACCAAATTAGGATGGATATCCTTTCTACTCTTCATGCAAAACAAGACTTCCGTGGTTTTTGGAAGTCTACAAACAAATTAAGCCTAAAACCCGGCCTTCCTGTGAGTGTTAACGGTTTAAGTGAACCGGAGGGTATTGCCAATGTTTTTAGACAGCAATTTACTGTAAAATCTCAGTTGGATCCATCACATGCGATTTTCGATACTGAGGTCCTCGAAGGTGAATTAAAATTTCAATTTAGCGCTAAAGAATTAGAAGAATCTATACGAGCTATAAAGCGTGGAAAGTCACCGGGTCACGATGGCCTCAGTATCGAACATTTTCAGTATGGTGGTTCGCATGTTGCTGGGGTGCTGGCACTACTATTTAACCTGTGTATCAGCCATAGTTACCTGCCAAATGACTTAACGAGAACTATAGTCAGTCCTATCATTAAAAATAAGACAGGCGATGCCTCAGATGCAGGTAACTATAGGCCTATTTCTTTAGCAACTGTGACGGCCAAGGTATTTGACAGGTTGCTAGACGCACAGTTAAATAAACATATTAAACTTCATGGCAATCAGTTCGGCTTCAGACCTGGTTTGTCTACAGAAAGTGCAATACTGTGCGTTAAGCAAACTGTCAAATACTATACTGAACGTAATACTCCCGTTTTTGCCTGCTTCCTTGATTTATCCAAGGCTTTTGACCTGGTTTCCTACAGTAAACTGTGGAAAAAACTTGAAGACACTAATCTTCCACGAGAACTTGTTAATATCTTCAAGTACTGGTATGGAGACCAGGTCAATAGCGTACGATGGGGAGGGACTTTGTCGGAACCATATAAACTAGAATGTGGGGTAAGGCAGGGCGGATCGAGCTCGCCTACACTGTTTAATATTTACATTAACGAGCTTATTGAGGCACTCAGCAGTGAACGTATCGGCTGCTACATTGACGGATTCAGTGTCAATAATATTAGCTATGCGGACGATATGGTCCTGCTGAGTGCGTCAATCTGTGGTTTAAGAAGGCTTATTACCATTTGCGAGCAATTTGCGGATGACCATGGGCTGGTTTATAATTCTAAAAAAAGCGAATTCATGGTCTTTGGGGACAGGGGGAGAGATGTGCCACCAGTGAAATTGAATGAGTTTCCCTTACAGAGGGTTTACAAGTTTAAATACCTGGGTCACATCTTGACCCCTGACCTTAAAGATGATGAAGATATTGAGCGGGAGCGAAGGGCACTGTCAGTGAGAGCTAACATGATAGCCCGCAGGTTTGCACGATGCTCAGCGCAGGCCAAAATTACTTTTTTTAGAGCATTTTGTACCACATTCTACACGTGCAGCCTGTGGGCACGCTATAATGCGAAATCCTACAATGCCCTTCGCGTCCAGTTCAATAATGCTTTTAGAATGCTGTTGGGGCTGCCTCGATATTGTAGCGCATCAGGGATGTTTGCTGAAGCCCGCGTTGATTGTTTCTACACAACGATGCGAAAAAGATGCTCTTCCCTGGTGCGTCGCGTGCGGGCCAGCACCAACAGTATTCTGCAAATGATTGCTGAAAGGCTAGATTCTTATTATGTGAGACATTGCTGCTTAGTTTCCCACGGATTGCTGGGCGGCAGTTTTTTACATTATAAAATGAGACGAGGGTTCATTACCTAAAATATTATGTTTGTGTTTGTTTTGATTTTAATTTTGATGTTAGTTTTAATTTTATTCAATTATTTCACGTATTTATTTATTGATTTGTGCTTTATATAAGGTATGGGTCTTTGTTACTCGAAATTAAGTTTGAATTTGAATTTGAATTTGAATTAAACATGATGACAATGAAATGGGACGGTAAGAAGATGCAAGATCTGCTGGTTTATTGGGTTTTAATAAGGGAATAACACATTGAGTCTTCCAAGACACAGGAATTACTTTTTTGTCCCATAAGCTGTTCAGAATTTTAAGAAATGTATTTTGTGTTGATTTTTCAATTGCAATTTTCTTTTGTTCTGAAATAGTTCGTTTCTTAATAGCATCTAGTTTTTTGTAATTAATGTAGTTATCTATAGTTGGATCAGTTCTGTACAATTTCAAAGCGTTGTAGGATGCAATAACACTTTGTTCACATTTACTATTCCACCAGGGAGCTGGAGGTCTACTTTTAAAATTTTCGGATCTAACAAACCGCGGTACAACCATTTGTTTAAGAGCATCAAGACGCGAGCAAAACTCAAGATATGATGACAGCGGATCTTCATAATTAATTTCCAAATCAGAAAACACACCCTCAGAGAATTTTTGGAATTTCTTCCAATCTGTTTTGTTGTACAAATATCTGTCAACAGGTGGATTTACCTGATACTTGTCAATACACAAAGCAATATTAGTTACAGTCGGATAGTGGTAGCTACCCATAGCATCGTCATGAACATACCACTCACAGAGTGGCGCAAGACTCGCACTAACAAAAGTAACATCAATTGCCGATGGGTTACGTGTAGGATAGTTAACAGTAGTATAACTGCCATCATTTAAGATACATAAATCGCACTCATCTATTACATTATATAAATCTTGGCCTCTACCCTTGGTAGACAAACATCCAAATGCAATGTGGTGTGCATTAAAATCACCACTAACAAATATAGGTTTAGGTAGATCTCGTATTATATTGCGCAATCTATTTATTCTAATATGACCACTTGAAGGAGGACAATATACACACATATTTCAGTAGATAAAGATATAGCTATAGTTTGTATGTCTTCATAAAAAGTTGTATTTAAATTATTGTATTTTAAGTGAGATTTTATCAATATTGCTACGCCGTTATGATTGTTTTTAGAGTTTCTGTTATAGATATTATATCCATGAATTTTAAAATTATGGTGGTCTTTAAACCAAGTTTCGTTAAGCAAACAGATGTCAATATTTTTATTTTGTAGAAAATCTATTAATAAGGGTTTTTTACTATTGGCACTCTGTATATTAAATTGCGCAATACGTAATTGAGATATTATGTTGCTGGAATTTAAATCCATTATGGAGATAGATTTTTAACTAGCATTTCTTTGATGGATGATGTAGTTATGGCTACATCATCATTTTTGTTGCCTAATTCCACTAATGTGCGTACTAGGGCCATTAATACGTCATTGTTCCCAATAATTTGAGTTTTAATATCTGAGGTAGAATTCTTTTCAGTTTGAGTAATATTTACAGATTTTTTTATATTAGGAACTCGTCCTTCAGACATTTCAGGTTTATTTACATGAGTATTTATACTATTTACAGGTTGTTTTGGTTGTTTAGAACCTTCCGGTAAAGCAGGAAAACCGTGAGGAAAAGCCATTTAATTTTTTTTGGTATCTGCAACACTGGCATATGTGATCTTGTTTTTTTTTCCAATATCTTCCTCATCTTTACAGGACAGGTTCTGGATACAGCCAAATGAGGCCCACCACAATTAATACAGCAGAGCTCATTCGGTTTGTCACATTCTTTATATGAATGTTCTCTACCACAGCAACTGCAGCGCTGCCTACCATTACATATTTTTGCAGAATGGTTGAATTTGAAGCAGCGATAGCACTGCTGTAATGGAGGAACATAGTCGAACACCCGGTAAGAAAATAAATCATACTGCACGCAATCAGGTAATGAGTTAGCAAGAAACGTGATGCTAACTGTTTGTAGTGGTACTCTGTTCTGGCCAACTTTTTTGTGAAACGGCGTACTGCCACGATTTCGTAAATTGAAGAAAGTTTGGTGTAAAGTTCTTTGTTGGAGATGTTTGTCGGTACAAATCGGATGATGCCGGTACGTTCGATTTGTGTCGCTGGAATATACGCTTTCATACTATACTTTTCAAGAAACGAGTTGTTGTTTAAGAAATTGTTTGCTGTGTTATATTGCTTGAAGATCACTGTTATCTTGAAAGCGTTTACTCGGCGAATAGCCACCACACCTTTTATTTCATTAGAAAATATATGATTGAGATAAATGGGGCTTTTATTTCCCAACCTATCCCTGTCCTTGCCATTGTCCTTGCTCTCTACGAACACCTTGAACTCGGTGTAAGCTGAATTCTCTGGGTATAGTCTCTTGTAATTAGGTTTAAGGAAAGGAGAATATAAAGAAAAATCACTCCTCACCGCCGCCGCCACTGCTGCTGCTGGGATCATCAGCGTCAGTCTTTTTCCTTTTAGGGTCTTTTTTTTGCCGTATTAGGGGATTATCACCCCCGCCTTCATTTCCGTCCATCCTGAAAAATCTTTTCACACTATTTTCACTACTGCAAACGCTTTAAAATCAAATAAAATGAATTTTTAACTTTTAGAAAAATGTTTCCGCGCTATTATTCGAAAAGCCCACCTAAAAGTCAAATATTTAAACATATGTTGCATGGACCGGTGTTGCCATACTCAAATTGTGCCAATGTAACAAAAATAACGTTACGTAATAACGTTATCACATAATATCGAATCTTCTTTTTCTTCTTGTAGGTATAGAAAAAAAGAGAGAATAGATAACGATTAAGTTCGGTTCTAGCGCCTGGTAATACAATTAATTAAAGTGATGGCGGTAATAGAAAGGAAATAGGGAGTTTTAGGAAATAAAATTACTGGGTAATTTGTATGTGCATTTAATAACTGACTTGTTTTCCCTGTAATATATACATAAACGACTATGACTAACATATTCAGCTAAAAGAAAAAAATATAAGCAGATATTACATTTATCAGTTACCTAAGTACAAGCTTCGCTTTAAAAAAAATAATTTGGATTTTTTTTTAACTCGGCTCATACTAAGGTGGTCACCTGACCGACCCATTTGTGTTGAGATGTTTTATATTTATCTTAGTACTAGCGGTATACTCTGATATACAGTGAAACTGCAAATGATGGAAAAAGAACATTTGATCTTAAGGCCCTATTAATCAATGTGACCCGTAACACATCTACACTATACACACACTTGCACTATACCCTTAAAGTAATAAAACTTTGATCAACTAAAAAAGAATTATTGCAATTTGTCTTTTAGTTCCTTAGAGATGCGTGTACAATTTTTAGGGTTCCGATACCAAAATGGTAAAAAAGGAACCCTTATGGTGCGACTTTGTCTGTCCGCCTTGTAGCGTCACTGATGTTAGTTGTTAAGCTCTTTATTTGGCTCGCCAACGCACACACCACGTTTCACAACCTACTCGCTGTACGGTCGGTTGCAGACTGAGTATGCACGCTCGAGACAAAGGCTATACACTACACGCCTGTCTGTCACGCCTGTATATCTCAGCAACCACTCATGCTATCGACTTGAAATTTGAAACAGTTTTAGAATATGGTTGTCCAACTTAATTGCACATGAAATAATAAATAAAAATATGATTATTAATATAAAGGGGGCCCAAATAGGGGGGGGGGGGGCAAAATTTCAAATTGTCGTTACTAGGTCGAGTGAGGTATCATATGAAAGGACTTTACTTGAGCATTCTAAAATAAATTTCGGTATTTTTTCACGACTCTTACTTTTCAAATGTAAGAGTCGTGAAAAAATACCAAAAAAAATTGATGAAAAATTTTAAAAAAAATACCATTCCCCCCCCCCTTATCTCTAAAGTTTGTGAATGAAAAAATCTGAATTAATTACAGTCAATATAAGTTTATGTAAATATATCAGCAAAAATAAAACTATTTTTCTAAGTTACACATTTTTAGAACCTGTACAAACAAATTTAGTTTTGCGGTCCTAAAAGTGGACTTTATTGCTTCAACGTTAAGTTTTACTAAACCGATTTTAATGAACTGCTGAACCGGTTTTGATTGAACTTGCACTTTTAAGTTGAAAAATACCTAGTTAAATAAAAAAATAAATAATTTAAGAAAAACATACATACACTAATGAAATTTTGTGTTTAGAAGCTTAAATAGACTAACATACGCGAAAATTGTGTATTTTGACAAAACTACATACTTACGGGTCGAATTGATAACCTCTCTTTTTGAAGTCGGTTAAAAACAGAATTATTTGAAATTTTGTTCTGTGTGCTTAGCAAATAGCGTAACTGAGTGCATCCCATTTTTTTAAAGTATGTTTAAAATGTGCAAATTAATTGAAAAGAACATACATATTTTTCTCGTGAATTTAATTTAAAACATGATTAAAATTTAATTCATTTTATAGCTCTACCATAGGACAACTTCATAACCAATACTAATCTGTAATAAACACTTGAACTGTAGGATTTTTTACATATTGTTTTTGTTTTTACCGGTCAAATTAATTATATGGCTCAAAATCAATCATTCCGATGCCTTAAACACTAATAAAAGCTTTTATGGCAAACCACTAGCACTATATAATACATTTTTGTGTAGACTCTTGAAATACTCACAATATTTGGAGGTTGTCTCAGGTCCACTTCACCTAATCCCTCTACTACGATGTTTGGTAAAATCTGATAGGCAAAACAAATCAGTGTTGTATAAATTATATCAACATGTCTTATAAAAGTGTAAAAATTGCAATTATTAGAAAGTTACCGTTGGATATCCGGTTTTTGGATACACGACGTAACCCTTTCTTGGTGTAGTATAAATCGGTGACTTTAAAATGCTCTGAGCATACTCTACTGAAGTAAGTTGGTTGCCATAATGGTCCCTGTCGACTTTGACGTATGGCTGCTATCCATTTTTGTTTAATTTGTTGATCTCGATCCGGAAATCTGAAAAATAAACGATAAGCGTTAAATATATGATTACTAAGTTTTTAAAATATTTATCATATCTTCATTCCTCATAAAATAACGTTACTTGTCACAGTTACCAATACTAGGATATTATTTATAATGGCAACACTTACTGTTCCAAGCAATAACCTAAAATTTTATTTTATTTATTAAAAATACAAGTTTCTATGTTTACTTACGCGTGAAATGTGATTCCATCCCACTTTTTATGTTTTGTAGATTGTTTATTGCATCCTTTTACAACACTTACTGTTCCAAGCAATAACCTAAAATTTTATTTTGTTTTACAACAAATATTAACTTCCAAGTTTACTTACGCGTGAAATGTGACTCCATCCCGCTTTTCATCTCTTGTGGATTGTTTATTGCACCTTTTAACAACACAGTTTGGCATTTTCCATTGAAAAACTGAACTTTTTACCACAATTTTTGTACTTGCCGCGAAACTCGACTGACTGACAAGTCCACAGATTACTAGATTGAATATCGAGTCATAGTTTTGTTGCATTTGTGTGCGTGACTATGTACGTACACGACGAGTCACAGTTTTACCGGCCTCACTTTTTTGTTCACAGCGCTCCATCTAGACTATTTATTTGATCTGAGAGGTAGACTTACACAGATTCCATATACATGCGATTAATAACGTCATGCCTATTATACGTGCTTGCAGAATGAAATGAAGCCGAAAAATTAAGATCACAACATAGTCATTTAATTTTTTTAAGGTCTAATTCATTTTGATATTTACTTAAGAATTGTCCTGTTTTCGCATGGAAATTTTACACTGTTTTACCCACAAGTAGGTGTAATTTAATTCTGTCTTGATTTCACGGGCTCGCTTCAACAGCAACTTGTTCGATGCCGTTAGGTGCCCATTGATATATATCGGAGTAGCAGGACCAGGTAGATCAGCATCAGCGGTAGTAAGGTTGCGGGGGGCCTGCACCGCCGCCAGCATCTCATCCTTCCGGCGCCGCTGACGAGCTGACGAACTCGCGGGTCAGCACTCTTCTTACCGTCGGCCGAGCTGGAGAATCTGCGCACACGGTGTATGGTGTCAATGTCCGCAATATCGGAAACTGTTTTCAGGGCAACGTTGAGGTTAAAATGAGTCTCCAAGTAGTCTCTAAAGCAATCCCAGTCCGTTTTGTGGTTGTATAAGCATTTTCTATGTTCACGGGTAATGAAAGTAGTACTGATTGTAAGAATCACAGAATTGTGATCTGATGACCCGTCAAGGCTGGATTCTATACTAGTATAGATATGACTGATATTTTTCAATACAAAGAAGTCAAGTAAGTCCGGTGTTTTGTTCGGATCTGTAGGCCAGTAGGAGGGTTCACCAGTAGACACAGGTTGAAGACGATTAGTTTCAATGCAGTACTTTAGCGCACGGCCACGCGTCACAGTTGTACGAGAGCCCAAGTAAGTGTGCTTGGCATTCCAATCACCACCTGCGATGAATCGATTTCCTAGGGTGTTAAAAAAGTTGGGGCATGAGCTTTACCATCGGAGTGACTAGTCAGATATACGCAAAAACCTGGAATGTGTACTAGGGTGTAAGCTGTGGCATGTGATTCTGAAATTAGAACGATGTCAAGCTTGTTGTTGGCTATAAACATTTGTAATTCTAGCTTGTTGGGTGCAAGTCCATTGATGTTCTACGTTGCTATACGCAGATAAGTCATGGTGATAGTTTAGAGATAGGAGTGGTGATAAGACCCAAAAGAGTGTTTATTTGTTGGATGAGCAATGATATTACAATTATATAACCGACGTAGATACGTTACTAGTACTTCAAAAATGAAGCTAAGTTGCGCCACATGGTGCAACCCGCTTAAGTCGCTCTCGAACAAGGAGAGTATGTGCACGTCCTATCACATTTGAGACCTTGGTTACTTTTTTGTATTATTAAAACAAAATGCCAACGTGTGTAGTGCATAAATGTAAAAATAGTTGGGCAAAAAAGAAAAAAGTTGACAGGATCACAAATCACAGGTAAGTTAGACAAAATTATTACATTTTATTCGGTTTATTATTTTATCTCAAAAAATATGACGCCATAATGACGTAGTAGAGGTAACATGAAAGAAAAAGATAACCACACTGAGAAAAAATTAATGATGCGACATACTTAAAATACGTAGGAAACACAGACCGCGTGACGTTTGTAGCCGGCACCGTGTTGCATAAATAGCTTTCATTAAGTAGGCGGTATACTTGCACCGAAGCTACTTAATTTAACGCTGTCTGACATAGCTCCTTATATAAGTAGCTATCAGAAAAGGCACTATTACGTAAAAAACGTATGTTTCATAGGTATCTTACTGGTTGGGGTCCAATAAAGCATGATGCAGGCTACGTATGTAATGGTGTAGGACAATTACAGAAGTAGGATACACCATGCTTTTAATACACCCGAGGCATTACGTTACCTATGCAGCATCTTTATTTACGGAGGTTGCATATGTACCGTAATGGCTCGGGTGTATTAAAATCATGGTGTATCCTACTTATGTAAAGCTGCTGCACAGGTACCGTAATGGCTCGGGTGTATTAAAATCATGGTGTATCCTACTTGTGTAAAGCTGCTGCACAGGTAGCGTAATGGCTCAGGTATATTAAAAGCATCGTGTATCCTACTTATGTAAAGCTGCTGCACAGGTACCGTAATGGCTCGGGTGTATTAAAAGCATGGTGTATCCTACTTACGTAAAGCTGCTGCACAGGTACCGTAATGGCTCGGGTGTATTAAAAGCATGGTGTATCCTACTTATGTTAAGCTGCTGCACAGGTACCGTAATGGCTCGGGTGTATTAAAAGCATGGTGTATCCTACTTACGTAAAGCTGCTGCACAGGTACCGTAATGGCTCGGGTGTATTAAAAGCATGGTGTATCCTACTTATGTAAAGCTGCTGCACAGGTACCGTAATGGCTCGGGTGTATTAAAAGCATGGTGTATCCTACTTATGTAAAGCTGCTGCACAGGTAACGTAATGGCTCTGAAACTAAGTAGTTGTAAAAATTTATTTGTATCGTATTAAGGCCGTCCACTAGCGCCGCCATTAAAAGTTAAGTTAAAAAAATATTACTCGCTAAATACAAAACTTATCGAAAATCTGAAAAGACATATTAAAGTGAAGATGCTCTTGCTTATTTAGAACCTATCAATTCTGTAAAATATAGTTCACTGTAGTTACAGATACCAAAACTGCTAAAAGTGGCCGTTTTTCGTACTTTTGCTATCTGTTACTACAGTGAACTACATTTTACAGAATTCATAGTATCTAATTAAGGAAGGGTATTTTTACTTTAATCTGACTTTTCAGATTTTCAATAAGTTTTGTATTTAGCGAGTAATATTTTTTTAACTGATGGCGGCGCTAGTGGACGGGAGGTAGCCTCTTAATGAAAATATTATCCAACTTCAAATGTTGTGTCACGTCATTGCGTTGGACTTTAGACTAATAAGTAAGTAAGTTCTTGTAAGTTTATAGGTACTATAAGTGGTTTTAGTAATGCTTATTAACTTATTATTGACATACTAATTACTGAAATAATTTTATTGTTATTCGTAATCGTAACATTTATTAAATAAACTTGCAGTTTGATAGATAAGAACATAGGTTCTAAGTAGGTATTAAAAAGTTTAGTGATCGACCACCATCACAAATCAAAATAAAATATTTTAATAGCATATAACCTATTTGTGGAGATATTAATTAGGTATTGATTTGAATTTGTGGTGGCAGTACCACTTCTTAAGTCATAAGTTTAATACATATTATAAGTTTAATTTATTTTCTTGTAAAAGTTTACAGTAAAAGACTAATTAATTAATTGGATAATTTATTGACCAGATTTATTCAATAAAAGTAATAATGAAACTTACATAATTTGTATTTCAATTATTCTATCTTCCAAACCAGTTTATGTGAGCTGTTGCAATTTGTAACACAATTATTAAAAAAAAATTAAGACTCCTGATTAACATTTTGTAAATTAACATGTTTTAAGTAGGTATAGTAAGGCATATTGAACGATGTATAGCTGTTATACTAGTATCATACTGAATAAGGTTATGTAAATGGTGGTGTATCCTATTCATGTACCGTACTGGTTAAGTGAGAGTAGGCATTGTGTAAAGTCGAATCTGACAAATTCGGTAACTTATGCTAGAGCGTTTGTTTTAAGGTCCCAGTTTAGATAAGATAATATTATTAAGTACCACTTGTTGAGATCTCGGCAATAGGCGTGCTCTAAAAGCTTAAGTTATCGTATCTGCCCGCTCCAAAATGCATATACAACGTGTAATTTTGAATACGCAAAAACTCTCGGGTGGTAGTTCTGCGCATGTAACTGAACAACTTTTCCCGAGGAACATATTTTTATTTTGACTTATGTTCCTTGGGAAAAGTTGTTCAGTTGCATGGGTAGAACTACCACCCGAGAGGTTTTGCGTATTTGAAATTACACGTTGTATAAACTGCATGAGCCGCAATGGCTCAGGTGTAGTAAATAATGTATAGGGCATTCTATGTACTATTGTGGTACTATGTAGTAAGGTGCTGTTGCACAAGTACTGTACTGGTTTAGGTCTAGTAAAACATGGTGCATCTTAGTATATAGAGCTAATGCACAGGTACTACTGTACTGGCTTAGGTCTAGTAAAAACATGGTGCACCTTACACGTATGTAGAGCTGTTTCACAGGTACCACTGACTGGCTTAGGTCTAGTAAAAACATGGTGCATCATACACTGATGTAGCGCTGTTTCACAGGTACTAACGAGAGATGAAACGGATAGTTGTTTGGCCGGATACCGGATACCGGATATGCGGCCACTGAGAAAGCCGGATAGCCGGATATCCGGCGGCCGGATATCCGGCCGAACATTGCCACTTCGTAAGGTCCAAGCCAGACAGGACGGGCGCGGCGCGCTTCGGGTGCGCCCGAGGCGCGCTTCGAGCGCCCCCGTGGTACACTTTTCTTTTCGCTCCGCGTCACTCGCAGCGGACTGTGCTGTGCGGCGGCGTGCCTGCAGTCACGCCGGCGGTGCGCCGATGGTGCGCCGGTAGTGCACCGACAGTGCGCCTGTTCAAATCACATGCATACAAAATGTAGGAGAACGACGCGGTGCAAGCCAGACAGAAGAGGTGCGCTGAAGGCGTGCCGTGCGGCGCACCTCTTCTGTCTGGCCTGCGCCTTAAGTGCTCGCGAGGCGCGCCACATTCGCATTCGGGTGACATCGAGTATTTTCGGACGAGTACCTACAATGATTTCGAGAAAACGGAGTGAAGTTAGCAATAGGTCATAGATGCAATGCATGCAATTTGTTTTGTTCATTGTTTGTTTATCGTAATTAGTGGATAGCGCGGTACTAAAATAATGTCGTTTGTCAAGAAAAGGTCACCGATTTGGGAGTTTTTTGATATAAACAGTGAAAATAAAAAGTTTGCGGTTTGTTTATTGTGCCGAGTTCAAATTTCTCGTGGTGGAGACGGAAAGAAAGCAGGTAGCTATCAAACCTAACCTATAACATTTTTTTTGTTTTTGATAGGTTTATTTAGTTAAACTTCATAACTATAAGGTCAAATGTAATTATTTATGTTTCAATGCAGAAAAATTGGTATTAATACATCACAACCTTCCTTTAGTCAACTTTGATTACTAAATTGTTAATTTTTGTCAACATAGTTATTAATTAATACACATAAGTCATTTAATTTTGCAATAAAATGTTGTTTTAATTTAATTACATAGCTATGCTGTAAAATTTTGATAAAATTGTCGTATATTTTTAGTATCCGGTATCCGGCCGGATAGTCACCTAATATTCGGTATCCGGCCGGATAGTAAAAACTAGGCCGGATAGGCCGGATACCAGATAGTTTCCGGATATCCGTTTTATCTCTGTTAACTACTGTCTGGCTTAGGTCTAGTAAAAACATGGTGCACTTTACACGTAAGTAGAGCTGTTTCACAGGTACCACTGACTGGCTTAGGTCTGGTGAAAACATGGTGCATCATACACTGATGTAGCGCTGTTTCACAGGTACTACTGTCTGGCTTATGTCTAGTAAAAACATTGTTCATCCTACACGTATATAGAGCTGTTTCACAGGTACCACTGACTGGCTTAGGTCTAGTAAAAACATGATGCATCATACACTGATGTAGCGCTGTTTCACAGGTACCACTGTCTGGCTCAAGTCTAGTAAAAATATGGTGCATCTTACACTTATGTAGAGCTGTTTCACAGGTACCACTGCCTATTTGCTATTGCACCTGTACAACAGCTTACATATACGTAGGATGCACCATGCTTTTACTAGACCCGAACCATTACGGTAACTGTGCGACAGCTCTACATACGTAGGATGAAGCATGCTTTTACTAGACCCGATCCATTACGGTACCTGTGCAGCAGCTCTACATACGTAGGATGCACCATGCTTTTACTAGACCCGATCCATTCCGGTACCTGTGCAGCAGCTCTACATACGTAGGATGCACCATGCTTTTACTAGACCCGATCCATTCCGGTACCTGTGCAGCAGCTCTACATACGTAGGATGCACCATGCTTTTACTAGACCCGATCCATTCCGGTACCTGTGCAGCAGCTCTACATACGTAGGATGCACCATGCTTTTACTAGACCCGAGTCATTACAGTACCTGAGCAGCAGCTCTACGTACGTAGCATGCACCATGCTTTTACTGAACCCGAGCCGTTACGGTACCTGTGCAACAGCTCTACATACGTAGGATGCACCATGCTTTTACTAGACCCGAGCCATTCCGGTAACTGTGCAGCAGCTCTACATATGAAGGATGCACCATGCTTTTACTGGACCCGAGCCGTTACGGTACCTGTGCAGCAGCTTTACATAAGTAGGATACACCATGCTTTTAATACACCCGAGCCATTACGGTACATGTGCAGCAGCTTTACATAAGTAGGATACACCATGCTTTTAATACACCCGAGCCATTACGGTACCTGTGCAGCAGCATTACATAAGTAGGATACACCATGCTTTTAATACACCCGAGCCATTACGGTACCTGTGCAGCAGCTTTACGTAAGTAGGATACACCATGCTTTTAATACACCCGAGCCATTACGGCACCTGTGCAACAGCTTAACATAAGTAGGATACACCATGCTTTTAATACACCCGAGCCATTACGGTACCTGTGCAGCAGCTTTACATAAGTAGGTTACACGATGCTTTTAATATACCCGAACCATTACGGTACCTGTGCAGCAGCTTTACATAAGTAGGATACACCATGATTTTAATACACCCGAGCCATTACGGTACCTGTGCAGCAGTTTTACATAAGTAGGATACTTCATGCTTTTAATACACCCGAGCCATATCGGTACCTGTGCAGCAGCTTTACATAAGTAGGATACACCATGCTTTTAATACACCCGAGCCATTACGGTACCTGTGCAGCAGCTTTACATAAGTAGGATACACCATGCTTTTAATACACCCGAGCCATTACGGTACCTGTGCAGCAGCTTTACATAAGTAGGATACACCATGATTTTAATACACCCGAGCCATTACGTTACCTATGCAGCATCTTTATTTACGGAGGTTGCATATGTACCGTAATGGCTCAAGTGTATTAAAATCATGGTGTGTCCTACTTATGTAAAGCTGCTGCACAGGTACCGTAATGGGTCGGGTGTATTAAAAGCATGGTGTATCCTACTTATGTAAAGCTGCTGCACAGGTACCGTAATGGCTCGGGTGTATTAAAAGCATGGTGTATCCTACTTATGTAAAGCTGCTGCACAGGTACCGTAATGGCTCGGGTGTATTAAAAGCATGGTGTATCCTCCTTATGTAAAGCTGCTGCACAGGTACCGTAATGGCTCGGGTGTATTAAAATCATGGTGTATCCTACTTATGTAAAGCTGCTGCACAGGTAGCGTAATGGCTCGGGTATATTAAAATCATGGTGTATCCTACTTATGTAAAGCTGCTGCACAGGTACCGTAATGGCTCGGGTGTATTAAAAGCATGGTGTATCCTACTTACGTAAAGCTGCTGCACTGGTACCGTAATGGCTCGGGTGTATTAAAAGCATGGTGTATCCTACTTATGTTAAGCTGCTGCACAGGTACCGTAATGGCTCTGGTGTATTAAAAGCATGGTGTATCCTACTTACGTAAAGCTGCTGCACAGGTACCGTAATGGCTCGGGTGTATTAAAAGCATGGTGTATCCTACTTATGTAAAGCTGCTGCACAGGTACCGTAATGGCTCGGGTGTATTAAAAGCATGGTGTATCCTACTTATGTAAAGCTGCTGCACAGGTACCGTAATGGCTCGGGTGTATTAAAAGCATGGTGTATCCTACTTATGTAAAGCTGCTGCACAGGTACCGTAACGGCTCGGGTCCAGTAAAAGCATGGTGCATCCTACGTATGTAGAGCTGCTGCACAGTTACCGGAATGGCTCGGGTCTAGTAAAAGCATGGTGCATCCTACGTATGTAGAGCTGTTGCACAGGTACCGTAACGGCTCGGGTTCAGTAAAAGCATGGTGCATGCTACGTACGTAGAGCTGCTGCTCAGGTACTGTAATGACTCGGGTCTAGTAAAAATATGGTGCATCTTACACTTATGTAGAGCTGTTTCACAGGTACCACTGCCTATTTGCTATTGCACCTGTACAACAGCGCTACATCAGTGTATGATGCATCATGTTTTTACTAGACCTAAGCCAGTCAGTGGTACCTGTGAAACAGCTCTATATACGTGTAGGATGAACAATGTTTTTAGTAGACGTAAGCCAGACAGTAGTACCTGTGAAACAGCGCTACATCAGTGTATGATGCACCATGTTTTTACTAGACCTAAGCCAGTCAGTGGTACCTGTGAAACAGCTCTACTTACGTGTAAAGTGCACCATGTTTTTACTAGACCTAAGCCAAACAGTAGTTAACAGAGATAAAACGGATATCCGGAAACTATCCGGTATCCGGCCTGTCCGGCCGGATACCGAATATTAGGTGACTATCCGGCCGGATACCGGATACTAAAAATATACGACAATTTTATCAAAATTTTACAGCATAGCTATGTATGCAAAATTAAATGACTTATGTTTATTAATTAATAACTATGTTGACAAAAATTAACAATTTAGTAATCAAAGTTGACTAAAGGAAGGTTGTGATGTATTAATACCAATTTTTCTGCATTGAAACATAAATAATTACTAAATGGCCTGATTTGACCTTATAGTTATGAAGTTTACATAAATAAATCTATCAAAAACAAAAAAAATGTTATAGGTTAGGTTTGATAGCTACCTGCTTTCTTTCCGTCTCCACCACGAGAAATTTGAACTCGGCACAATAAACAAACCGCAAACTTTTTATTTTCACTGTTTATATCAAAAAACTCCCAAATCGGTGACCTTTTCTTGACAAACGACATTATTTTAATACCGCGCTATCCACTAATTACGATAAACAAACAATGAACAAAACAAATTGCATGCATTGCATCTATGACCTATTGCTAACTTCACTCCGTTTTCTCGAAATCATTGTAGGTACTCGTCCGAAAATACTCGATGTCACCCGAATGCGAATGTGGCGCGCCTCGCGAGCACTTAAGGCGCAGGCCAGACAGAAGAGGTGCGCCGCACGGCACGCCTTCAGCGCACCTCTTCTGTCTGGCTTGCACCGCGTCGTTCTCCTACATTTTGTATGCATGTGATTTGAACAGGCGCACTGTCGGTGCACCACCGGCGCACCATCGGCGCACCGCCGGCGTGACTGCAGGCACGCCGCCGCACAGCACAGTCCGCTGCGAGTGACGCGGAGCGAAAAGAAAAGTGTACCACGGGGGCGCTCCGCGCCCGTCCTGTCTGGCTTGGACCTTACGAAGTGGCAATTTTCGGCCGGATATCCGGCCGCCGGATATCCGGCTTTCTCAGTGGCCAGATATCCGGTATCCGGCCAAACAACTATCCGTTTCATCTCTCGTTAGTACCTGTGAAGCAGCGCTACATCAGTGTATGATGCACCATGTTTTTACTAGACCTAAGCCAGTCAGTGGTACCTGTGAAACAGCTCTACATACGTGTAAGGTGCACCATGTTTTTACTAGACCTAAGCCAGTACAGTAGTACCTGTGCATTAGCTCTATATACTAAGATGCACCATGTTTTACTAGACCTAAACCAGTACAGTACTTGTGCAACAGCACCTTACTACATAGTACCACAATAGTACATAGGATGCCCTATACATTATTTACTACACCTGAGCCATTGCGGCTCATGCAGTTTATACAACGTGTAATTTCAAATACGCAAAACCTCTCGGGTGGTAGTTCTACCCATGCAACTGAACAACTTTTCCCAAGGAACATAAGTCAAAATAAAAATATGTTCCTCGGGAAAAGTTGTTCAGTTACATGCGCAGAACTACCACCCGAGAGTTTTTGCGTATTCGAAATTACACGTTGTATATGCATTTTGGAGCGGGCAGATACGATAACTTAAGCTTTTAGAGCACGCCTATTGCCGAGATCTCAACAAGTGGTACTTAATAATATTATCTTATCTAAACTGGGACCTTAAAACAAACGCTCTAGCATAAGTTACCGAATTTGTCAGATTCGACTTTACACAATGCCTACTCTCACTTAACCAGTACGGTACATGAATAGGATACACCACCATTTACATAACCTTATTCAGTATGATACTAGTATAACAGCTATACATCGTTCAATATGCCTTACTATACCTACTTAAAACATGTTAATTTACAAAATGTTAATCAGGAGCCTTAATTTTTTTTTAATAATTGTGTTACAAATTGCAACAGCTCACATAAACTGGTTTGGAAGATAGAATAATTGAAATACAAATTATGTAAGTTTCATTATTACTTTTATTGAATAAATCTGGTCAATAAATTATCCAATTAATTAATTAGTCTTTTACTGTAAACTTTTACAAGAAAAGAAATTAAACTTATAATATGTATTAAACTTATGACTTAAGAAGTGCTACTGCCACCACAAATTCAAATCAATACCTAATTAATATCTCCACAAATAGGTTATATGCTATTAAAATATTTTATTTTGATTTGTGATGGTGGTCGATCACTAAACTTTTTAATACCTACTTAGAACCTATGTTCTTATCTATCAAACTGCAAGTTTATTTAATAAATGTTACGATTACGAATAACAATAAAATTATTTCAGTAATTAGTATGTCAATAATAAGTTAATAAGCATTACTAAAACCACTTATAGTACCTATAAACTTACAAGAACTTACTTACTTATTAGTCTAAAGTCCAACGCAATGACGTGACACAACATTTGAAGTTGGATAATATTTTCATTAAGAGGCTACCTCCCGTCCACTAGCGCCGCCATCAGTTAAAAAAATATTACTCGCTAAATACAAAACTTATCGAAAATCTGAAAAGTCAGATTAAAGTAAAAATACCCTTGCTTAATTAGAACCTATGAATTCTGTAAAATGTAGTTCACAGATAGCAAAAGTACGAACAACGGCCACTTTTAGCAGTTTTGGTATCTGTAACTACAGTGAACTATATTTTACAGAATCGATAGGTTCTAAATAAGCAAGAGCATCTTCACTTTAATATGTCTTTTCAGATTTTCGATAAGTTTTGTATTTAGCGAGTAATATTTTTTTAACTTAACTTTTAATGGCGGCGCTAGTGGACGGCCTTAATACGATACAAATAAATTTTTACAACTACTTAGTTTCAGGCGTCGTCTTAAAACGTAGCGGAAGGCTAAACGTGACAAAAATTGGTCAAGTATTGGGTAGCTGTTAAATGACATGTTCTGCAATATAAAGATATCCTCCTTAGTCTTAAATTATTCCACCCTCAACATTCATATAGCAGCGCCCACTTGCCTTAGCCGTACCGCCCACTGCGAGCGGCGGCGGCGGCGTGTCGCGGGCACGGCGGAGGCGAGTTGCAGGCGCCGCGCCACGACGACGACTCCACCGCGCAAGCAACTCGACTCCACCGCGCCCGCGCCGCGCCGCCGCCGCTTGCAGTGGGCGGTACACCTTGAGATAAAGTTGCGACTACTTATTAGTTTATAGTCCAACGCAATGTGACACAACGATTGAAGTTGGATAATATTTTCAATACGTTACAAATTAATTTATACGACAACCTAGTTTCAGGCGTCGTCTTAAAACGTAGCAGAAGGCTAAACGAGACAAAAATTGGTCAAGTATTGGGTAGCTGTTAAATGACATGTTCTGCAATATAAAGATATCCTCCTTAGTCTTAAATTATTCCACCCTCAACATTCATATAGCAGCGCCCACTTGCCTTAGCCGTACCGCCCACTGCGAGCGGCGGCGGCGGCGTGTCGCGGGCGCGGCGGAGGCGAGTTGCAGGCGCCGCGCCACGACGACGACTCCACCGCGCAAGCAACTCGACTCCACCGCGCCCGCGCCGCGCCGCCGCCGCTTGCAGTGGGCGGTACACCTTGAGATAAAGTTGCGACTACTTATTAGTTTATAGTCCAACGCAATGTGACACAACGATTGAAGTTGGATAATATTTTCAATACGTTACAAATTAATTTATACGACAACCTAGTTTCAGGCGTCGTCTTAAAACGTAGCAGAAGGCTAAACGAGACAAAAATTGGTCAAGTATTGGGTAGCTGTTAAATGACATGTTCTGCAATATAAAGATATCCTCCTTAGTCTTAAATTACTCCGCCCTCAACATTCAAATAGCAGCGCCCACTTGCCTTAAAGATACAGTTGCGACTACTCATCATCATCATATCGTGTGGGTTGCAAGGTCTATGACCGACTACTAATTACTACTTATTAGTCTAAAGTCCAACGCAATGTGACATAATGTTTGAAGTTGGACAATATTGTCATTGTAGCAGGTAAAGGTGAAATAAGAGCATCGTAAGTATGTAACACACTGTCTTTCGTCTTTCGAACTTTGTATGCAAAGAAATGATCATCGAAATCAATACATTCTAAGGAAAAACACCGAAATATTACTTTCTCATTGTTTATTACATATATTTTTTGAACTTCAGCTAACAGTGGCAAATATGTTACCTCCGATACATCTAATACTAAAATTGAAAATAATTTAAATTTTATGTTGTTGATGATGACCCACGATGATGAATAGCAATTATCCGTGTTAATGTCTTGTGATTGGAAATGTTGCCCAACATCGAGAATTTCAGATGCCGGCACACTTTTCAGCTAGCCAGTTGTCAATGGAGATAATGGAATATCCCTCAAAAACATATCGTTTAATATTAACTGATGTTTTATAGCAATAGTTTTACAAATGTTCACTCTGCTTTGCGATGCTCTAGCTATAAATTTAGATACACGATGTTTTGCTTCAAATCTCATTGTTCAGAATTGAGACAACGGACCAAATTTTTTTTGCATTTCTGGGTAATGTGTTAAAAAGTAGAATTTTGGTTTTAAGTGCGTATTACTCAGCTGGCAAAAGAGTTCATTTAATTCAGCTACTAAAAACTTTACTTGATCGATAGAGTCATCATGGATTCGACGACTCAAAAGTTTGTCTAATAATTGTCTTAGTTTTTTGTACAAGAGCCAAACGTCGTTTCCATCTGGGACATTATATCCAACAATTAATCCAAAATAACGGACTAGAGTAAGCATTTCAGAAGCTGAACATTTTAAATTTATTGATGTCCCTTCTGCTGTTACCGCGTTTGATGGCGTTGAACTTGAATCTGGCCCATAATCAAAATGCCGTATTTTCGTCGCCAAATTATCTAACGAGATTAACTTTTGTCTTTGCACTAAATATGTTATAATGAATTGCATAAGTTACCGACAAGCGCCCTCAAGATAATCATCTACTGCGACGTTTTCGAACAAATCAAAACCATTGAGAGCAAGCCACGCACATTTTTCTTTAATACCAGTCTCATAAACATTTTTTAGCTGTAAATCGTTTGAATAGTTGTCCATATTTCTTAACAATTCGACGTTTTCATACAACATTGATCGGATTTGAGCCTTGTTAGCAGCACATATTCTGCATGGTCGATTTACAGAAAAAATCTCAACAAAACCTAACATACTATTGAGACCTAAGTTATCCCCAGTGACAACTGGCACGTGAAATTTAATTACTCCTTTGTATTGTTTAGTCTCAACATTTATACCATTTTGCTTCAAATCATTGAGCAAATCGAAAACTTTTTGAAAAGTTACATTATTTCCAAAACTTGTCCTATCTGACGAGTGAAATAGAGCCAAAATGAAAATATTTTGCAAGAGTGAAACATAGTTAGGAGGAAGACATGGAATAGACACATATAAACCTCCTAACTTGTGAACCCCAGCATGACTTCCTAAAGGATTTCCAATCTCAAAATCACCATAGTATACTATCAAAGGAAAATTCAGCTCTCCGTCCCTTACAGTTTGTATAATATCTTTCCATACTGAGCCCTGTACTATTCTCAATACCAAAAGAACGTTCTCGTAAATTGTGCAAGTAATCTAAAGTATCCTTCAATACATTACCAAATGAAAAAAAAGATTTTAAGTTATTTTTTAGTGGCATTATTTGTACCGTACAATCTTTTGATACCAACGTACGTCCAGTAGTAGTATTTTTAGTTTCCCTTCGGTGGCCTATGATCACTTCTTGCGGCTCGACGAACGTTCCTAATATTTTAAAATGATTGAAACGTTTGTATTCCGTGTCAAGATTTTCAAACGTACGGCAATAAGTACCAACAATTTTATCAATATTATCACGTATGTTCGGTGTTGTCGGGTGTGATGGTATCAATTCATATAACTGTTGCGCTAAAATGCTTTCCGATCTAGAAAAAAAAATTAATATTTTCTACGATGTCTTGCACAATTTTACGCGGTATTGTGGAACTAGCGTACAAGGAAGATATGAAATTCGATGCATGAAGCATATGCGTTTCATTTTCTGGTCTAATATTTTGAGCTGCTGCAATTTCTGTTGTCGTTGATGATGATGAATATGATGATGGTAATACCAAACATTCCAAAGGAGTAACTACATCATTATTTTGTCGATCTAACTGGTGATCTCGTGTTAAATGTTTTTTAAATGAATCAATAGATAAATAATGGCGGAAACACCCTTGTTCACCACAGTGAAAATTAGAATTTCTTCCAGTTGATTTACAAAATATCTTATGTGTTTAATTAACAGGGACGGAGAAGATGAAATACCTTCTTTGCAGAAATAACAAATAAAAACCATATTTTTTTATAAAAACTACTTTTTGTCACAAATAAGTCCCAGGTCGGACATCAGACTGTTAACAACTTGAGTGTTCCTATCGTATTTGGTATGAATATTGAAAAATCCTAATTGGATAAACAACCAAACATCTTCACACTCCTCCGGGTAGCAGGCCCCGGTTGAGTGGAATATTTTGAACGCGCAGTCTACAGCTGTGATGAGTTTTGAAAAATTGTATACAGTGTCGTTAATGACAACATACGATGCTCTTATTTGAGTACAGTTTTCTCCTACATATATGACGTAGGGTTTCATTGACCGTTGCTGTTTGGTCAATATTTCCCTGCGTTCTAGGATTGACGGTGTTACATCAGCTTCAGATGCGACTTGATTTATAAAGGCAGAGGTCATCTCATTATTGAAAATTTGATAATCTCTTTACCTTTCTTCTTCCTGGCCGGCGAAATATTGATGATATAAGTCAGCAGCACTAGGCAGACGTTTGTGATAGACTCTGGATCGTCCTCTGTAAGCAAAAACAATAGCAAAATAAACACTATACGTAAGAAAGATGAGATTAAAGGTGATCCCATCAAAAACATAAATATGTGAAAATTGGGGCAAAGTCAATATTAAGAGTGTGCATAGTTGTCGACTTCGCCGACAAAAGAATTGAGATCTAAATTATAAATCAGAGTTTTATAATAAAAATCAGTTAGGGTGTCTGAGGTTTTGCGTATTTGGAAGTACAATCGCGGCCACATCGGGGGCAGTGCTATGCTGTGTCTGACCGTCCGGACAGAACTACTAATAGAGCAAAATATGGACGCAAATTTGTACTCACCATCAATCAGAGAAATCAGGGTTTGTATGTTAGTCTTCAAGTTTCTGTCGCGGGTGTACTCTGCTTTGCGTTTTGCGTAACTGACAATGTTTTGTTTGTGTATTTCTATTGAGGAAAACAGACTGTTTTCCTTTTGCGGGTACAACTGGTTGAAGTCGTTCATAAGCTGCGGAAGAGACGTTTAATTTAAATTTAAGTCACACAACATCAATGTATACTCTTTGTTGTTTTTTCTTGATGCAACTTTATAATATGTAAGTAGTCTAAAATTAAAATTTTACAATGCAACTATTCTTAAATTGTGTCTAATTATATCATTAACAACCTTCAAATCTATTACATACTCGTATAATAAAACAGTATAGAAACCGTGTCTGTACTTTTGATGAATAAAAAAGAAATTAGTTTGGGCGGATAAGAAAAGACTAAAAGAACACAAAAAAAAAATTGCGCTAATCTCCGTAACTACTGAACGGATATTCACGCGGTTTTCACTGGTAGATCAAGCTAAGATCTGGGCAACATATAGGCTATGTTTCATTGAAATCGGTCATGTAAAATATCAAGCTGCCTGTGCGACAAAAACTCACAAACTACTGAACAAAGTCGCGGGCAACCGCTAGTTTATAAGTATACACACCCAATACGTCGTGTTATTTTGATCGCGCGTGACTGAAAAGGTAATTATTTTCATTCTTCTTACTTACCAGAGTATATCTTTGTGGTTGTTTTAGGGCTGGGTACATGAAATGAATGATTCTATTGTTATTTTCCTCATATAACTTTTTTAATCGGCTCTTACTTGTGGCTGTCCAAACTTCTTCAACTTTCCCCCACGGTTCCACGTTGTTTTTCAAGAAAGTTATGTTGTCTTCGTAGTCATCAGGTTCTGTAAATAAAAAAAAAGAATTTAACACAGAACATGCTAAAAGTCTTTTTCAACTAAGATGAGTTCTGTGAGACTTTAAATTATTACGAATTATAGACCGGTTGCGAGATAAATTAATCATCAAAGTTGGCGATGAGTCAGATACTACAGATTCTGCAAGTGATAATGGAAGTGTTATTTCTTTTGAAATGGGTGAATAAAAGAGTATAGTAATAAAATAATTATTATCAAAATACAACTTACCATTATCATCACTGTTCTCATGGCAAGTTACCGACGCCGATGTGCTTTTCGATGAACAGGAACTTGATGAAGCTCGCCTGCTTGTGCCGGCTAGTTCGCCACTTTGCCGTAGCTTCCTTATCCTTGTTATATAAGTTTCGTACAGCTTGCCGCTTGCATTTTTTTTTTGCAGTGCCGTCTTTTCCGGTAGCGTAGGCAGAATAATATACGATTTGAGATTCTTCAGGAAATAATGTAACTATTTCCGAAGCCAGTCTACAAAATCCTTCAGAGGAAATTTTGTGATCGGGCTTATTTTTTATGGAAATTGTTAGGGTCTTCATTTCCGGTAGATGTCAATAAATTATTTTTATAAATCTTTACGGTACTTCCGCCAATCAACCAATGAGCGAGTTCCAATTCGGCGTTTTTCATTGGCGAATGTAGTTTCAATCCGACCAATAGGAGGTCTTGCATTTTAGCGGCAAATAACGTTGGCAGGGTGGTATCGGAGTTGAGCCCGGTAAGCGGAGATTTTGGGAGCGCCAGTCTAGTTGGAGCAGCGAGAGTTACAAAATCTAAGTGGTTAGGCTGTCCAGTTGTAAAATAATTATTATACACTAGCTGTTGCCCTTGACTTCGTCCGCGTGGGGTTCAGAAAAAGTAGCTAATGACTTTTCCCATGGTTCGAACTATCTTTAAACCAAGTTTTTATCACAATCGGTTTATCGGATCAGTCATAAAAGCGTAACAGACAGACAGACAGACGTGCAGTTCTCGCCTTTATACTATTAGGTATACAGAGTACCGATAATACGGATTTTTGTAAATTAAACACCTCTTGTTTACGTGTGGACTGTTAGGTCGCCCACTATCCTCGTAAGTGTAAAATCATAGTCGAATTCCACGCGGAGTAACTATGATACGGGTTCCGTTATTTCTTATACAAAACAAAGCCTAACTAAATCTCAGGCTCAGTCACTTTAGCTTCTGTGGCTACTGAAAAAAGAGCGGTACAAAGTCCAACGTGTCTAGCTTCACATGCTTTTAACTCTACATGTACCTACAATGACCTACATACAAAACTGTTGGACTTCACTTCCGTACAATCTTTGCAACATATCTCCCCTTAAAAGACAATTCCTAAAAAACAATGATTCACTTCTCTTCTTTGTTTTTTGAAGTATTTCGTTTATAAGTACCTAATTCCTAAGTTTTCAAAACTTTAGAACTTTCATAATTTTTTTTACATTTGTTGCACCGCCATGCCGAAACAGGAATTTTTTTATTATTATTTTTACAATAAAACTAAATCTAGATTTTACCAATCTTTAGCGACTTTTACACAAACAACTGGACCGGATCTAATGGAATTTTCAACAACGTATTTGGCTTTCTTCCGTACAAAATTATAAGCTTTGTTTGATTTCAGCTCGGTTTCACTGCTTGAAACTTTGAACTCGCCTATTATCTGTTTGAATGAACCGATTGCGATAAAAATAGTTCAAATATTGCACGAAAGCAACCCAAATACGTAATTGAAAACCCCATTTCAGTCATTCAAGTAGTTTGTGAGGTATTGGTGCGGCCGCTTAAAATTTTGCGAACTTTCTGTCTGAGTGAACCATTTGCAATGAAGCTTATATGTTGCACAGAAAGAAGACCGATGCGTTATTGAAAACCTCGTTTGACTTTGAACCAGTTCAGTAGGTGAGTTCTTGGTTCTGCAGCTTGAAACTTTGTGTATCTTCTGTCAGAATGAACCTACTTATCGCAATGAAACTAAGCTTATTTATTGTACAGGAGTAAGCCAAACGCGTTATTGAAAGCCATGTTTGAATCTGCTAAAAAGTTTTTGAATTATTCGCGCCTTCGCTTGAATCTTTGCATAACTTTTATCTGAGTGAACCGTTTTCATTTAACCTAAGCTTATATGTTGAACGGAAGTACCTAATCCAACCACGTCATGGAAATGCCGGTTGGAGTCGCTACAGTAGTTTGTGAGCTATTGGCGCCGCCTAGTGAAACTTCGGGTATTTTGTGTCTGAGTGAACCGCTTTCAATGAAAGTAAGCTAATAAATTGCAAAGAATTAAGCCAAACACGTTATTGAAAACCCCGTTTAAATTCGTTTAGTAGTTTGTGAGTTACTGGTGCCGCCGCTTGAAACTTAGTGAATTTTATGTCTGAGTGAACCGTTTGCAATGAAACTAAGCATACATGTTGCATGGAGTAAGCCGAACATGTTACTGAAAACCTCGTTTTAACCGGTTCAGTTGTTTGTGAGATATTGGCGCCTCCGCTGGAAATTTCACGCACCTGTCTGAGTATGCCGTTTTCAATGAAAGTAAGCCAATATGTTGCAAAGAAGTAAGCTTGACAGTTTATTGATAACCTCGTTTGAATCCGTTCAATAGTTTGTGAGTTATTTGCGCCGCCGCATGAAACTTAGCGTACCTTCTGTCTGAGTGAACCGTTTGCAATGAAACTTAACTTTTATGTTGCTCAAAAGTAAAGCAAACTCGTAATTGAAAACTCAGTTTGAATCGGTTTGTGAGATATTATCGTACAGGCAATTTGATACTTTACATTAGTGTAGCTTCTGATTGAGTGAACCGATTTGAATGAAACATAGCCTATATGTTGCTCAGAGCTAAGCTTAATCTATCTGCGAAAACCGCGAGAAAATCCGTTCAGTAGTATCAGAGTTTATCGAAAACATACAGACAGACAGACAGACAGACAGACAAAAAGTTCAAAAAACATATTTTTGAGTTCTATTAGTCGTTTCTTATCGCCCACACTAATCTTTTTATAAATTTATCAAAAGTACAGACACGCGGTTTCTACTCTTTTATTATATGTATAGATAATATACAAGTGTGAAAGTTGTTAGTCTCGTTTGGTTCATACGTCCCTGAATAGAAGCCATCTTACAATTCAGAAGTGCGACGACAGTGTTTTTAACACGTAAGTACACGCCCAGATTTCTTACTTTTTACTGTGTAATTTAATTACATGCCTATGTGCAAAAACCTTTTTCATAAAATTAATTTATGTTAAAAGTGGCACACGCATACTACATCAAACTACGAGTAATTGCATATTATATAGGCACCTACCCACCTTATCCGTGCAATAATTAATTAATAAATCTTAATTATTAAGTCTTAATTATGCAAACGAGGTTGGTAAAATTCGATCCTATATCTTAAAATTCAACAATTACTTACCGTTTATTCCAATTACTCATTCATCATATGTTGTGGGTACCTATAAAGTCATTGTAACTTTCTTTTATTCGTATAATCGAACCAGGCATAGATCGAAAAGAGTTTTGTAGTTATGATTGGTCCCTTTACTAGAAAATGACCCACGATTTACGTTATACTGTCAAGTCATCTAACACTTTTAGTCGGTAGCTATTTGTTCTGATTTCATTATAACATTGTACAGTCAAGAGCACATCAAGCTTAACTCATTGGACTTGGTACCGTTCTTATTTCAATGGATGTACGGGCTAGAGTCGCAATGCGAGTGTCAGGTTTGACCTGTCGTAGACTGTACCTAATACTGCAACTGCATGCAAATTTTCTAATAGTTCAGGTGCCAATTTTTTATTATTTTCTTATAGTCAAGTTAATAACTTGGTTCCTACCTATTTTAGTATTCTTACGCCTTCAAGATTATTGACTCTTAGTTGCATTAACATTCGATTACCTTCATTATATTTATTATATTTGAAAAAATATAAAGTAATAGCGTTATCGGATTCAAATATTTAGATTTATTATTGTTAACGTAGTGTAGGGATCACGTATGTTTTTATGGGTTAGCTAATTTTGAATATTTCTTAACCAATTGTTATTTCTTCTGGGGAACAATATGCATGAGCCTCCGATGCGCCAGCAAAGCGGTCGGTCGCTCAGTCGAAGATTGGAGACGTCCAATCGCAACGACCCCGCCCGACCTTGCACCGAGAGCACTACTTGCATCGCGAAGCCGGCTACGAGACGAGTCCAAAGTGCGGAGCCACAGCCGCCATCGTGCGCGCAGCCGCGGCTCCGACCGCAGCAACAGCCGCAACCTGCAATGCCGGGAGCAACAGGAGATTAACCGCAGTCGTGTAAGGCTCTTGGAAGAAGAGCTTTCGCGGGCTCGCGACATACTTCAGCACGGAGCCAGCAGTCGACAGCAGCCGACCACGCAGCAAGGCCACACACTTCGCGATGAAGACTGTATCCACCAGTCGGCGCAGGGAGATCACCGGCATCGCGCAGAGCATCGGGACGACGCAGGATATAGAAAAAAGTCACGTAGTCCTTCTTTATCTAAAAGGGATTTATTTAATGTTTCATTGTTTAATAAAATATAGTCTGACATCCCACTCGAACACTAGAGAGGCGCGGCCTTTGCCTAAGATCGATCACATGAATATGCTACCCAATTTTGATCCTTCAGTGAAAAAACAACGCTTTGATATTTGGATCAAGAAAGTAAACGAATGCGCCTTAGTGTACGGATGGGACTACAGAACTACTATCCATTTCGTCATGCAGAAAGTTAAGGCCTTGATAAGATGTGGTACGAGGGATTAGACAGTTTTATGTGACTGGACGCAATGGCAGGAAAAATTGCTGAATGCATTACCGTGCAAACAGAGTTACGGCCAGGCCTTAGAAGAAATGCTCCAGCGAAGGAGTAGGTTTAGTGAGTCCATAGAGACTTATTTTTATGAAAAGCTGGCAATACTCTATCACTGCGACATATCGGGCTAGCGCGCCGTTGATTGCATTATACATGGCATAACAATAGGACACTCCGATCAGGGGCATTAGCTATGCGTTTATATACATATTAATTTATTGCAAAGTCACAAGTAGAAAGGTGTTACATAAATATAGAAAAGTACAAGTGACACCAAGCAAGGACACAGCAAATAAGAGAGGCTCAACTAGATGCCATAATTAATCAAAAATAATAACATTAAAATTTTGTAAGTTAGTAATTATTAATAATACGAGTCCTACTTATATTATGTTAGTATCTGTCTAACTAAACAATCAAAATTTTAATGTCAAATGCCTATAATTACATGACAAAATAAATTAAATTGAATGAGGCATTGAAGCATCTTATTTATTAATTTTATCATCAAAAAAATTCAGAAATATTGTAATAGCATTTACTGATAAGGAAATTTTGACAGATTTTTATTAAATAGATTTTGCAATATTTTTCAGATTATTAGGTATATGTTATTTTGTATATGGTGGATTTTGTATATGGTGTTATTTATTTATTTTGGTTTCGTTTCGTTTCATTAGGGAGTATAATTCTGCATGCTTTCTCACAAATTTACTTAATTTTAGTAGGTATGTAGATGGACGTTAGAGTTAATATTCTGTGTTTTATGAAATAAGGTCTGCAGGATTCGGATTGTTCGATATTTGTCAATACTCTGACACATTTATTCTGGAGAATAAAGACGTCACCCGCTTTACAACAGTTTCCCCATAATATGATTCTAGTACGTGGGCGACCGAGCTTCGCTCTATAATAGCCGCCTCAATATTATCATCGGGTGAGCAAGCCATGCTACCCGCCAACAGATGGCGTTGTAGGTTTTTGTCCAAAATGCAAATGCTTAAAAACACGAAGAAAACTACTAACTAGAAACTTTTCCCAGACATGAGACCAAGCTAGAATGATTTTTCGCCCCAGAACACCCCCGTATGGTGAATTTCATCGAAATCGTTAGAGCCGTTGTCGATAAACCGATTACAAATATATATATATATACACAAATATTGCTCGTTTAATAGTATAGGATAATGCTCTCAACCTGAGCAACTTTTACAATTTTTGATGAGCAGTAAAGAGTGTAATCAGGTTTTCGACCGCCAACAACCCATTTCCAGATTTCCAGATTTTTATTTCGAGGGAAGATTAACAGGGTTTAAACTAAGTTCATATGGTGGATAGGATAGTAGATAATATTTTGGTGAAGAAAGAATATTTTTATAGGCCACCATTTTTTTACAATTGATTTTTAAAGTTATTGAAATACGGCATCACTGATTGGAATTTGGCAACACTGATTAGACTATGACAACCCTACTTACAACAGGGTTTTAGGGTAAGTAAGTATACAGGGTGTTAGATTAGGATCACCATATGTACAGGGTCTTAGGGTAAGTATACAGGGTGTTAGGATAGGATAACTATACAGGGTTTTAGAATAGGATCACTATATGTACAGGGTTTAAGGATAAGTATACAGGGTTAGATTAGGATCACCATATGTACAGGGTCATAGGGTAAGTATACAGGGTGTTAGGATAGGATAACTATACAGGGTGTTAGGTGAAGATCACTATATTTACAGGGTTTGAGGGTAAGTATACAGGGTGTTAGGTTAGGATTAATATACAGGATGTTCGGGTACGTATACAGTTTGTTAGATTAGGATCACTATATGTATAGGGTCTTAGGGTAAGTATACAGGGTGTTAGGATGTGTACAGGATTTTAGATTAGGATCACTATATGTACAGGGTCTTAGGGTAAGTATACAGGGTGTTACTACACAGGGTGTTAGGACTAACACTAACACACTAACACCCTGTATAGTTATCCTATCCTAACACCCTGTATAATTACCCTAAGACTCTGTACATGTGGTGATCATAGTCTTACACCCTGTATACTTACCCTGAAACCCTGTGTATTTATCCTATCCTTACACCCTGTATACTATTCCTAACATCCTGTATAGCAATCCTAACCTAACACCCTGTATACTTACCCTAAAACCCTGTACATATAGTAGTCATCCTAACCTGACACCTTGTATACTTACCCTAACATCCTATATAGTTATCCTAGCCTAACACCCTGTATATTAACAAATAATGACCATAAGAAGCATTTTTGATAATACCGAGACTTATAAAAAAATATATTCATGGTATCTTACTAGAAAAAAAATAAATCATCGACATCGTGTGACGATATTATTTTGATCGATCACCTCTCTAATTATCATACAAGAAATCGGCCGACAAAAATACGGTCTTAGATTATAATAATACTATAAATACGGTTGTGAGCGGGAGCCCTGAAAAACACTGCTTCAAAAAATTATTACTTTGAAAAACTCATAAACATTACCATTTTGCCACAAACAAAAAAAAATTACCCTTCGACAGCAGTCTGTCTTGACCACGCACACGGGCGTCATATACAGCTATCCTGCTGTCAATGTCAAGGTAATATTTTGCCGCACAAATCTTTGGTGTTGCCAGTACTTAAAAAAAAGTCCACTATCAATATTTAAAAAAAATATTATAAAAAAATGGCGGCCCCAAAAAAAAAAATTTTTGTTGTTCTTCTTTCTTTTTTTTAATCTCCTTTATATGATATAAATTTCAAGTCTGTTAGTTTTATCTCGGAATAAAAAACCACTAGTATACATGTCTTTTGGTAACAACCGTATCACTACCAACAATTGTACTAGTTCAGGTACAAATAAACGCTTTATCTATCTATCTATCTATCTACAGGGTCTAGTAATTTGTCCGGTCAAAAGCCGGGAGACAAATCTTCTGCCACCATTGGGTGTTACAATTGCAAGGAGAGGGGACATAGTATTCTCTTTTGCCCCAAACCGCTGGTCAAGTGCACTCAGTGCAATCTTGTGGGTCATACATCTGATAGCTGCACATCAAAGAAAACTAATAACGCAGTGTCGAATGATACACCAAAAACGATGTGTATTGATGCTGTTGATCAACGGAGGGGTGGAATTCCAAAGTCAAAATTTGTCAAGGAGATTATGATAAAAAGTATCTCATTTGAGGCATTTGTGGATTTTGGAAGTGACTTAACACTGTTGAGGGCATCTGTCGTCGATAAAATGGGTCTGAGACATGATGGACTCTCTTCTTTAGTGAAAGGGTTTGGTAACAACTTTGTTCAGTCGCTAGGTGGGATGATTGATGCTAACTTTAACTGTAGATGACGTAGAAGCGAATGTTCCTTGCAAAGTCGTAAGAGACGTTTTACTTGAGAAACTGATTCTGATAGGTCAATCATTCACTGAGAAAGCCCACGTCGTCGTGTATAAGGTCTAGTACAAAATTGCAGTTCCTGCATATCGGGAGTGAATCGCCTCTTACTGACCCAAACGCAGGTAACGAGCCTATTTTGCACATCGAGACTAATGACGTCATCCAGTTGTTTTGGGCCAGCAATGATTAGGGCTCGAATTGAACCAGCCATTGATGGAGCTGTACTAGCACAGAATAGGTAATAGTACTAGCGTAGTACTAGTGAACAGCACCATAGCAGGCAAACCAAACAAACAATACTTGTCTGTGGCGGCTTACACCAGTCCAAAAGTAGCTGCATAGAGGTATCCATGTTTCCCGTGTTCAGAGTCCTGCCTTATACCCGCTGGATCCATTTTGTGTGGTGCTGAATGTATTAGCGTCGTTAACAGGGTAGTCGTGGTGCCTTCAGAAATACCTAAATTGATAGACAAGGACTTCAATGAATGCCAAGTCTGTGTTGGTGATTATGTTGCACAGGAAGATTAAGAGCGTCTGTTTGGAGTATTTAGAATGTTCCAGCACTGTTTTGCTTCTTCTTTGAACGAGCTTGGCTGTAGTACGAATGCAGCAGAAATGACCATAGAGCTTAATGGTGATAAACCTGGCGTGTATCGTCCATATAGATTTTCACATCATGAGCGGGAGAAGTTACTTCCATGATGATGTCTGCGCTAGTCAGGTGTAAGGAAATTACCGCTATCGTCTGGCACCCATTCCAGGCTTAAATAGTACTAAAAAGAAGCGACCTACAACTTTGGCTGCAGATGGGCTCAAGCCCTGGATACACGTTGACGTCCTGCAAGTACATGGGCAAGAACTTAATTCTGACGGAAATGTTTTTCAGAATGAACAGACCACTGTTTCCTAGCTTTATGAGTTATTTATAAAATCAATCAATCCAATCCAGAAATAATTTAACGTCGGATATTATAAATATTCTACAGATCTTGTATGTACTGTTACAGATGGACGTCGACACTGCTGCGCGACCACAAGTGCAGTCCGGCATGATGGCAGATTAACGTGGTGGAGAAGAAGCCTTTCGCCCCATGTTCGTCGTAGTCTGTGTCGGAGTGTAATCGATCGTCTTGTAGGTCTGCGACTGTTAGCGTTCCCATTATCGATCGTTGGGATTGAAATCGATGCACCTCGATATATCGATCGTTCGAGTTGTGCTGCCACAAGTTTTATCGATCGTCTTGATGGCTTAACATATTTATATGTACTGTTACAAATATACGTCGACACTGTGCGCAACCACAAGTGCAGTCCGGCATGATGGCAGATTAACATGGTGGAAAAGAAGCTCTTCGCCCCATGTTCGTTGTAGTCTGTGTCGGATTGTAATCGATCGTCTTGTAGGTCTGCGACAGTTAGCGTTCCCATAATCGATCGTTGGGATTGAAATCGATGCACCTCGATATATCGATCGTTCGAGTTGTGCTGCCACAAGTTTTATCGATCGTCTTGATGGCTTAACATATTTATATGTACTGTTACAAATATACATCGACACTGTGCGCGACCACAAGTGCAGTCCGGCATGATTGCAGATTAACGTGGTGGAAAAGAAGCCCTTCGCCCCATGTTCGTCGCAGTCTGTGTCGGAGTGTAATCGATCGTCTTGTAGGTCTGCGACAGTTAGCGTTCCCATAGTCGATCGTTGGGATTTGAAATCAATATACCTCCGATATATCGATGGTTCGATTTGTGCTGCCACAAGTTTTATCGATCGTCTTGATGGCTTAACATATTTATACAATGGGATTTGAAATCGATGCACCTCGATATGTCGATCGTTCGAGTTGTGCTGCCACAAGTTTTATCGATCGTCTTGATGGCTTAACATGTTTATACAATGTGAATTCGATATGAGACAAGTAATTTGATTATAGGTAGGTTAAGTTGTACACCCATAATCGATCGTTGGAATTTTGTTAATTGATGTACCTCTATAAATTGATCATACATATTTATACAATGTGATTTCGATATGAGACAAGTAATTTGATTATACTTAGGTAGGTTAAGTTGTACACCCATAATCGATCGTTGGAATTTTGTTAATTGATGTACTTACCTCTATAAATTGATCATACAAGTTTAATCGATCGTCTTGTTGGTTTATATATATATTCATAAATTGTGAATTAAATATAAAATATGTAATTTGGCGATTGCTAGGTTACATCCCATAACTTTTTTTTTCTAGGTTAGTTCGATGCGATATCATTTTACTAATGTTTTTATTATTTGTTAATATACTTGCGGAACCAACTCTATCATTAGTTTATTAAATAAATGTAGGCAATCGATTAAGAAGTAGTTTTAAATAGGTAGGTTATTTAATTTGAAGCTGGTTGTTGTATCTAGGAACTAAAGTTACAGCCCTTAGACTATGTTCAGTGTTTGTAGTTATTATTTATTTATTAATGTTCTTATATTGTATAGAGTATTTTCTTCATATCCTTGAAATAAAACTGGTCTTTTTCAGTAATGTATAATGTAGAGTCACAGGCTGCTCATAACAAATTACATGTATGTTGATATTCTAGTTAAACCAATTCAATTTATTTCTAAACGTTATAAGTAATCAATATTTCTGTAATTTTCAGTGTTAGTTGATACTTCATTATTAGTATTTTTCTTATTAAACTCAAGTCTGCGCTACTGGGTTAACTCCGATTGTTAGGGTGCCTTAAGGCGTCGCGTGCGGGGGCGCTCGCGATGTCAGGACGGTCGATTGTTAGGGTCTTCATTTCCGGTAGATGTCAACAAATTATTTTTATAAATCTTTACGGTACTTCCGCCAATCAACCAATGAGCGAGTTCCAATTCGGCGTTTTTCATTGGCGAATGTAGTTTCAATCCGACCAATAGGAGGTCTTGCATTTTAGCGGCAAATAACGTTGGCAGGGTGGTATCGGAGTTGAGCCCGGTAAGCGGAGATTTTGGGAGCGCCAGTCTAGTTGGAGCAGCGAGAGTTACAAGATCTAAGTGGTTAGGCTGTCCAGTTGTAAAATAATTATTATACATAATATACAAGTGTGAAAGTTGTTAGTCTCGTTTGGTTCATACGTCCCTGAATAGAAGCCATCTTACAAATTATTGATTACAATTTGGCTTAGTTTCCTTCTTGATCCTTCCATTAAAAGCCCTCCACAAGACAGGCCTTCGTTTATAAGAGCTCTCCCATCTAAACTTCCCTGAAAGTAAAAAATTACGTTTGGAAAGGAACTAAAGTCAGAGCAATGTGGCCCAACCAGCTGTAATCCATTTTTTTCGTTTATTCCAAAGCTTACTTTATTTGAAGGAGAATAACATTGTTTTACAAACTTGTTTTTAGGGTTCACTAAAATGAAAATGAAATAAACTACAATTATTAATTTGGCTTACCTACCGTTGACAACTAACGCTACTAATTTTCTAGCAGTTTTGGTCCTAATCTCCTAGGGGGTGAATATAGGGTTAAAATTTATTCGGAAGTTCAACGGTTTTGAAGCAATATATATTCATATTCATATTCATATTTATTCAGTTTTAAATATACATCGTCATAAATTAATTAATACATGAAGTAAATTCAATAAAATAAAGTATACATTAAAAAAAAAAGTATACAATAATTATATTTGCTACAATTTATGATTTAAAAACTCCTCTACAGAGTAAAAGGCTTTCTGGGCTAGCCAAATTTTAAGCCTTCGAATGAAGCTGTTAAGACCAGAACAATCTTGGATTTCAACAGGGATTTTGTTATAAATTTGTGAACCCATAACGTGTAAGGACCTATTGGACTTATGTAAGCGTTGAAATGTAGTCGAAAACTGCCTCTCTCTCCACTTACATTGACGTTTTCCAACCCACGTATTTTCTTGGAATTCATTAGTGTTTTGTCTAACATATTTAGCAACTTCCAATATATACAGACAGGGAACTGTTAAAATGCCCAAGTCCATAAAGTATTGTCTAGCTGGTTCGTCGTGAGGTAGTCTCATGATCCGACGGATAACCTTCTTTTGCATAATAAAAGGGCGGTCGCGGTCGACCGATAAACCCCACAGATCAATCCCATATGTAAGGTGGGAGTGGAAGTAACCATAATAGGCAGTAAGCAGGTTGTGTCTCGTTAAGGTTGCTGTTAGTCGAGCAATAGCATAATATGCAGAGTTGAGTTTAGCACACAAACCGTCAACATGGTCTCGCCATTGCAAGCCACTGTCAAAAATGAAACCAACAAACCGCGCTTGTTTTACGATTGGTATACTGTTTCCTGCGACCACTACACGGCTTAGGGAGCTAGCCGTATTAGTTTGCCTCATCGAAAACTCTAGTAAATTGGATTTCTCCAAATTTAACTGCATCCCATTAGCAACGAACCAGTCTGCCAGTCTGCCAATGACCCCCTGAACGTTAGTAAGAAGATCTGAATCATTGTCTGCGTGGACTACAGCACAGATATCATCAGCATACATTATGAATTCAGTACAGGGCGACACAAACGGTAGGTCGTTCATTAAAAGATTTCCAATATTTGACCCTTGGGGAACCGATCTGTCGCCCACCAAACCCGCCTCAGACTTTCCACTACCCACCACAGTTATCTGACTGCGATTGGAGAGGAAAGAATTTAGTAGGTCCAGGGGGACGCCACGGATACCATAATGGTCAAGCTTGGAAAAAACGAGCTGATGATCAACGAGGTCGAACGCCCGTGAAAGGTCAAAAAAGACAGCAGCAACTTTTTTCTTTTGCTCTAAGCAGCCAAGCACAGTGCGTGATAGGAGCCGTGCAGCCCCAATAGTTGATCGACCAGACTGGTAAGCGAATTGACGTTCAGATAGTATATCATTTTTGTTTAAAAAATTCATAAGCCTATCACAGATGCCGGACTCAAAAATTTTTGAAATAGAAGGGACAAGAGATATAGGGCGGTAACTTTTATGTTCCTTCCTAGAGCCCTTGCCCTTATAAACTGGGGTAACTTTTATTATTTTTAATGATTTTGGATATTTTCCATTGATAGCCGAATCATTGAATTTATCGCATAACGCATTCAAAGTGCTTAGAGGTAATTTATGCAAAATATTAGTAGGAAGTCCGTAGATATCCTTAGTTGATTTAGGTTTGATTCTTTTTATTATTCTTGCTAGTTCTTCCACTGAAAATGGAAAAAAGAAAAAAACGTTTGGTACTTTTGGTACACTGGAGCGAAGGAGTTGTAGTGCTACAGATATTTTAGGTCTGAGTGGCGTGTCACGCACGACAGATAGGTAATAATCGTTAAGTGAGTTAGCAAGATGTACATCAGATCCCTCCGCGCCCGCGCCGCACACAGCGTGTCGCAACACGGCGAGGGAGTCACCTTCACGCCCCTTATTAGTCTCACTTTTAATAATGGTCCACAAAGCACGCCCTCCGTCCGTACTCGATTCTAATATTTTGTTCAGAAACTGCTTTCGAGTTGACGTTAGTAAGCCAGCATGTTTACATTTCATGCTTAGGAAGAAATTATTTAATTCGACATTATGCGGATTAAACCGAACAAACATCGATAAAAGTTGTATAAATTGAGCACTTTCTTTGGTAGCTAGGTTACACCATGATTTATTCATATAGAAGACGGGAATCTTTTTTAGTGGACAGCATAATTCGAAAGTATGGACGAATGCATTTAATAAATCATCTAAACTAAACGAATTTGTAACTGCAGAACACGACCAGTCCCATTCACTAATCTCGTCAATAAATAGTTTAATATTCCTACTAGAAGTTATCCTCTTAACAATGTGTCTCGTTAAGTCAGAGTTCACCGGCATTTTTATGTCAATATCTACACCGTAGTGATCACTTATACCTGCATCAACCGGGTGCGAGCTAATGCAGTGAGAGAGAAGGTCAGTATAACAATGGTCGATACACGTCTTCGATTCCCCACTAACTCGCGTCGGAAAATTTACTATTGAGGTCATATTAAACCGGCCCAAAAGGCTGAGGAGTTCACATTTCTGTTTAGTGTGCTTAAGCAAATTAATATTAATGTCACCTAAAATTAAAATATAAGCATTTTCATTCATTATACTATTAAATAAAGATTCTAATTGATTAAAAAATATTTCCAAGTCACCTTCCGTACAAGATCGATATATGCAACAAACAATTATGTTTAGTTCAATTATTTGAATCGCAGCAATTTCAATATGCATTTCAATAGAAAAATTACATAAGTCAGGGCGTTCCAAAAAAGTAACACTATTATGAGCATAAATGCAGACGCCCCCATGTTTTCGCGTTAAGCGGCAATAATTCGATGTTAAATTAAAATTCATGATACTAGTCACTTTTAGTTCATCAGATTCCATCCAGTGTTCCGTCAATAAGAGCAAGTCGAATCCAGAGCCAGATTGAAGGAGATTTTCTAGTACAGGTACCTTACGTCGTAGGCATTGTACATTCTGTAGAAAAACTCGCAACTGTTTACATCCGATCGGGGCGCATGTAGTGGAGACACTGTCAGCAGTCGTAGCCGGCTTACTGCGAGCGCTCGGAATCCCCGCGCGTGCGGCGGGGACGAACGAGAAACCAGTTTGCGTAGCGGACGCCTTGCGGCCACACTGCAGGCGAGTTAAGATGCTCATAAATTCCTTCTGGAATACCAATTATAAAAGATGCGTGCCTATCAGAATTAATGTTGCGTTTTTCAACGTAGTAGTGTTCCGATATCTTGACGGTGTTTAAAAAATCTAGGACATTTTTAATGGTCGTTTCAGGTTTAAACGACCAGGAGACGCATTTTTGAAGCGTTCGAAGTGAATCTTTAGTTCGCATACGAAAACGAATCGTGTGCGAATTCAATTTCTAATGCTCTCGATTTTACGCATTTTTGAATCATTCGAAAGCAGTGTTGCCATTAAATTCAAATCTTTGAACAATTTTCTTTTCACGCAGAAAAAATTAAAACCGGAAAGCAATTACTCATTGACTTTAAAAATCGGTAATGAATTGCGGTGGAACGGAACGCAAAATAAAAAGTTGATATGTCAGTATAATGTCATATGTGAAGGAAACGTCAATGTCGTTCTCATCACAGATTATATATACTTTCGAGCGGTAGAAGTGCAAAACGAGTGGGTCGGACCACTCGTTGCCGAATTCACAGGTATGAATATTCAAAAATTGCGATTTTACGGATTCGTATACGAATCTTGCCAATTCGAATGCGAATTGAAGTTCGAACGCTTCAAAAATGCGTCTCCAGGCCTGAATATACTTTAACTGTTCGACGGCTTGAATCTGGTCGATTTTAGCTGATCCAATGTTGACCTTTGCGCGTCTCTTCTTTTTATAAGTTACGCCTTTCCACTCATTATCAGTCGGTCGGCCAGTCATAGTGGTTTCATCGTCAGTCTTCCGCTCGTTATCACCCGCTGTTATTGTAGCCACACCCGGGTGCGGATCGTCATTTACCGACTTAGTTTGAATTGGAGTCGACGTCAGTTTTTCATTTGATTTAATGTTCTTAACTTTAGGCTGTTTCTTGTTAAGAATAGTAAGTGCAGATTTTGCGTTAGTCCTAGCTTGCCTGGCAGGTCGTTCCTGTGGTGGTGTAGGTTGTGCAGTTGTTGCTCGAACACATTCTTGTTTCTCAGTGGCAGTGGCGGTAGTTGCCGATTGAGTAAAATTGCTCAATCGGCAATATATGAACAATTTGGATTTAGTTTAGGTGCAAAATGTTAAGAATCATTTGTGTCAGCTTCTCGCAAGGGTTGGGGAAGTTTTGTATGAAACTCCATCTCTTTAGAAGCTAGATGCAATAAATATTGTTTTAGGAAAAAAAAAAATAAGCTATAGAAAGACAGAGATAGGTACATAGGTATAGATAGGGATGGACGGTTTGACAGATGGACGTATGGACGGATGAATCAAAGAGTTTGGAAACCTCGCTGCGTAAGGGATGAATGGTCGGTGGGGTGGATGAATGAACGGAAAGGAGGACAGTCGGATAGATTTAAAAAAAAAAACCCGCGCGGACGAAGTCGCGGGCAACCGCTATTATAGTATATATCGGAAACCTCGGCGCGCGAGTCCAACTCTCAATTGACCGGTTTTTCTGACAGCTTGGATTGCTTTTGACATCACTGCAAAATTGGTTGGTAAGCGTTGGAATACTTGGAATGGGTAGGTACATGAAAAAATGGATCACAGAATAATAATTACAAGAGGTCCAAATAATCATATAACTACAATTGACAACCGCTCAATTTCGGTAACCACACAAAATCTCTAAACTATTTCGAGATTTAGTTCCAAGCTTCTGGAAAATTATTTTTTTTAACGCCTAAGGAACCTCAGCTGTGACGTCATTTCCGGAAAAAATAAACGACTTTTTAAACTCAAAAATTTATTATTAAAGATGAAAATTTTTTAAATGTAAAAATGTGTGTCCTCTATTATTATTGTATATTCTTGCAGAAAATCCAATAAAATGGGCTGCATGTAAAAATTAATGGTTGTCAATAATTGTTTAGGGACCTTCTCCAGTCATACAAATTTGCCTTGGCGTAGGATCTGGTACGAATGCGTGCCGTCCGCATATTGTCATTTCATATGCCATCCGCATGAGTGACGCGGAAGGCACGCATGACAGGAGAAGCATGTATAAATTTGTATGAAAGTATAAATTGATGCGGACGGCACGCATATCCGCGTGACTGTAGAAGCTCCTCATATTATACCACTTACTTACAATCGTTCTAGCTCATTGGGCCACACATAGCTCTGAAGGTACTGAATGAAAAATTTAGTCTACAGAGGCCAGCAAAGCAAAATATCTACACTAATAAACCAAGGAAAATTGCAGTTATTTTTTACCCAACTACGGCGAGACAAAAAGGAGTGTAATGATTTTAACCGCTATTTATGTATGTGTGTAGGTATGTATATGTTCATATGTTTTATTATTTGTTGTTATGCTCTATAAATAGTATACCAATTTTCACGCTTGTAAATGTTCCCGTTTTTGCAATAGAGCTAAAACAAATAAAATCGCCTAAAAACACGTTTTTATTAGGGAAGCCCCCCTTAAGTTTTATTTTTATTAGTTTTTGTTATGGCGGCAACAGATATACCTACATAACTTGTAAAAATTTCAGCTGTCTACCTATTACGGTTCATGAGATACAGCCCCAACAATTTTTTTTAAAGCTGACTTATTCCTTTGTTGTTGAATATTTTTTTAAACAAAAATACAGTATTTATGTGTGTCTACCTAACCTACACTTGCCCAGAAGAAGCCTATTCACTCGCGACTTAAATAGATTCGGGTTATAAGAGCTCGGGAACACAGACGCAGGCAGAGAATTCCACTCCTTAGCTGTGCGCATTATAAAGGATGTTTCAAAGCGCTTTGTGCGAATGTGTGGAATATCAACCAGATATGGGTGATATCCTGCGGTGCGTCTGGATTCCCGATGGTAGAAGGGGGATGGCGGAATAAGCTCATGGAGCTCTTGGGCACACTGTCCGAAGTACAATCTGTAAAAGACCGACAGACATGCAATTTTGCGCCGGTGGGCTAGGCTGTGAAACTTGGTTTTCACTAGCATCTCATCACCAACGAGCTTCTTGGCTCTGCGATCGATCAAGTCTAGAGCGGCTAGTTGGTATTTGGCTGAGCCATCCCAAAGGTGGCAGCAATTCTCCATGCAAGATCGGACTTGTGCTTTGTATAAAACTAGCAACTGTCCAGGAGAGAAATACCGCTTAACCTTATTGAGGATACCCAACTTTATGGCCGCAGTTTGAGCTTTTGACTCAATGTTGGCGCCGAAGTTCAGGTTTGCACACAGCTTCATGCCAAGAAGCTCGAGGCTGTCGGTGACCGGTACAGATGTACCTCGAAAAGTAGGAGCCAGATTGAATGGACTCCTTTTGGCAGTGAATAGACACGCTTGTGTTTTGGTGGCGTTGAAACTCACCAGATTTTTGTCACCCCAGTCGGAGACAAGACTTAAGGTTGAGTTTATACGCTCTACCGTGGCCTCTCTCAAAGAACGTATTTCGTCACTGCTGGCTTTTGCGCTTGACATATATCTCTCGACGACAGTACTGTCATCTGCGTACCCAACAATATTAGGACCAAGTAGGTCGTTGATGTGCAGCAGGAAAAGAGTCGCAGAGAGAACAGACCCCTGAGGAACCCCGGCGTCAATAGCCATGAGGTCAGAGGAGCAGCCATCAAGGACTACTCGGATCGACCGTTCACTCAGGAAGTCAGAAATCCAAGAGCAAAAGTCAGCGGGAATGCCGTATGCAGGAAGTTTGCTCAGCAGACTTGCGTGCAATACCCTGTCAAAGGCCTTCGAGATGTCCAGTGATACGGCAAGGGCTTCGCCGTGTTTCTCGATGGCCTCGCCCCAGCAATGCGTAACATACACTAGAAGATCTCCAGTTGATCGTCCCCTGCGGAAGCCATACTGACGATCACTGAGTAGGTCGTTAGTTTCTAGGTAAGTCAGCAATTTTCCATTAAGTACCCTTTCCATAACATTGCAGAGTATGGAGGTGATGGCGATCGGACGATAGTTGGTGGGGTCGGCACGACTACCCTTCTTGGGTACCGGCTGTACATTGGCAACCTTCCAAGGTTTAGGCACCGTTCTTGTTTTAAGAGAGAGGCGGTACAAACGCGTCAGCACAGGAGACAACTCAGGCGCACAGTTCCTCAAGACTCTTGCTGGTATTCCATCAGGACCGCTAGCTTTGTTCACGTCTAGACTTCGAAGTACTCTACGAACCTCTTTTGAGTGTATTGTGATCTCCGACATCGAAGAATCACAGCGAGGAATCGTCGGTGGCTGATTAGAGTCTGCATCTAGGCGAGAATTGCTCGCAAATAGAGATGCAAATAAATTTGCTTTCTCTGTTGCGGAGTGGGCTAGTGACCCGTCTGGTTTCAGCAGGGGAGGTAATGTAGGACGGCAGAAGTTGTTTTCGACTGACTTGGAAAGGGACCAAAATTGTTTACTACCAGAGGGGTAGGATGCAAGTTTGGTCCCTATGCGACTGACGTGGTCGTAACGGGCCTTCCGGATCACCCGCTTGCAGGACTTTGCAGCAGCATTAAATGCTCTTTTCTTCGCGCGAACCCGCCGAGCTCGAACTTTGCGGTCACGGGCTTGAACCCAGGCTTGGTATTCAGACTGCATTCGAGCCTCAGCGCGAGCGCAGTCCGCATTGAACCAAGGTCGGGCTTTGTGACCGAGCGGTATATCGGTGAATGGAGTATAGTATTCCATTCCCTGCCGTATCACATCAGCAACCGCTTCAGCTGAACAGGTGGGGTCGCCCGAAGAAAAACACACTGGCTGCCATGGGTATCTCATCCCAGTCTGCTGACTCGTATCGCCAAACTCGCCTCGTGCCTCTTGGGCTATCATCCGGAGGAGAGATGATCGACACGGACTTCACCAGACAGTGGTCGGATGTTCCCAGCGGGGCTGATACCGACACGGAGTGCCTGTCCGGATCTGTAGTCAGCAGCAAGTCCAAGCAATTGGGCGTGTGTCCGTCAACGTCTGGCACCCGCGTAGCAACATTCACCAGCTGGGTGAGATCTAGCGACAGTGCTAGTTTGCGCGCCTCTCTCCCAGCATGGTCAGTTTTCTGGTATGGGAACAACCACTCGCTGTGGTGGGCATTAAAGTCCCCCAGAAAATGAAGCTGCGCTGTTGGGTACCGTTGTTGGGCACAATCCGCCTTCTCCATTAGCTGTTCAAAGAGCCTGGATGTCTCCTCGTCACTGCTGTGCGACCGATAGACACCGGCGTAGAGAGATTTCTCGACCCCGGTGTCCACCAGTAGCCAGATTGTAGAAAACCCGGAATCCTCAAAGCAACGGAGACGCCGATAGCAAATGTCATCGCGAACGTACACACAGACCCCAGCTCGTTTTTTGAACTTGTGTTCCAACGAGTATCCTGGGTAGTTGAGGTACGCCGCGTCCGACGGTGTTCCTATTTGCGTCTCCGTTAAAAAGAATAAGTGCGGCTTCTCGGTCTCGAGATGATGGTGGACCGGGTCGATATTTGAGTGCAACCCCCTGATGTTTGTAAGGTGCACTTTAAGCGGGAGGAAGTGCCGCCGTTTGGTAATCTTAATTCTTTTCGTACTTTTTTTCATTTTGAGGAGTGTGTGGTGGGGAAATGGAAGAATGGTCGAGACGCTACTCCTTTTTCCAATTGGACGCTTCAGCTCATTCGACCTGTGGGGAACTCATCTGGAGACTGCGGGGACGCCCGAGCCTCCCCGAAATGGGTCCATCGGGTCCTCCCGTCCAGTCGCCAGCTGGCACGATGGAGCATTTCGGGATTTTTCGCTAGTTGGCGGGGCAGCCTTTCCCACGTCGGCTTTCGTGGTACTTGGGCCCCCTACTACCTGCGGTCGGCCAACGGCAGGGACCGTGCCTCGGATCCCGCTACCCTCCAGTATGAGTTACCCGGTACAAACTTGCTTAGAGACCAAGACCGAATCAGAGCCGCGCTACTGACCACCTCCCATCCCCCAATGGCACTGGCACTCTCGCACTCCGACGGAACACAGCTAAGCTGTTTGGCGTCGGGCTCCGGCGGGAGGGTGGTCGCGAGCCAGGCGGCCAAAGCCTACCACCGCTGTGAGGGACCTTCAGCCGCCGCCACAGAACATAGTGTCCCGCGGCGACACCTAGCGGGACCAACTGTCTTAGAGACCTGAAATTACTTTCAGATTTCCCTCCGGTGCAATCGGTTGCTCTATCGAATTATGCGTTAATTATATTTGTTCCTGGTAGAGAAAAAAATGCTTTTATAGTTGACCTCCAGCCAGCGGGATACTTTCTTACCACACGAGTGATAAACATCAAAATGGTTTTAAAAATCACTTCTACATAATATGTTCTACGATCCCAGAAGAAAACATTCTTCTATCACTGTTCCTTCAGGTAAAATTTCAATCATGTGGTTCAGAAGTGGCTGCTGGCTGGAGGTTCCTAGTAACTTAAATTTTGCCTATTACGGTTCATGAGATACAGTCCACTGACAGACCGATTAATAGTCCCATTTTTTATCCTTTTGGTACGGAACCCTACAATGAAAGGTAGTTTTTTAAGGAACCACCGCAAGAAGTTGCAGGAATTATGCAGGGACAAATTATATTTTTCTTGGTCTATAAACTATGCAACTACAGGCTGCTACGAAATATTTAATCTACCTACTTAAATCTACACTACACAACCAACAAATAAAAAAAAATGAATTTAAATAATTACGCATAGAATATTTTTCACCTGAAACAAACAATTTATTATGTATTTTTATAAGACTAGTCCATATCATGGTCACTTGGTCACCTTTCGGCTCCGTTATGAGACGAGAGGAAGGAGAATTTTTTCTGTAATTATTGCTCTATTTCTCAGCCCTCCGATACCTACTCTCCGGGCTGAGAGATCATTATCTCTATGCAGGGTGTAAAAAATAATAAGCACTAATTTAGCCTTAAAAGCTATAAAATCAAAAATTTCACAACCACAGGCAGGATTCAAACCTGCGTCTTCTCCGTCAGTACCAGAGACGCTTTAACCAACTAGGCTACCATGGTCCTGCCTGATGATGCGAAATAGCCGCCTAGTAAAAATAATGTAGTTTATAGAATGTGTAGTTTGTAGAACTATCCGAACACAATTTACTTGTTCAGTTAATGGTCTAAGGAGCATACTAAAATAGTGCTTACAATAATTGTTTTTACACCTGCATTAAAGAAAGAAGGACAAACAAACAAACACACTTTCACAATTACAGAGGGCATTTCATGTAATCTTTACAATATAACTGCCCCATCTTAATAAGGCACAGAGCTGTGTGGCACGGAGTTTTCATAATAGGTAGGTACTTAATATATTTACATGATTCTCTCTTTATACAACCTAACCGTGGAGGGGACAAATTAAACAAAATCACATTTAAATCACTTACAGTATTTTGATGTTCTTGGGCAGCAGATTTCGCAGTTACAGGTGTATGATTTTCATCACTCGGCTCATCTACAGATGTTTCAGATCCAGATTTAGTTATTTTGCACACATCTTTATTTCCAGATATGAATGTGTCCTGAAAAGCAATAAATAATTGAATTTAGTCATTCATCCATCATACAAAAATATAGATAAATAAAAAGAATTGAAAAAAAAAACCGGCCAAGTGCGAGTCGGACTTGCGCACGGAGGGTTCCGTTCCGTACCATCATATATATTATAATACACCCGAAGGGCCCAAACGGAGCCCTATTACTAAGCCTATGTCGTCTGTATTTCAGTCCGAGGGCTGTATTATTAGAACAGGTAGTACGGCAGATTACCCAACATAAAAACAAGGCAGATTTTTTTTTTCTTGTGTCAACCTTTGTAGTAGGTATAGGTACCTACCTAAATGAGAGAAAATAATTTCAGTACCATCTATCGACACATATGAATACTCAGTTGACACTTGTCTGCGAAAGTCTCTCATTGGAATACAAAGAACCAGATCATACAGCTGTTAATGTCAGATCCAGCTGCGCTGTCAAATTTATGTCATCAATTAGTTTCTTGAATTTCAGGCGTGGTCCAATTTTTGGAATCAGATCTTTTAATTCTGTTTCGTCCAGTAATAGAACAGATTCTTCATCAATGTCGTTGTCTAAAAAACAGTTTAATTAAATTAATTGACTCAACAATTAATCAACTGACTCAAACATGCATAAGTAGGTACCTAGGTAGATAGATAAATTATCATGTTTAAAAAAAAACAGGTACCATCACTTCTTAGAATCTAACCTATCACTTGCCAGATGGTCAGATGAAATTGTCTCAAATTGGTGGTGCTGGGCGGCTACGGCACACACGCCGTGGCACAAAAAAGAAGAGGCCTATGCCCGCCAGTGGGCTGACGTGGGCTAATTAGATAGATTAAACAGATGATTAATTGATCATATGAACCTACCTGTGCTTGTATTGTAATCCAAGTTCTGGCTTCCAGCAAGTAGGTACCACTTGCAATAATTGGAAGGCACACAGCGCGATGATATGACTACAACTAAATAACAACGTACCTACCTAGGTATCACTTTTTAGTGATACATTCACATCACAATATTTTATAAATTCCTGTCAGTCCGTCATTACATTGCACGCAAAACGCAGAGTGAATAATGGCCGACCGACCCACGCTTAGACTATATAATACTAACGACCCACGCTATCTAGGACGCCGCGAGCGCAGCGGAAGGAAAGAAACGAAAGAGAATGTTGCCAACTACATAGAAAAAAAATATCAGAAAAAAAGTGTATGACTGCAATATATTGACGGCGCGCGGCGGCGGCGCGTCTTATTTTAATTAACATCAGAACAAACGTGGAGAAAACGTTATTACGCTTATTTATTGGAAGAGTAAGCTAGCGTTTGGGTTATGGCATAAAGTTTAACTTATAAAGTCACGACAGGTTTTTGAAGCAAAGTTATGTGATTGTCACACTCCTTGCAACACTGAATGAAAAAAGCGCGAAAGCGTCTCGAGTTTTAAATGGAACAGCATACTTACTTAAGTAAGCAGCACCGTTATAAGTAACCGACCTATCTAATAAAGTATAGGGTTCCGTAGTTTCTTTAGAATTTTTTATCGCAAAGCAAGTTTTATATCGTTCATAACATAAACTTTCACTTCCCAATGCTCGGCGAAGTCATACCTAGAGCCTTGCTATTGCTAAGCTCATTAACCTGTGAAGTCTACTTACCTTACCTCTGATAGTTTTCCTTTTAACTACATCATATACAAGGTGTAACAGAAAGGGTATATCAACCCTGAAGGATGTGAATCTGCCCATGAAACTGAACAACTTTTCCTGAGGAACATAGGTCGAAATACGAAAAAAAAATTTTGACCTCCCATACAAAATGCGCGATCAGCTGATGCAGTTTCTATGGGAGGTCTGACCTCGTATAATGAGTTTGTTAGTTTTCCCTAGCCTGGAAGTGAATAGGTACCTGTTGAACGTGAATTGAATGAACATGTTGGAGTTTTTTGTTCTACATGTAGGTATTGTAGGTACGCCAGTTCGCGACCAGTTAGTGGAGTTGTCAAGTTTCAAGAGAAAATATAAATTGCACCATTCTGTCTATTGTCTTTATACCTACCTACTATTTTAGGAAAATGGCTTGCGGTGGCGGCTGTGATTGTGGTCAATGGCTTTACCTGCCAACTAGGTGGGCAACCAGTTTGATAAAAAAAACCGGTTAAGTGCGAGTCTGACTCGCGTGCCGAGGGTTTCAATATACCTACTAACCTTTTTTTTTTATAAACAATAAAGTCTATTTATAGGACCACCATCGAGTTATCACTGCCTCCCCATCATCGCTCCATGACCGGACAGTGCCTTAAACTAGGTCTTTCGCCTGGTGGCCTTGACCGCGCAGGACTTTTGGAGTTTAGGTACCTACATTACAGCTTTCTAGTAGGTGCTAAGGGTATCTGAGCTAAGCTATTCTTTACTATTACCTATATATTCTTGCTAAGCCAGGCCTGTTTCACTCCGCGTCTAGGCATGAATTAAGTAGGTACCTATACCTACCTACCGCGCGGTGCGCCCCGCGGCTGCGTAGCCGGCCGGACCGGACTATTGCGCCTTCGCATGTTCTATACCTACGTTTCCCGCGCTTTCAATAGTTTCTCGTCTCGGATGTTAACAATGTGGAGCAATGTATGAATGAACAATAAATAACAAAAGAATTTATCTCTATCTGATTTAAAATGTTTTTTTTTATTAGCAAATTACCTACCTAAGCAACATTATATGACACAAATTTTTGAAGGAAAATTTAGGTAACCTACCTATCTAGCTAAGTATAGTCACTGGCGTCTCGTCACTCGAAAATAGGTAAGTATAGTCAGCGATAAGTCAAGCTACACACTCGCAATGCGACTCAAGCCCATATGTCTACTGAAATGAGTCCTACAAAGTCCAATATTGTGTCAAGCTTGATCTGACTGTACCTACGTTACTTTACATAATTGCACCGTGTGTAGTAGGTACCTACCTACCTACCGCCGGTACCCACATAAATAGGCACCTACCTAGGTACTAGGTTTAGGATCCATAACATTCAGGAGTTAGGTTAGGTTAGGTTCTAGCAATCACGTACAGTCAAGAGCACGTTAAGCTTGACACATTGGCCTTTGTACCTATGTATCGCGCTTATCTTAATCTCATACGGGACCATGAGGGTCCAGTACAATGATTCGTTCCGAATCCTCATGGGTTTACCGCGTTACTGCAGTGCCACAAGCATGTTTGCAGAGGCTCGGGTGCCTGATTTCGTTGCTGTTATGCGGGCGCGAATCGCTGCTTTTTGGGAGCGGTTATATCGCTCGTGTTGTCATGACAGATATTCTGATCTCCAATATTATAATATTTAAGTCACCAGTGTTTACTAACTTTTCATAGTTTTACGATATTGTTCATAAATGGTTGTTGTATTGACTCCTTTGTACGAGCTGACTGAACGCGGCGGCTTTTCGACCAATCCCAGCGTTTTATGGAAAGGGTAATATTGTAGTGGGAGAGGTCTCTTGAACGTTCGAGCCAGCCTCGCTCAGGCAGTCGTATTTTGTTCTTCAAACTGGGAGATTCTACCTTTAAAAGAGTAATCACGTATTGTGTAAAATTATGAAGACTCTTCTTCATATGTATGGTATTGTGTTAATGTACCAATTTTAACACTGTGTAAAGTGAATAACCTATTACACAACGTAAGTAGACTTCGAGTGTTTTATTTAACATATTTCTCAACTCCCTCTCATTTGTTAACATGTCAGAAGCGGGATACGAGCCCTCACTTCCCACAAAGTGGACTGATAATGTTCAGAAATACATCTGCTGTATCTCAAAAACTGACTTGTTTGAAATGAGTGGAAAAACTGGAAAATCGACTACTTGTTTTTTTTTTCTCATGTGGTATTTTTTTTCACCTTTTTTTTAACGTTCTGTTAAGGACGAGTGATTATTTAAAGTAAATAGTTATGATTGTATACAACCTACATTTTAAATCATTTTTGCACAAAATCGTTAGACGTTGCTAACGAATAAGTGTACACAGTTCACTTTACCATTTATTATCAAGCCTGAGTTTAAAACAAACAACATTTCATGCTTTCATTCAGACAAATTAATCTCTTAGTTGTGTTATATATGGTTGTAATAATTTTTTGTGTAGGTACGTATTCAAAATAATAATCTGATGGTCTATTGGTTCGTATTCCCATGCGTATTTCACTGTTTAAATTAATTATGTTCTTTATTTTGTTTGAAATTTACTGCTACAAACCACAAAAAAAAAACACGTAATATCTAACTAAAAGCTACTTAAAAGTGTCCACTATTACGTTTATAGCTTTCATTCAATTTAAAGCCTTAAAAGCATTTCAAATATTGATCGCTTCTATACAATAGATACTCGCGCTGGAATTTTTAACATTTCAGCACGTCATAATGGACAAAACCCGTAACCATGGCAAGGTCGAGCTTCGATTCGAGCGTTGCCTAGCTGTGCAGCGCAGCAGAATGCGCAGGCCAAGCAGCCACCCCACAGCAGTCGGGGCCTCGTGGACAGCAGGCCATGCAGCCAGACCACAGCAGTCGGTGCTTGGTGGACAGCAGGCCATGCCGTCAACCCACAGCAGTCGGTGCCTGGTGGACAGCAGGCCATGCAGCCAGCCCACAGCAGTTGGGGCCTCGTGGACAGCAGGCCATGCAGTCAACCCACAGCAGTCGGAGCCGGGTAGACAGCATGCCATGCAGCCAGCCCACAGCAGTCAGGGCCTCGTGGACAGCAGGCCATGCAGCCAGCCCTCAAAAGTCAGTGCCTGGTGGACAGCAGCCCATGCAGCCAGCCCACAGCAGTCGTCGCCTGGTTGACAGCAGCCCATGCAGCCAGAACCACAGCTGGCAGTCGGCGCCTGGTGGACAACAGGCCATGCAGCCAGCCCACAGCAGTCGTCGCCTGGTGGACAGCAGCCCATGCAGCCAGAACCACAGCTGGCAGTCGTCGCCTGGTGGACAGCAGCCCATGCAGCCAGAACCACAGCTGGCAGTCGGTGCCTGGTGGACAGAAGCCCATGCAGCCAGAACCACAGCTGGCAGTCGTCGCCTGGTGGACAGCAGCCCATGCAGCCAGAACCACAGCTGGCAGTCGGCGCCTGGTGGACAGCAGCCCATGCAGCCAGAACCACAGCTGGCAGTCGTCGCCTGGTGGACAGCAGCCCATGCAGCCAGAACCACAGCTGGCAGTCGGCACCTGGTGGACAACAGGCCGTGCAGCCAGCGCCACAACACAAGGAGACTGGTAAGCGGCAGGCTGTGCGTGCAACCAGCTGCCACTCGCACAATCAGCCCAGTGAGTAGTCAACTCCAGGCATATGGAGGTAACACCAATGACTTGGTTTTTGGTTCTTTTTATAGAGTCTCAGTAGTTAGGCTTTGTAGTTAACCTTCCTTGACCCTGATGCGGCAGACACCCATCACAATGCTGTGACTAATTTCGACAGTACAAAAATAAAAATTGTAAACGATGTCGTTAAGTTTAAACAATTTTAACAATCTTCTGTTGGACTAGGAAACAATGTCCCAAAATAGCATGAAGGATATACCCATGGTACTATTTTGTTAGAATGTTTCAAGCCAATTTAGTTCTATACTATTAAACGAGCCATAACATATTTGTAAAATGTTTGTCGATAACGGCTCTAACGATTTCAATTAAATTTACCATACGGGGGTTTCCGGGGGCAAAATCGATCTAGCTAGGTCTCATGTCTGTTTTGCCCCGTGTTTCTTAGCATTTTTTTTAAAATATCGTGTTTTAGACAAAAACCTAGAGCGCCAATTGTTGGCGGCTACCATAACTTGCTCACTTGAGGCGGCTAAGAGCGAAGGTCGGTCGACTAGGTACTAAATCTTAAAGAAATAAAACTACATATCTATTCCAAATCAAACAAAATGTCCAAATTTAAATATTAAAACCAAAGGAAACTGCTAAAGCAAATAAAATAAGTTTCATAATAAATATCTGAACTAAGCTGCACTTCTCTTCAGAATAGGGTAGAATAATTTATTAATCAGTAGCTTTACAATTTAATATTTACAGGTTTATATAACAGTGACTAATACCGTTAAATTAGTTCAAGGCACATATGAGACTAGTCACAATTTAAAACTGAAAACCTACTCATCTCAAAACATACCAATTTCTATAAAAAAAAAATCGTAGCTTATGTTAGGGATAGTGATGTATTTTTTTTAATATGAACAGTTAAATCTGTTCTGTAGTAATTGGGTAAAACAAAAAATATATATATATACATATATTTTGGAAGTTCTCTTTAACCTTTCTTCAACATGCTTATTGAATTACTAAAATAAAATAAAAAAAAACATATACTTAGATCAATTATATCAATAGTTTAGACTTGACACTTTTGAAAATAGGCCGAAATGACAGCCTGGTCGATAGGAATCACAATTTTATTTATTGTTAATTAATTGTTAAGCCTTTAAGCAGAATAATCACGAACACTAAATATCGTTAGTATTATCTGCGCTATGTCGGTAATTAAAACATCATCATATCAGCCGAAAGACGTCCACTGTTGGACATAGGTCTTCCCTAGAGATCTTCTTGATGCCCGGTCCAGCGCTGCTTGCATCTAGCGGCTTCCCGCGACCTTGACCGGACCATCGGTCCACCTTCTGAGGGGCCCGCCTACGCTTCGTCTACTGGTACGGGAGTCGCCACTCTAGTGCCTTTACGCCTCTTCGGCGATCGGTTCGTCTTGCGATATGCCCTGCCCATATGGTGAGCCCTGCCAGTAAAACATAATTAATTAAAATCTTCAATAAAACAATATTCGTCAGAATGTGATTTTGGCCGACTTAAAGTATGTGAGATGATCGGCGGTATAAGCATAATCGACGAAGTATTGTTGCACTTACAAAAGAGACTGCTGATATATGCCGTGGTAAAGTGACGATTGTAGTAGGTATATTTATTTTGGCTAGACGGTGAACACTGTCCTTCACTATTTTTCGTTGCTGTTGGTCACAATTCACACTAATTGTATTCCTTACTTGAGTAACTCTTTTAGTAAGCAAGGTTTAAATTACTTTTAAATAACAAATTTGATGATTTTGACAAATACCTTCTTTTTTCTTAGTTTTTCTTCGCCTGCAACTAAGGGCGGATTGACTTGTCTTGGTTATCTATCACCAGTTATCACACAAAACAAGGATAGTATTTGAGAAACTAAAACTATCCTACTAGCACATGATACTTTGAAGCAATAGTTGCTAAAAATCGCTAATTACCATAAAGTTTGTTGATTAACCAATCACGTTATACAATCGCTCGACTCTTGAAATCTTATCAAAACAACGAAGACGGTCACTTTTATCGATTAATTATTATTATAATATCACTTTTATCGACAGAAGTGATGTACATACACAGAAGAGAGAAAATGAAAATTGTTCGGTTGATAGCACACTAATTAATAGTTAAGACTTGATAAAGCCCAACTCAATACATTAGATCAACTTTCTGATACTTTTATATATTACCATACCTATAATTTATTTAAACTTTCCCAAATTACACGTAACTTGACTATAATAGTATAGTAGTAATAAAATAGTATAGATAAACATGTATCACGATTTCACGTCACCAATTTTGGTTTGACAATGTGTGCGTTAATTTGAGTCAAACCAAAAAAATATATATATATTTTGGTTTAGAAAAATACTGTATTATACATTGAACGGTAAATATCAGTTATATTAAGCAGAAATAAAAGCGAGAATATTTTAACTAACTATTACCCGCGACTTCGTCTGCGATGGTCTAGCGAAAGAGTAAAGAAAACACATTTTCCATAGGAAATACTAAAATTTCTCCCTATGTTTATCTAAATCTTTTCAAAGCTAGAGTGAACAAGCATTAGCGAGGCTTACTTCCTTTCATGCTTACATGCTACATCAAAATAATTATAAAACAAAAAGATGGTGTAGATATTGTAATTAATTAATTAATAAGAAAGAAAGGAAAGAATCATAAGAAATATGACACTTCAAACGAGTGTGAACATCCTCTATAGAGTTCTTGATACTCGATTGGACACTGGAAAATATTGATTATAATCCCTAATTACTAATTATAATCCCTTTGTAAATTTCTCATAGAGTTCCCGGAGAATTTGTGGAAAATGTATTGCACTTTATGCAGAATTGCCTTAAGGCGTAAAGAGCTACATTTTCTTCATCTATTGCCTTATCTTCAGAGGTTTGTGATTTTGTAGGGTGGCTCTTTATTGCACTTCAAGTTATTGAGACGTATTACTTAAGATCCATTACAACACATGAAAATGCGGACTTACCTCGAAATGGAACTTCTTCCAGTCAATTATTGAGGCTTAAGGTGATATACATTGCAAAATAGATGTGCAAGTTACCTAGCACTGTGCAAATCCCTAACTAACAATACAGTTCAAGAAGCTTAATAAGAGTTCATGAACATTTAAATGCAAATTTGGCTAACTAAATATTACTTTAGTTTAAGTGTCAACATTTTAATACCTCTACTGTTCCCAAATTGTACTTTTGAAACTCTATTACCATGTCATAAAGTGAGTGTTCCTACTGACGTGCAGTTGGGTGTACCTATTAACATAACACCTTTCATTAAGGAAAAGGCCTTTATTCACATAATTATGAAATTTTTGTATAAACAATGATACCACGTTTCAATAAATTTTTCGCATCTATCTTCGGCCACTGAGATTAAAATTTGAATTAATAAATCTTAAATATGCGACCATTATTAATAATTTGCTAATTATTTATAATCACACCTAAACTCTTTACTTTATAGTATTTTTACTACATTGGGCATAACCTTAAAGCCTTTGTGACGATAAATAAAGCTTTCATGAAAATAGGAACCTTTAACCTTGCACTTAGGAACTTACCTATTGCCTTGTTGCGAAACTTATGCGGCCTTGTAGCCCAACTCATTGACATACGGCCGTGTAGCCAAATTCATTGACATATTATGGTCTTACAGCCCAACTCATTTACATATAAATAACAATCTTTTATTTTAGATTTCATCTCATTGTCATATAAATAATAATCTTTTATTTCAGATTAGAAATAATGGCCTTGATGCCAAACCATGGCATTGATGCCAAACCATGGCCTTGATGCCAAACCATGGCCTTGATGCTAAACTCTGGTCTTGATGCCAAACCATGGCTTTGATGCCGAACCATGGCCTTGATGCCAAACCATGGCCTTGATGCCGAACCATGGCCTTGATGCCAAACCATGGCCTTGTTGCCAAATCCTGGCCTTGTTGCCAAATCCTGGCCTTGTTGCCAAATCCTGGCCTTGTTGCCAAACCGTGTCCTAGTGCCAAATTGTGGTTTTGTTATCTACAGTTCTACATAATTTTTATCACTATCATTGTTTGTTTGTTGCCATGTTGCCTTGTATTAGACTTAATATTATCATAATTTTATTGTAAGTAGTAATGTTATGTAGGCATTGTTGCCCTATGTAATAAATAAAATCTTTTGAATCTATTGTACTTAATTCGTACTTTACGTGATAACAACGGATGTAAACAAATTATATTTCAAAGAACTACGAGTTCCCAACCTTTTTGTTATTTAGATTTTGTATGAGACGTCTTGTAATATTCAACATCAATATTTCTTGACAATCTTTATTAATTCTGTCAGATTACTTCATAATTAAATCTTGTGTTTGATAAATTTCACATAATGTAAAAGCACTGTTAAATGATAACATTCGGATCTCTATAACTTATAAAGAATAGTGTTGTACATGTATTCGTTTTTGAGAGACGGTACGAGGCCGTACCTATCACAATCGGATGGCCGACTGTTGTCATGACAGATATTCTGATCTCCAATATTATAATATTTAAGTCACCAGTGTTTACTAACTTTTCATAGTTTTACGATATTGTTCATAAATGGCTGTTGTATTGACTCCTTTGTACGAGCTGACTGAACGCGGTGGCTTTTCGACCAATCCCAGCGTTTTATGGAAAGGGTAATATTGTAGTGGGAGAGGTCTCTTGAACGTTCGAGCCAGCCTCGCTCAGGCAGTCGTATTTTGTTCTTCAAACTGGGAGATTCTACCTTTAAAAGAGTAATCACGTATTGTGTAAAATTATGAGGACTCTTCTTCATATGTATGGTATTGTGTTAATGTACCAATTTTAACACTGTGTAAAGTGAATAACCTATTACACAACGTAAGTAGACTTCGAGTGTTTTATTTAACATATTTCTCAACTCCCTCTCATTTGTTAACACTCGCATAACAGAATTATTAACGCAATCTGTGCCGAAATGGATAGTCCTATTTTTAGGTACTGGATAAGTGTGCATCAGAACCAGAACAAAAAATAAACCGGACAAGGCTTAACTTTATTGAGTTAGGCCAATGTAATTTATATTGTATTATTTTTAAGTTTAGTTTTTAACTATATGGGTTTTTATTACCTGAAATAAAGACATTATTATTATTATTATATTATTATTATTATTAATCTCTGTAGAGACGAAAGTCGCACTGCGAGTGTCAGTGTCAAGCCCTGTCTGCTCCTCACTGTACCAACAAATTTCGCGCGGTATCGGGCTCCCGCCCACGACCGTAAGGGATCCCGCACACGACCGAGAATCGGTGACCGATTTTTTGTCGGCATCCCGCTCTGACGTGTTATCACCTGAATCTTCCCTCCTTGTCCTGGCCGATAATCGCCCACCGATTTTTTGTAGGTCAAAAATGGAACGTACTGATTGCCATACTTCAACGCACACGACCGACAAAAACTCGGTGAGAAATAAAATCGGCCGTCACGGCCGATCCGTTTGCCGGCGAGAAATGGAACATACGTAAATCTATACTTCAACGCACACGACTCACCGTCGCCGGCCGTCGCGGTCTCGTCAGTCAGCTCCGTACACTCGCTAGGGAGAGGTGCGTGTTGCATCACGCACGATGGATATTGACATCGAGATTTTGATTCCTGTATTACGTGTAGGTAATAAACAACGTATGAAGACAAGTCTCAGACAAAAATAAAAACCGAACGTTTTTCTGTTTTCCGCCGGACGAATGAACGAAGATAAATAAGTAAAATTATGTACCTATTTTATTCTAGATTTGCTTCACGTTTGGTTTTCTAGGTAGGTTTACATACTTAAGTACCTCTTGGTAAGTATCTACCTAATAGAAATTGGAAATCCTTGTCCTACCTACAGAAATTGTCGTGCCACTACGATCAACATTGCCAGCCGTGGACGAATGTGAATACAGGATGTAAAAAAAAAGTAGGATGATCCTTCTAAGGGGTGATTGAACGGTCAACCGCTTGTGGGTAGAAACTTTTTCAACTCTATTACCACGCCATAAGGTCCAAAAGTGTTTCTACCGAAGTGCGGCCGTGTGTACATTACTAACAGATTGTAAAATAAAAATACTTTAATTAATATTTAATTTCTGATTTGTTTGATCATTAAATTAGTTTTTCCTCCGAATTACATTCCAGTATTTTATTGAAATGTGCTAGTGAGTGGATATTAAATAACAATAAACATCCTTGTCTGGGTCGTTTAACCCTTGTGCTTCACTTCTTCTTGAGCTAAAACAACTTTTTTTAAGCAAAATATTTTTTTATATTTTATACGATGTAGAATCACTCCTTAGAAGTATAGTCGAACTTTTTTACACCCTGTAGATTAAACAGTTCCGTGAGATATACAATGTATGCAAAAGCTCTCGAGTGGTACTTTTGTTCAACAAAAATTAAATACAAAATTCCGATTCTCAATTTTTTTATTCTAATTTCCAATAAAGTTGGTCAGTTTCATGAGTAGAACGAGTAAAACTATCACCCGAGAGGTTTTGCGTATTGGTAATTACAAGTTGTATAATATTATACCTTCTTGGTAACCTAAACCTACCTAGTCATCATCAGAGTGATTGTGTATGTTTGACCAACAACCGCGGCCCTAGTGGGTAGGTACAGTCAGCCGCACGTTAGGTAGTAACACTTTGACCTTGAGCGGGTCTTTGGTTTCGGGGGTTTGTAGCTTAGCGCTGGTTCAAGTTATAGGTACCTACTGGCTTTGTTAACACTTACTTGCTACTGTGCGTACCTAGTAGGTAGTTGTAATTATACTGTTTTTACATCTTTTGTGGTACAAAGATACTTCTGTAGGTGCCTAGGCTAGGTCCTAGAAACTTTAGTAAAAAAATATGAAACTCGCACTGCCGGATTTTTTAATTAGTAGATATATTATATTCTAATATGTTTGTATGCTTGGAGATAATAACAAATAGTTCAATCATTATGACATTTATGACCCGTGAATAATCAGTTCTTGGTTTTTTTTTCGTATGCCCTCGGGGGGGTCACTGGGAGTGTAAATTTAAAAGGTAGACTGAATCAGGCTCCTGTGTTTATTCGAAAAATGTTTTTTTTTTAATGGGTTTTCTTGAATAACTCGACCATTTTTGAATTTATAGTAAAACCATGAAGACAAAAGTTGTAGAAAATTTGATTCTCCACAAGTTTGTATTTTAAAATTTTTCTTCTAGGATCGATATTTTGGAAATTAAACCTGAAAAACGCGACAAATTCAAAATATTATCATTATCTCCTATGTTCCACGTTTTACGGCATGAATGAAAAGAAACAAAGTTGAAGAGTCAAATTTCGAACAATTTTGGTTTCTACCTTTTTTCCCCAAAATCGATATTTTGTAAATTAAACCTGAAAAAACGCGACAAATTCAAAACATTATCATTATCTCCTATTTTCAACGTTTTACGGCATGAATGAAAAGAAACAAAGTTGTAGAGAATCAAATTCTGAAAAATTTTGGTACCTACCTTTTTCCCCCCAAAATTGATATTTTGGGAAAGAAACCTGAAAAACGCGACCAATACAAAACATTATCATTATCTCCTATGTTCCACGTTTTACAGCATGAATGAAGGGAAACAAAGTTGTAGAGAATCAAATTCTGAACAATTAAAGTTGTCTTTAATTAATAGGTAATTAATTAATTAAGTTTAATTTCCAAAATATCGATTTTGGGGGCAAAAGGTGGGAACCAAAATTGTTCAGAATTTGATTATCTACAACTTTGTTTATCTTCATTAATGCCGTAAAACGTGGAACATAGGAGATAATGATAATATTTAGAATTTGTGTCGCATTTTTCAGGTTTAATTTCCAAAATATCGATTGGGGGGGGAAAAAGGTAGGAACCAAAATTGTTTAAAATTTGATTTTCTACAACTTTGTTTATCTTCATTCTTGCCGTAAAACGTGGAACATAGGAGATAATGATAATATTAAGAATTTGTGTCGCGTTTTTCAGGTTTGATTTCCAACATATCGATTTTGAGGAAAAAAGGTAGGAACAAAAATTTTTCGAAATTTGATTTTCTACAACTTTGTTTCTCTTCATTCATGCCGTAAAACGTGGAACATAGGAGATAATGATAATATTTTGAATTGGTCGCGTTTTCCAGGTTCCATTTCCATAGTATCAATTTTGGGGGAAAAAAGGTAGGAGCCAAAATTGTTCAGAATTTGATTCTCTACAACTTTATATCTCTTCATTCTTGCCGTAAAACGTGAAACATAGGAGATAATGATAATATATAGAATTTGTGTCGCGTTTTTCAGGTTTAATTTCCAAAATATCGATTTTGGGGGGAAAAAGGTAGGAACCAAAATTGTTCAAAATATGATTCTCTAAAACTTTGTTTCTCTTCATTCTTGCCGTAAAACGTGGAACATAGGAGATAATGATAATATTAAGAATTTGTGTCGCGTTTTTCAGGTTTAATTTCCAAAATATCGATTTTGGGGGAAAAAAGGAAAACTAAAGCGGGGTCTACAGGTTGGCAACCAATTTTAATATTGATCAAACTCACTCAAAAACCACTAAACGATAAACAACACATCGTTTTTAGTCGGCTGTCACTCGTATTTAGTTGGGCTCGAAGGACAATATTGTTAAGCTTTCATACCTTGACAATTTTTTTTTCAAAAACTAGAACCCGACTACTGGCAAATCTTGCTCTCAAAAGTATGAAACAAGAAAATATTGTCATCTAAAATATTCATACTTGATGTTCAGATAATAGCCGTGGTCATATTATTCTAAATATACATATATAAGAGCTTGTCCTGACTGACTGACTGATTCATCAAAGCCGAGTCGTAACCGCTATAAATACAGACATACGAATACATTGCTCGTTGAAGCATACATACATCCGGCATACATTGCTCGTTGAAGTAAGGATATTGCAATAAACATAACCAAGCCTCCCAGCAATGTATGCCGAATTAGTCTTTGAATTCAACTAGGTGTGATCGTGGCTTAAACAGTGGTCATCACAAGAGGCAGCGGGGGCGGTGGCGTGGCGGCTCCATGTAAACGACCGGCTAGACATGCCTACGCGCGGCAGGAAACATTTTTGCCGTGTCTCAGTTTTCGCGCCTAAATATTTCCTTCGTCTAATTCTGCTTTTATGTATACTATTAAAGTTATGTCACAATAATAACTTTTAAAACATGCTTTAGTAACGCTTAGGCCACATTATTCGTACCTTGGTATAAACACAAATAAATGACTTCGAATACAAGGCTCTATCAGTACCTGTAAATTACTTTTTAAATTATTTAAATCGGAAATACCATTCAAAAGTTATCATAATAAAAAAACAGCACTCTAAGTGACTCTAATGGTTTTATCTACAACAGAGAATCGACACGCAAAATTTTACTAATGGTTCCTGTATGTGTAAATGAGTGCATCATCAAGCCTTTATCCCACAGGTAGAGCATCAAAGAGTTCTTTAAAGATGAGAAATCTAGCTTTGTCTATTACTTAATGAACCTAAACATTTTTTTTATGTTGTGGGCCACCTGATAAGTGGTGACTACCGCCCATAGCACCCATAATAGTGGCAGTAGTTGGTCGACCGAGCTTCGCTCTATAATAGCCGCCTCAACATTAAAATATGATTGGATGAGCAAGCTATTCTATCCGCCAACAGATGGCACTATAGATTTCTGTCACTGGATTTATGGCACTGTGTAGATATATATTTGCAATCTGTTTCTCGAAAACGGCTCTAACGATTTCGATGAAATTTACTATAAGAGAGCTTTCGGGGGCGAAAAATCGATGTAGCTAGGTCTCATGTCTGGGAAAATTTGTTTACCCCGTATTTTTAAGCATTTTTTTAAACACCGCCTTTAAGACAGAAACCTACAGCGCTATCTGTTGGCGAGTAGAATAGCTTGCTCACACGATGATATTTTAATGTTCAGGCAGCTATTATAGAGCGAAGCTCGGTCGACCAGGTACTGTACAAATATTGCTCGTTTAATAGTATAGGATATTTGGAAACTAACAAGATAGCAAAGCGCGTTGCTTACTTTGAGAACTAAGATGGTATGTCTCATGTGCCGGTAGTTTTACTGGCTGTCTTACCTTTCGAATTGCTGCTTCACGGCAGAAATAGACAAGGGGGTGGTACTTCACCAGAAGGACTTTGCACAAAATCCCTACCACTAAGTAATTTAAAAATAAATCCAAATCGTTTTTACTCTTTTTTAGTAACCCCCGACACAAAAGAAACTATATCTACCCATGCGAAGCCGGGGCGGACCGCTAGTCCTACTATACCCAGCGGATGATCAAGACGCTCCTAACGGTACCTCATTTGTCAAATAACGATCACTAGTTTAGAAGATATGAAGGACCAGTATACATACATACCGTTCAAAATCATAACCTTCCTTGTTGCCGTAGTCGGGTAGTGAATTAAAAGTTTATTGTATTTATTGTGAAGAATTTATTGGTTTAGGATACCTGCAAGTACTATCAATCGATCAGTGATACCCTATGGACGGTCCATTAATTTTATTTGCTGCTGTTGCAGGCCACACGATGTACACATCGTAATATCATCATGACATCCCATAAAATCGTCCACTGCACGACAAGGAGCTCCAACCAGATCACCAGCAAAATCGCGTGGTACTTTGAGGGGGATTTACCATAGTCACCACGCTTGTAAGCGTTGCGGCTGGCGACCGCTGTTGTTGGTGACCGCAGTATGTAAGATCGTACGATACACATAAAGTTGTTGCTGCCCATCCTCCGGTTCATAAGCCCTTAGTCGCATCTTACGACACCCACGGGTATAGATGACTCTGTACATATAGTAATCCTAATCTATCACCCTGTATTCTTACCCTAAAACCCTGTGTATTTATCCTAACCTAACATCCTGTATACTTACTCTAACATCCTGTATAGTAATCCTAACCTAACAGCCTGTATACCTACTTACCCTAGTACCCTGTACGTATAGTACTTAGTCGTTCTAACCTAACACCTTTTATAATTACTCTTACATCCTGTAGAGGTATCCTAGCCTAACACCCTGTATATTAACAAATAACGACCATTAGAAGCATTTTTGATAATACCGAGACTTATAAAAAAATATGTTCATGGAATCTTATCTCACTAACAAAAAATAAAATCATCGACATCGTGTGTCGATATTATTTTGATCGATCACCTCCCTATCGTCATTCGTCATACAAGAAAATCGGTAACCGATTATCGCCCGTGTGCGTTGGATCGGTCAGAAAATCGGTCGTAAAATCGGGGGAAAAATGTGCCCGATAATCGGACCTACAAAAACTGGGTCGTGTGCGGGAGCCCTAAATCGGTGACCGATTTTTTGTACGACAAAAATGGAACGCATTGATTGCCATAGTTCAACGCACACGACCTACAAAAAGTCGGTGAGAAATGAAATCGGACGTCGCAGCCGATCCGATTATCGGTGAGAAATGGAACATACGTAAATGCATACTTCAACGCACACTACCTACTCACCGTCGCGGTCATTAGGGATGTGCTTGTTGTGTCATGATGGATATTGATATCGACATTTTGATCGAAGAAGTAGAAAAAAAAGACCTGCCTAGTGCAATACAGGTTAGAATAAACAGGTACCATGACAGAAACACAAAGAAAATATTATGAGAAGAAGTTGCTTTTTATTAGGGTTCCGTAGCCAACGGTTCAGTTGTCCGTATAGCGTGCCGGCAAAGAATAGTACCAACCCATCTCTAACCGTGGGTGTCGTAGGAGGCGACTAAGGGTTTACAAACCGGAGGATGGGCAGCAGCGTCAGAAAATTGGCCGCTATCTTGATTTTTTTTGTTTCTGGACCGATTGCCTTTAAAATCGATATCCGTGGGTCCAAGAGGACTCTATAACGAATCTAATGTAAAAATTGGAAAAAATGGCCGCCATCTTGAAATTTTATGTTTTTGGACCGATTGCTTTCAAAATCGATATTTGAGGATCCGACTGACCTCTCATAACGAATCTAATGTAAAAATTGGAAAAAGTGGCCGCCATCTTGAAATTTTTAGTTCTTGGGCCGATTGTTTTCAAAATCGATATCTGAGTATTCGAGTGGACTCTCATAACGAATCAACTTTAAAAATTGGAAAAAATGGCCGCCATCTTGATTTTTTTTTGTTTCTGTACCGAATGCTTTCAAAATCGAAATCCGTGGGTCCGAGAGTACTCTTATAACGAATCTAATATAAAAATTGGAAAAATGGCCGCCATCTTGAAATTTTATGTTTTTGGACCTCTCATAACGAATCTAATGTAAAAATTGGAAAAAATGGCCGCAATCTTGAAATTTTTAGTTCTTGGGCCGATTGCTTTCAAAATCGATAACTGAGGATCCGAGTGAACTCCCATAACGAATCAACTGTAAAAATTTGAAAAAATGGCCGCCATCTTGATTCTTTTTGTTTCTGGACCGATTGCTTTAAAAATCGATATCTGTGGATTCGACGGACCTTTCATAACGAATCTTATGTAAAAATTGGAAAAAATGGCCGCCATCTTAAAATTTTTGTTTCTGGACCGATCGCTTTCAAAATCGAAATCTGAGGATCCGACTGACCTCTTATAACGAATCTAATGTAAAAATTGGAAAAATGGCGGCCATCTTGAAATTTTTAGTTCTTGGGCCGATTGCTTTCAAAATCGATATCTAAGGATCGGAGTGGACTCCCATAACGAATCATTTTTAAAATATGAAAAAAATGGCCGCCATCTTGAAATTTTGTTTTTGGACTTCTCATAACGAATCTAATGTAAAAATTGGAAAATGGCCGCCATCTTGAAATTTTTAGTTCTTGGGCCGATTGCTTTCAAAATCGATAACTGAGAATCCGAGTGAACTCCCATAACGAATCAACGGTAAAATTAAAAAAAAATGGCCGCCATCTTGATTCTTTTTGTTTCTGGACCGATTGCTTTCAAAATCGATATCTGTGGATCCGACTGACCTTTCATAACGATTCTAATGTAAAAATTGGAAAAAATGGCCGCCATCTTAAAATTTTTGTTTCTGGACCGATCGCTTTCAAAATCGAAATCTGAGGATCCGTTTGACCTATTATAACGAATCTAATTTAAAAATTGGAAAAAATGGCTACCATCTTGAATTTTTTTATTCAGAATCGGAATTTTTGTTTCTGGACCGATTGCCTTCAAAATCAATATCCGTGAGTCCGGAAAGACTCTTATAACGAATCTGATGACAGATTTAAAAAAAATTGTCGCCATCCGACATCAGATTTGTTGTAAGATTTAGGGTCCCCTTGAATATCAATTTTGTTTGGAGGCAATCGGTTCAGAAAAAAAATCAAGATGGCGGCAATTTTTACACTTGATTTGTTATGAGAGGCCTCTCGGATCTTCAGATATCAATTTTGAAAGCAATCGGTTTTAAAACAAAAAAATTCAAGATGGCGGCCATTTTTTCCAATTTTTACAACTGATTCGTAATGGGAGGCCACTCGGATCCTCAGATATCGATTTTGAAAGCAATCGGTCCAGGGACAAAGAATTTCAAGATGGCGACCTTTTTTTAAAATTTTGTCATCAGACTTGTTATTTGAGTCCTCTCGGACCCCCGGATATTAATTTTGAAAGTTATCGGTCCAGAAACAAAAAAAACAAGATGGCGGCCATTTTTTCCAATTTCTACAGTTGATTCGTTATGAGAGGCCACTCGGATCCTCAAATTTCGATTTTGAAAGCAATCGGTCCAAAAACGATAAATTTCAAGATGGCGGCCATTTTTTTCAATTTTTACATTAGATTCAATACAGGATGTAAATGCAAAACCGAGTGACACGATTTGTCATTACTAAAATGCACTGAACCGATGTACGCGTAGTCGGTCAGTGGCCGGGCGGGGGTGAGGGTAGCGGGAAACGCAAGGGGACGAGCGCAGATATTGCCGCGTTGCGCGCGGAGTCATTGAACTTTGTTGATAAGAGTGTTACGCAAAATTTCTAAAGTACTGGGATATTTTGTAAAAAAATTGGTATACTTTTTTTTTGGGAAATGTGATCAGAATCGTTTATACTGTCACCTTCTTGAAGGAAACTCGGTTAAGCATTTACACCCTGTATAAGAGGTCAGTCGGATCCTCAGATATCGATTTTGAAAGCAATCGGTCCAGGAATAATGAATTTTAAGATGGCGACCATTTTTTTTCAAATCTGTCTTCAGATTCGTTTGTAGAGTGCTCTCGGACCCTCGGATATCGATTTTGAAAGCAATCGGCTCAGAAACAAAAAAACAAGATGGCGGCCATTTTTTCCAATTTCTACAGTTGATTCGTTATGAGAGGCCACTCGAATCCTCAAATTTTGATTTTGAAAGCACTCGGTCCAAAAACAATAAATTTCAAGATGGCGGCCATTTTTTTCAATTTTTACATTAGATTCAATACAGGATGTAAATGCAAAACCGAGTGACACGATTATTTTGTCATTACTAAAATGCACTGAACCGATGTACACGTAGTCGGTCAGTGGCCGGGCGGGTGTGAGGGTAGCGGGAGACGCAAGGGGACGAGCGCAGATGTTGCCGCGTTGCGCGCGGAGTCATTGAACTTTGTTGATAAGAGTGGTACGCAAAATTTTTAAAGTACTGGGATATTTTGTAAAGAAAATTGGTATACTTTTTTTTTGGGAAATGTGATCAGAATCATTTATACTGTCACCTCCTTGAAGGAAACTCGGTTTAGCTTTTACACCCTGTATAAGAGGTCAGTCTGATTCTCAGATATCGATTTTGAAAGCAATCGGTCCAGGAATAAAGAATTTTAAGATGGCGACCATTTTTTTCAAATCTGTCATCAGATTCGTTAGTAGAGTCCTCTCGGACCCACGGATATCGATTTTGAAAGCAATCGGTCCAGAAAAAAAAATCAAGATGGCGGCCATTTTTTCCAATTTCTACAATTGATTCGTTATGAAAGGCCACTCAGATCCTCAGATATGTATCTGCCCCTTAAGTTTAAGAAAGACCTTGCTACATTGATAGCATATAATATACATAATTCTGTTATAGGAAGTAATGTACAAAATATTTCTGTAGTTAGTAACATTACTAACTCAAATTCTTTAAACTAGTTGATACGACAAAAGAAGGTTTTTCTGATCGAATTTTTACTGAGGTAAATAAAAAAAAAACTTCTGGCAAAAAACTTCCTATAGCAAAGACAAAGGAAAAATCTAATATTTTGAAAATTTTACATCAAAATATTCAGGGTTTTTCCAGCAAAATTTTAGAATTTGAAATGTTCTTAGAAAAAACTAAATTTGACATTTTATGTCTCACTGAACACTGGCAAAAAGATCACCAAATGTTAATTAATTATGATAATTATTGTATAGCCAGTTCTTTCAATCGAAAATCTGCTTTACACGGTGGGTCAGTGATTTTAGTTCGTAACAGTTTTAAAATAAAGAACCGTTTAGATATTGTTGGACTTTCGGCACAGAATTAATAATAGTACTACATACAGAACGGAAGCTCTCCGCCTCCCCCCAACCGAAGTACCTCAAGTGCGCGCGCATCACCCCGCGGGGCCCTGCGCGATATCTCGTCCTATTTCTCGTCCTGTTGCCACGCGATATGCAACGCTTGCAAAATTTGAAAAAAATGGTGCGTGGTTGTGCAGTTTACGGTTGTCTTTCGATTCTCCAAGACAAAGTAAAATTTGGAATAAAGTTAAACAATAATAGAAGAAGCAATTATTATGGAATAAACACCATAAGGTAGACACAGATGTTTTCTTTCCTTTAAACATTTCTTTCATTGATAGATTCAATAGAGCATTTTTTGGGTTAAATGAAAAAAATAAAGCTTTGAATAGTATGTATTTATTTATTCCTTTCCACATTAAAGCAATAATATAACAGCATTTTTTTTCATTTTCTGGAATAAAGTTTGGCAGACTTTTTTGCAGTGATGATAAGAGCAGATTCGCCATTTTCGCGATAGTCACCCACCCTGGTGCACCGGCGGGGCGACGGCCAGCCAGCCGTCAAAGATGAAGATTAGTGAAAAAAAAATGATTGTTTTTAGAGTTTGTGAGATTATTTCAACGTGTGTTTGTTTGTTTGTTTTAATTGAAATTCGATTACTAAATACAACAAAGTGAGGTGACGAGTGATAGTAAAGTTATAATTCGCTTTATAGTCGAACGAAAAATGTGCAACTCGAAACTGTAATAAAAGTATAATGCTAATATTCTGTTATCTACGTTTTATAGGGTAGGTAAGTGTTTTCTAGATACCACCAACCCTACACTCACACGTCTTTAACCCACTCACACATTTGCGCGTGTAAAAATGACAGCTGTCACTTTTGAGCCCGATTGTATGGAGCTTCCGAGGTGTGCTTTCGGTTGAAAGATGTATTGAAATATCTTGTGTTGAGCTGGACAAGCATGTTGTAGTATGTGTATACCGACCTCCCGCTTATCAAAATTTTTCTTTGTTTGAGTTAGTAATGGAAGATGTTTTAAAAATAGTGACCAAAGTAAATAAGTTTGCGGTAGTGTGTGGCGACTTTAATGTAAATATTGTTAATGTTATATTTTAGAAAATACTTCCTATAGTACCAAACTTTTAAGTCTTTTTAAAAGTTATAATTTAGAGCATGTATTTTTTGAACCTACTAGGGTGACGTCATCCTCGGCTACCTGTATTGATAACGTATTTTGTAACTGCGATTATTTTGATAAAAGTATCATAAACTCGCTTCAGTCGGACCACTCGGGTCAAAGTGTTACTTTTAATTATTCTCGAGTAACCCAGAAGATAGATATAGAAACCAGGAGTCTAACAAACGACAGGTTAGAAAAGTACAAAAACACGTTACTAGAAAAACTGCCCTGTCACAATTATAATCCTAACAACCCTAATAACTCATATGAAGATTTATTCACATTGATTAATACTGAATTCAGTAAAATTTTCACTATTAGGAAAAAGCTAATCATTGTAAAATTCAAGTTCAGTGACTGGGCTACCGCTGGTATTCGCAAAAGTAGAGACAGACTTTTTGAATTATATGAGCTAAGAAATTATTCAAATGACGACAGTTTCATTAAATATGTAAAAAATTATTCAAAATTGTTTAAATTAGTTCGTTTAAAAGCAAAATCATTTTTCCTACGGAAAAAAATACAGTCTGCTGATAACAAAATTAAGGCTGTATGGAATGTTATAAACAGTGAAACTGGTAAAGTGAAACCGCGTGACAATCAAATCACACTTCATACAAATCGCGGAACCATTAGTTCAAACGTAGAAGTGGCTCAAGAATTCGAAACCTTTTTTACTAATATTCCTTTGAAAACAACAGAGTCACTCAATTCATCATCTTCACTTGCTAGCGGTTTACTTCAAAAGAATGTGGACGCCTGCGAAACTGAATTTGGGTTCAATCATGTCACCCCTAACGAAATTGTTAAAGCCTTTAAAAGTATTAAAATGAAAACTACTGAGGACCTATGGGGAATGTCAGTAAAAGTCTGCAGTGCGATCATTGATACTATATCTCCATATTTAGCTGTTATATTCAATGATTGTGTCGATCATGGTACTTTTCCTGACTTAATGAAAAAAAGTAAAGTAGTTCCATTATTCAAAGCTGGTGACAAAAAGGATCCCAGTAATTTTAGACCAATATCAATCTTACCTGTACTTAGTAAAATTTTTGAGAAGGTCATACTCAATCAAATGCTTTCGCACTTTAATAGAAATAACTTACTACATGACCATCAATTTGGTTTTACGAAAGGGCGCAGTACAACGGATGCCGGAACTGCACTTTTTAAATACATTTTTGGCGCGTGGGAAAGATCTGAAGATGCTATTGGTATCTTCTGTGATCTATCCAAAGCATTTGATTGCGTAGATCATAGCACATTGTTGTTAAAACTTGAACATTACGGTGTTAAGAATAATTCACTTAAACTACTTAAGTCATATTTGGAAAACAGGATTCAAAAGGTACAAGTAAACAAAACGAAATCACTGGGATCTGTTGTCAAAATTGGCGTACCTCAAGGGTCCATATTAGGGCCATTTTTTCCTTATTTATATTAATGACCTCCCTACTGTAGTGAAGAATCTGTCAAAGATTGTGTTATTTGCTGATGATACTTCATTAATATTCAATGTAAGTAGAAAATCACAAAATTATAACGAAGTCAATGATGCACTTGGACAGATTCATGCATGGTTTACTGTTAACAATTTAGTCCTTAACGCCAAAAAAACTAAATGTATTAAATTTGCACTACCAAATGTAAGGTCTACTTCACATAACATAGTATTGAATAATGAACCATTAGATTTTGTAAATAGTACAGTTTTCTTAGGGTTAATACTAGACTCTAAACTTCAATGGTGCCCTCATATAACGGCTCTTTCTGGTCGATTGAGCTCGGCTGCATATGCTGTCAGAAAAATCAGACAACTTACTGATGTAGCTACCGCAATGCTGGTTTACTTTAGCTACTTCCATAGCATTATGTCTTATGGCTTACTGCTTTGGGGCCGAGCAGCTGATATACATTCAATATTCGTTTTACAAAAGAGAGCTATAAGAGCAATTTATTGCCTGAAGACTCGTGATTCCCTGAGAGAACTGTTCAAGGAAATCAACATAATGACAGTGCCATGCCAGTATATCTATGAAAATATTATGTATGCTAGAAAGAACATTCATCAATTACCTAAAATTTGTGACAGGCATAATTTTAATACTAGAAATAAGCACAAAATTGATCAACCATATACTAGATTAACTAAAGTCAATACATCTTTCGTTGGTCTGTGTGTACGATACTACAACAAAATACCTGACAATATAGTGCAATTACCTGAGAGAAAGTTTAAAGAATGTGTAAAGCAAACGTTATGTAAAAAAGCTTACTATAGATTAGATGACTATATGAATGACAAAGAGGTATGGTGCTCTGATATTCCAGCGAAACACAAGAAACACATTGTAAAAAGCCAACTCTTAAAGTAGGCCGTGCTGCAGTGGTTTCTTGCCGTTTCTTTTACGCTGCCACAGCACGATCCGAAACGGCGTAGACTCGCTCTATTTGAATTGTATTCTGCATGACATTCAATAAGTATTCTGTAAAGAATCTACATTGAATAAATAATCTGAATCTGAATCAGATATCGATTTTGAAAGCAATCGGTCCAAAAACAAAAAAAATCAAGATGGCGGCCATTTTTTCCAATTTAGATTCGTTATGAGAGGTCACTCGGATCCTCAGATATCGATTTTGAAAGCAATCGGTCCAGGAAAAAGAATTTCAAGATGGCGACCTTTTTTTCAAATCTGTCATCAGATTCGTTATAAGAGTCCTCTTGGACCCACGGATATCAATTTTGACGGCAATCGATCCAGAAACAAAAAGAAATCAAGATGGCGGCCATTTTTCACCTACCTTCTTGGTGACCTTAACCTATCTACTCATCATCATCAGGTGTATGTTTGACCAATAACCGCCACCCTAGTGGTACCCGCACATTAGGTTAGTAACACTTTGACCTTGAGCGGGTCCGTACTTTATACAGACTACTAAGAAGGAAGAAAACAGCGTAGCCCTCTTTCAGCTTATAGTTACCTGCTGGTTTTGTTACTACTTATTTGCTGCTGTGCGTACCTTGTAGGTAGGTAGGTAATTGTAATTATATTGTTTTTACATCTGTGTCGATATTTTTAAAGTGTCGATAGTGTAGGCAGGAACAACACTATCGATACTTCAGTTTCGATACTGTATACCTACGGATCGAAAGGGACCGTGTGCGTTGAGTCAGTCACAAAATCGGTCGTGAAATCGGAGGAAAAACTTGTCCGATTTACTGTCCTAAAAAAAACGGTCGTGGGCGGGAGCCCTTCCGCATATCTTACCTTCAGGTACAGCCCAGAGCAGGTCAAGCTTCACACTTGCAGCGCGACTCTAGCTCTCGCGGTTATTGCTACAAGAAGTGTCAAGCTTGACGTGCCCTTGACTGTAGGTACCTGTGCTAATCACGCGGTCGCTGCATACCTAGCGAAAATGTAGCAACACTCTCTTTATAAGTACGCTGCATACTTACAATGATTCGGCATATCTACTCATCATGATGCTGTCTACGTATTGTACGTACCTTGCATACTTTTGTAAAGAGGCTGGGTACTTAAATAATTGTGCTTGCTACGTTCGAGACGTAGCAAAGCTTTCTTTGTAAGTACGCTGCATACTTACAATGATTCGGCATATCTACTCATGATGATGCTGTCTACGTATTGTACGTACTGTACAGATCTGAAGTCCCTTCAGATAGGATCCTCAAGTCAGATACGTGAAAGTTTTGGCCAAAGTTGATTGTCTAGAATAATACCCTTTAAGAATATTATATTTTTTCTGAATCCTACGTCATTCCGTTTTATATTTTTTATAATATTTTGTAATTTACAGATTCTGCTCGGTGGAGAGTGGTAATAGAAGAATGAAAAAAAAAACACCTTTGTTATTTTATTACTTTTATTTGAATATAATCCTATTCTTTACATATCTAAATTGTGTTATTTAATGCTATATTGAATCACTAATTATTTAAATTTAGTTTCATATTGATTGGAGTAGCTCATCTGAATTCATGTAGATTCACCAATTTAGGGATGGTTTTATCTCATTTACTATGCAATAGTAGAGCCGTTAAGTTTCTGAAAAGAAACCTATGTTAATATAAATGAAATAATAAAAATAATGTGGGGAAAATCCCCAGGTTCGGAGCCCCACCATCGCCCCGAACAAGCTCGTCCTAGGCTCCCCTACTCTGAGTCCTAGGTCTGAGGCATATCACCACCCAGTTCACGATGATATGACGCTAAACTACCCTAACAATCCAACTGGATCGTCAGGATTCTAATCATCCTCGCGGAGCTGGAAATCCCATCGAAACTTAAACTACAGTAAAGACTAGGGTTAATGTATGTGGAGAGTGGAACTAACTAACCACAGTACAACCCAGACGGTGATGATGTCTCCCCCCTGTATGTTCATGCCCCGCGTCAAACCCGACTTCCACGTGGCCCACCTTTAAGGGACAATCACTGACTCGTCCAGGGTTTACAGGGTATTTGACTATTTCTTTTAGTCACCCATACCAGAGTTGGTCACCGAGCCCGCCAGGCACACAAAGCATACAGTCTTCCTTTAGGAAAACAAGGCACTCCTACAAAATGAGCTCTTCCTGTAATCCCTCCGGGCAGACATTGATCGACATCATCGAATCCCTTAGTTTGTTTTGAAATAAGTTAAACTGAAAATAATTAGCCAGCTCCACACGTCCAAGTGTGAAGTCTGTACTAGATACGGGTATAGTATTAATGCTTGCATGGCCAGCCTAGATCAATAACGGTTTTATAACGAGAGATATAAAGAGTTTGAAGGGCAATTTCCCTCCCCCCAGTCACTGAGTGACTTTATTGCACCATCAAGGTCTCCGTATATCCTTCATAGCTCTCACTTGTGATGCGTAGCTAAATCTCTTTTCCGTTACCAACCCACGCAGGACAAGAATTATGTAGAGTAACCCCAGTCTAAACACTCATTTAAAAATGAATTGCATATAAACTATAATGGGATTACCCAGCATATTTCGAAGAAGAACATATAAGAAGTAAGTATGACAAAAGATTACTAAAGGTAATCCTTAAATAAAAGTGAAGTAAGATGACCAGAACCGAAAAGATACGGGATAGTAGTATCTAAGCTAGGTTGGTCCAAACATTTATGATTTAAGATCTTAAGGGAAAATCAAAGGCATCGAGTATTCAAAACCAAGAACACTGGGAGAATTTAGCGTAAACAACACTAGCTAAAACTCGATGTTCTTTTAAAAAGAGGACTCAAAAGAAGTATAAAAAAAGGGATTATTGTATATACTTAAATATTCGAAACTTACAATGAAAGAAAATAAACATTATAATTTCCATTCCATTATTGATTTCAAGAATCCATTTAGTAATATTAAAGGTGGTTTCACACTGAGTCAAAGTATAATTTTAAGTATGATAAATTATGACAAGTTTTATTAAGAAAAATATAGAACATAGAATCTTATAAGGTTTAGATTCCTGTATGATTCAATGAAGATTAAATAGATTATTTAACTACTTTAGGATGACACACATAAAGTTCAGAGGTCCCCCAAGGTCGGAGTGTCGTACAGCCGTCGCAGCCTTGCGGGCGAACGTCGTCAACACACTTTACAAGAAGCAACCCACGAACGAATGTAATGTCTCCAACAAGAATATTCTTCCTTTTGATTCAAGACAATTCTAATCCATTCCTTATAAACAATTTAATATCACTAGATTAAATTAGAATGTCCCTACACAAAAGAAGAAAGTTTTAAATTATCTAACTACTCTACATTTGGTAATCCAACGCTAAGATCAGGGGGTACTCCCGCGATATATGCCACTCAAACGACGCAACCAATAATGGGCGAGCGTTGTCAGCACATAACACAAGAAACACTATTTCCAAAATCCAACGTTAAAACACCTTGCTAATATCCTTCCATTTGTACCGGAATAACACCAATTCATCACACACATACAGATGGGAGAAATCAGGATGAATCAGCGAAATCTCACACAAATAGAAAGAGAAGAACTTTAGTATCAGACCCTTTTAGGCTTGAGGGCTCCGGCCCAAGAATGATTAAAATAAATAAATCCGAAGGTAGATATTATCAGTTAGTCTTAAACAGATACTCCAGTGACACGCGACATACATTTGCCACAACCAATATAGTGGACATCGGGGACACATGTCACGAGGGCATCCATCCATGCTTGGTCGAACTAAATAAACCTGAGAGCAAGTATTTCTTAATCTCAAAATCTGGGACTCCTAAAGAAGCCAAATTCACCGCCATATCAGGCGTTCCACAGGGCTCCCATTTAGGCCCAACACTTTTCCTAATTTTTATCAACGATATTACCTCCCAAATTAAAAATTCTCATGTTTCAATATTTGCTGACGACGTAAAAATTTACAGAACTGTATATGGTTTAACGGACGCTAATCTAATCCAATCAGATCTCTACAGTATTAAAACTTGGTGCGACAACAATAATATGACTCTCAATCCTCATAAATGCTCCCATATTTCTTTTACAAAAAAAGTCAATCCCACGCTAACAACCTATGAGCTAAATAATACAGAACTAGCGAAAGTTGCCCAAATTAGAGACCTAGGCATCATCCTTGACAGCCGATTAAACTTTGCAGCCCATATCGATAAGATAGTCAATAAAGCCGCCTCAATGCTCGGTTTCATCAAACGTAACTGTCGCAAGTTCAAACAGCCACTAACTCGAAAAATTTTATATAATAGTCTCGTCCGTAGTCACCTGAGCTTTAGTAGCTGTATATAGTACGCCATCGCAGCGAGTGGAAAGTATCCAACGCGCACACACGAGACACCTAGCCTACCTGGTTCCAGGTATCACTCACAAGGAACCATACATTCAGCGTTTGGCATTTTTTGAGATGCACACACTTCGTAATCGTAGAGTGATAGCTGACCTTATATTTCTCCACAAAATCATTAATAATAAAATCAAGTGTACTCATATTCTCAATGAAATAAAAATTAATGTTCCATATAATTTCCCGCGAAAGCCAGTTACCCGAATTTTCAATATAGAAAAGTGCCGAACCAATCTAGGCTTACATCAACCACTCGCCAGAATGTGCTCGCTCTATAATGATGTTAGTGCAAAATTACCCGAAATCGACATTTTTGGTGACTCTCTTACTGTTTTTAAAAACAAATTGCTAAAACACATGTCCTGACTGTTTCTGTTATAGATGAGTTATATTTATTTATCCAATGTTTCTTTAATGTGATATTTATGTAATGGTGTTTATAGAACCCTATTACTGTTAAATTATAGTAAAATTGTTTATAAACTATCCCTAAAATTCCAATTTAGAAGTTGTCTTGTTCTTAACTTTATTTTTCACGATAATTACTGTTGATTGATCTTATTTAATTATAATACTGTTGCCGAATATGGTCAATGCTGTGCACACCTATAATTGGCATACATATTCTACCCTTACCTATTTGAATGTATCCACATTGTAATTTTAATATGTTATGCTGTTGGTTTGCCTTAATAAATAAAATAAATAAATAAATAGGAAAGATAAGCACCTCCTATGAACTTGAGTACTGAAATATAATATGCACATCATCAACTAATAACTATTAGTTTTATTTACTCTTCTACCTCTTTCTACATCTATAAAAATGGAAAAATAATATTAAAAGTAAAAAAAAAAAACTATATTCTATTTTCTAACGGTTATCATAGGCGAATGAGACTCGACAACCGAATCATCACAATAACCTGCAGATTCATCATAAGAGCCAGCAGATTCGTACTCATCATCTGCGCAAGTATGATCATATTCTTCTTTTTTACCTACTCATACATTATTATGCAGGTTTTCTAACGATTTTGTTTCACATTTCATCAAATGTTTACGATTTCGGCGATAAACACCTTTCTTATTCTTTACAATGTAAGATCTTGGTGTACTGAACTGTGAAACTATCTGTCCTCTCATTCTTTAATTTTTTTCAATCATTATTACATCGTCTCCTATGTTTAATTATGGCAACAACTTACAATGTTGATCATAATATTGTTTAGTTTTTCGTTGTATTTCAATTATTACCTCACGCTGTTCTGGAGGTACAGTTTTTGGCTTCAATAATTCTGGGTGTGCTGGTAAGCGACATCGAAACATTCGACCCATCAACATCTGCGCAGGAGAACTCAAATTTTCACGAGGTGTTGTACGATAGCTCAATAAATTTAAATAAAAATCTGTTTTGCTTTGTATTGATTTCTTCAAAATATTTTTAACAGTCTGAAACGCACGCTCACTCTTGCCATTTGCTTGTGCATAATTTGGTGAGGTGGTTATGTGTTCAAACCCCCATTCAGATGCGAATTTTTTGAATTCCGTACTTGTATATTGTGTACCGTAGTCACTGATTAAACTTTGTGGTATTCCATAACGCGCAAAATTTTATTTTAATGCATATATGACTGATATCGTAGTTATGTTTCCTAATTTTGAAACTTCTACAAATCCGGAGTAATAATTAACAAGAATAACATAGTGTTTTTACTGATATTCGTAAATATCAGTTCCCACTTTATTCCACGACAAAGAGGGTATTTCGATAGGAATCAGTGGTTCCCGACATGGTGCATTTGAATTCTCCTGGAAAACTGCACAGCGCCTCACAAATCGTTCAATATCTTTCGTTATTCCTGGCCCAAATAACACCTGTCGTGCACGCCTTTTACACCGGTCTATACCGAGATGGCCATCATATATAAAACTGAGCATCACTTCTCATCGAGCTCGGAATCAAAACCAAATTGCTTTTGAATATTACACCGTCAACAACAAAAAGTTCATCTTTAATGGACCAATAGCAATTCAAATTTTCAGTTAGCTCATATTTGTTTGATGGCCATCCGTTTTTTATATAATTCAACAACTGCATTAAAGTTGCGTCTTTTTTTTTGTCTCCGTCTTTACATTTTCTAGTCTATTGTCTGACATGTTTACTTTACTTATTAACAGATTTATTTTGTATTGTATTCTTTTACTAATCACATCATCATATACTTCTAGTAAAGGCGCGCGCGACAGTGTATCCGCCAAAAACATATATTTTCCTGGCTTATATCTTACATTTAAGGCGAGGGTATCCAACTTTTGGTCATCTTCCGGCGGATTTATTCACAAAACTAAACAAGTTATTAAATTTTTAAAAACACTGTTAAAATATTTGATATTTTATCTAATGTCTCGTTGTAATCAAAACACGATAATAATGATTTGGCTTCATAGAAAAAAAATATTAAAGTAGTCCGTTTTATGATTTTTAGACCGATTTTCTATTAAGATTTTATATGATACAAGAATATAAAAATTAAACAGTTTATTAGAGATCTAAATTTTCTAGTGTCTCGGTGCTTAAAAAATTCAAATTTTGTATGTCACAATTAAAAAACCTCTAAAATCATGCAAAAAAAAGCCGCTCCGCCAGTATCCAGCCGGACGTCATCGAGGTAGGACCTGTGTTGTGTTGCGCTCCGACTCCCCCCCCACCGTCGCGATAGCTACGAAATTTAATTCTTTAAATATTTCAATTATTTTAGGTCGAGTTCAAGGTGTTTGTAATATAGTATTTATGTAAAGGCATGGGGTCTTATTCCGTACTAACGGTTTTTTCGACGGAGTAAATAGCCCGAATTCATTTGGCCCTTTTGTTTCTAATAATTAAACTAAATGTTACTACTGGGTTGGTAGGTAAAGGTGTAAACTATGACATTAATTCAATTTTAACATCCAGATATCAATTTATTCTAAGAAAATATCTTATGGAAAAATAGCCCGAACAATTTTCGGCACAAATTCGTTGTATGACGTGAGGCATCTGTACTAGTATAGTATTATATTATCTGTGGTAAAGGTCGCTCACCTCGTCAAAAGCTATCGATTTACACTAATACCATTTTTATTGGTCTCAGTACTTGGTTCCATACGGATCATTCTCAGAAAAGCCTAAAATCATGTAACACCTTAAAAATTTCCAAACTTCGTTATATTACTAGGACTTAATTAGGCTATACCGTTAAAAAGTCTTCTTCCATACAGGTTCACTGAGTTTAGTTTCCCTAATAATTTTATTTTTGCCACAAATAAAGATTGTGTTACTTATACCGATGAAAACGAGTGTAACAAAATGCATTTTAGCATTTCGAAGCCGTATAATGAAAAAACTGCTAGGCAAATCGTGATACATATACCTTTATCTGAATTAGTATGTATTCAAGATTCTAAAAAATATAATTTATTTATACCAATACATTAGAACATCGTTATTTGGGCTGTAACACTTTTTAAGACAATAATATTGTCCCTACCAAAACGCACACATTTTTTTTTTATAATTATTATACTAAAATTATTTGGGCATGGTCGCGAAAAATTGTACAAATATTATTTTCCGTTTGTCCTGATTTTATTTATGTCATATTTTGAAAATTATTTGACAAATTAGATTTGTTGTGCATTGTTGTGAATGACCAGCTTCTGTCCTCTAGATAATAGTATCGCAATCTAATCTGTCTGTTAGAGATGCATTTTTAAATAAATATTTTCTACTATTACTGCTTTCACTCCTATACAAAAACTTTTGGTCCACCTACAGCCTTTGTATCAAAAACTGCTATCACTTCCGAAACAGATAAGTTTTTGGGTATTTTTTTATTTTACTTAAACTTTACAATACTTTTTCAACATGTTTCTGAACGTGCTTATGAAAATGCTGTTTCAATTAGCGTTATAATCTTGTTTAAAAAAGTGTCCTCTTTTTCTATTAGTATGTAACGTCATTAATGTAGCATTGGTTTCAACCATTTCCCTTTGAGCAATTTGTATATTTTTGTTATTAGCATAATTGGAAACACTATTGAGCAAGACGCCAACATTCAGAAACAAAAGTCGGCCATATTTGCCCGATGAAAATTGTGTTTTGTGTCGATTACGGATCTATGCTGAATAGTGAAGGAGGAAGCGAAAAGGAAATTGGGAGAAGAACTTAGATGGGCAAAGACGCTATGAGAAAACTTAAAAAGATATGGCAAGACAGAAACATATCCAACTCTACCAAAATGAGACTTGTGCGTACCTTAGTACCCTATCTTCCTTTACGGTTCAGAATCTTGGATAATTCGAGAATCTGAGAAAAAAACCGGACAAGTGCGAGTCAGACTCGCGCACCGAGGGTTCCGATATACCTATTGTATTTTTGGAAGCAATAAAGTCCATTTTCAGGAACGCAAAACTAAATTTGTTTCTAAAGGTTTTTTGCAGATTTCTGAAAAACTGTGCAACATAGAAAGATCGTTTTATTTTTGCTGTAAAGTTTACATAAACTTCTGTCAACTGTAATAAATTCAGCTTTTTCCTTACACAAACTTCGGAGATAAGGGGGGGGGAATGGTAATTTTTTCGACATTTTTCATCATAACTTGAAAACTAAGAAATTTAAAAAAATACAAAATATATTTTAAAATGTACAAGTGAAGCCCTTTCATATAATACCCCATTCAACTTAGTAGCGACAATTTGAAATTTGGCCCCCCCTATTTTGGCCCCATTCACATTAATAATCATACTTTTTTCAAAAAAAATTCATGTGCAATCAAGTTGGGCAACTATATTCTAAAACTATTCCAAATTTCAGGTCGGTACGAGTAGCATGAGTGGTTGCTGAGATATAGAGGTGTGACAGACAGACAGACAGACAGACAGACGGACAGACAGACAGAGCGGCACCATGAGAGTTCCTTTTTTTATCAGTTTGGTATCAAAACCCAAAAAAAAGATAAACAGTTTTGAGATGTGGTGTTGGCGGCGAATGTTGAGGATCCCGTGGACGGCTAAGAGAACCAATAAATCTATCCTAGAGCAACTGGGGGTCAAAATACGTCTGTCCACAAGGTGCTACCAAAGGATTCTGAAATATTTCGGGCATATAACCAGAAGAGAGCCTGCTTACCTCGAAAAGCTGATTCTTCTGGGCAAAGTAGAGGGCAAAAGAGCGTGGGGAAGAGCACCACACCGTTGGTCTGACCAAATAAAAACCTTTCTGGACCTTCCTATTACCAACGCCCTTCGATTGGCTGAAGACAGACAGAAATGGAAGAGACTGGTTGAAATATCCACCATGGCGTTCCAAGTCAGACAAGACCTTCAGTAACTGAAGAGTACGACTAAGAAGAAGAAGTCGATTACAGATTTGTCGCCGAAAATATAAATTTTTGGGTTTTATTGCAAGGTAAGAACTGCTTATTATAGTTTAACGTTACTAATATGTTTAAATAAGTTTATTATTGCTGAAAATGGTAACGTTATGTCACAATTCATAGTTGTTTGCAAATAAAAGATATTTGAATTTTAGTTGATGTCGCACGGGTTTTGATGTCATGAATGTTACGAAGTGTAACGAATAGTGTAACGTTACAGTCATGATTTATTGTTTGTTTGTTTAGATTTTTGATGGTCATGCACGTAACATTTAGTCATGTACGTAACGTGTGTTACGATGTCATGAATGTTATTTGCACAATTTTTCGTGGCCATACCCATTTAACTCCTAGATAAAAAAGTAACGTTTATTGATAACTTACAGAATGATTTAAAATGCCAAAAAAAGACTGAAGAAACTGGAGAAAGAAAAAGACCTAACAAAAAGAAGAGAAACGAACACCTAAAACAAAATTACCCCCAAAAATATAAACATATTCTTGAAAAGGAAAAAGATAAGTACAAAAGGCGTAAATTAAAAAAGGATCAAAGAGAAAAAGCTGCAGTCCTAAACTCCTAATACTCAATGTGAACACTGAACACGTTGCATACTTGGGGTTCCATGCTATCCCTGAGAATTTTAAAACTAACGAAGTGACGCTGTTAGGTGATGTAAGAAACGTGAGTGTAAATATCCCATTTTATGACATCACCACCGCCAGCAGCTGCAATGCTGTGGCTAAAACAGTTACAAGCGCCAATACGAGTATGTTACATTGCAAATCATCTACATCCAAATCCGTCGTTCCAGATTCATTTGATATCGGTTCTAGCAAAAAAAATCATAAAGTAGTTTTGGAATCAATCAAAGAAAATATTTTATAGCTATATATATTTAATATGTATATAATAATATATAAAATAGCTATATATTAAATATAATATAAATTTGATTTTCAATTACCTGTGATCAGAATGACAAAAAAAATTATAAAAAAAATATTGGTGCTCCTGTATTGTGAGCAATTTACTGTAATTATGTTATAATATTATAATTAAGAAAATATCGTAGGTACTTTAACCTTATTTTACGCAATACAATCTATAAAACTTGAAATGTCAGCTGAAGATTCGCATCGTTTTACTACTGATGATAGCGATGATGATTTTGGTGCTTTGAGTGAAGAAAAACAGAGTTTTAGCATCAAAAATCCGTCAAAATTATCACAAGTTAATTTTAATTGGCCTCCCCGAATTTCATGAGTAAAATAAAATCATTACTCGTTGAATAAATCATTAAGCAAAAATCTGGTCGACACGATCCGTTTTTACCATTTTTTCTATCTAAAACTACAGGCAGTTAAATAAGTAAGTTCTAAATAAACAACAGGTCCAGTACATCAATCGTGTCGACCAGATTTTCAGCGAGTAATGATTTTTTACTGAAGTGGCGCTAGTGTACTCTCAAGAAATTCGGGGAGCGCCTTTAGGGCCCTTTTCTTTCTTGTGTTACACCTACTTTAGAGAGCTCGTAATACATGCAGAAATCCTTATCAGTCATTATTTTGTCGATAGCTCAGCTTTTTTTTCGATATCAATAAATTAGGGATGTCTGATAATGACCCATACGTTTTTGCCCATCACACTTTTTTGGAATAATCACATTTTACCTTTTGTGAAAGAAAAATATTACGAATACGAAAGTGTGTATTATTATAACAATGTGCATTTCTTCAAACTACATATGTTCACTATTTGTCTACACTGGCTAAATTGATTTCGATTTATTTAATTAAATTTTATGGTTTGAAGCCGATTGAGTTTCGAAAAACTGTCATTATATTGAAATTTTGTCATAAATCTTCGTGGGCGGAACAGGAGATAGTTTATACTTTTAGCTTAAAAAATAAAGATTACGATACAATAATACAAAATTCACTTCCGAGCTTTTTAAGCTATAATGATAAAAAATTCCGAAGCTTAATTCAAATTTGGCGCGTAGTTCCTTACGCGCCCGACCGCGCGAGCGGCCCCCTGCGGTAGGCGGAGTCTTCCACCCCCGCAATTTGAGTGAATCGTTGAATACGCTCGCCTTAAATTATAACCCTGTAAACGCAATAACATACGCTGCAAGCGGACTGGGACTGACTGAAGCGGCTTTTTAAACAAGCTCTCTATCGGTTTGTGATCAGTCTCTACTACTACACCCTGCTTTCCATAAATATATTGCCGATACTTTTCACAAGCAAAGACTATCGCAAGCATTTCTTTTTCGACTTGCGCGTATCTTGTTTGTGTTTCAGAGAGCAAGCGCGACGCGTACTCAACAGAACGACCATCCTGCAGGATTGCAGCTCCCAACGCGACACTTCTCGCGTCTGCTGACTGTAGCATACTAATAATTAATGCCACACTATCCGGGAGGTGGCAACACTGGAGAGTCATTCTTGGCTTGACAGGCGTTGTGATAACACGGGTGTGCTGGGAAAACACTAGATACGTTACATTCAAACCATCTAAACACTACAATGGCGACCCTGGAGAGACTACGAACTTGAAGGCAAGTAAAGAATCAAATTCATTATCACATTGATAAGGAAAGGAGGTAAATCGATGATTTGAGACTGGTCAAAATTCACGCCAAAGGACTTGGTATTTAATTTTTTTTTATTTTAATTTATTAGGCTCACAAAACAAGTTAAAGTCATGAAAAGACAAAGTAACAAGATAATTCTTAAAAACTAGACAATAACTCTTAGTATGTGTGCACAGACAGTTAGAATTTAAGTTAAGGAGAGGGTTAGTTTAGTGTTAATAGTATTAATCTATAAAAATTATATAAGCTAGAAATAATATCACTGTGAAAGCCCGAATAGCAGCGAGACCTTACACAATACTATAACACCATGGTGTATTTTAGTACCTAATGTGAGAATTAAGTATGTGTACTATGTAAACATACACAGCGCTTCGGGCATTCACTGTAACAGTTACAAAAAGATTGAATATGATAGCTAGTACGTCTACACTATATTGTTTACTGCAAAATATTTTTGACATCGTTTTTGAATTTTGATAACTTAGGGTTAAAAATATCTAAAGAGGAGTTAACAGCCACTGTATCATTGTAGAGGCGACACATTCTGTTTATTGGGTTATAATACGAGGTATTGTTCGCAAAAACCTTAAGTGAAAACAGTTTAGGCGATTGCTTACGAGATCTGTAACTTGTGGAAAAGTCAAGCAACGAGAGCAGATAGGGCGAGTCAATCTGTGAGTGAACAATTTTATACAGATGCACCAGGTCACTACAATTACGGCGAGAATCGAGACGTGGTAGTTTGAATCTATTTAATCTTGCACTATAGGACCTGAGCTCACGTCCCAGGTACATTCTATGAGAAAGGATATTGAGAAATTTGGACTGTACTCTTTCAATTCTCTTACTGTGTACTTCATAGAAGGGAGACCAGATTACCGATCCATACTCCAGTATGCTCCTTACCAAAGAGGAGTAGAGACTAATGATACATCTAGGATTTATGAAACCCTTAGTGGAACGTGAGATAAAGCCAATCAGCTGAGTGCACTTGGTGAAAATATAGTCATAATGAGGCTTGAATGTAAGTTTTTCATCGAAGTATATACCCAAATCTTTGACGACGGTATTGCGCTCCAGGTAAATACCACTAAGGGAGTAGTCATAGATAATCTTGTTTCTCTTTGCAGTGAATGTTATGACGGAACACTTCTTAATATTGAGGAACATTTTATTTGTTTCGCACCATTGAGCAACTTTTTCCAAATTAAGCTGTAAATTTATACAGTCTTGTTGAGTTTTGATTACCGAGTAGATCTTTAAATCATCCGCGTACAACAAAGTAGGACATGTTAGCTGGTCAACAAGATCGTTAATAAAAACTACGAAAAGTAAAGACCCCAGATGAGAACTTTGGGGAACTCCTGATGTGATAGAAACTGGTGTAGATAGGTGCCCTTTTATACTAACAAGCTGACTTCGATTATTTAAATAAGATTTTAACCATCGCAGTAGGTTGCCATGTATACCATAGCTCTCAAGCTTACTGCATAGGATAGAGTGGTTAACTTTATCGAATGCTTTAAGAAGTCTGTATAAATAGAGTCAACTTGACCAGTATTAGCGAAAGCACTACAGATATAATTTTTATATTCTAGTAAGTTACTGACCGTGGATCTGTTTGCAATGAAGCCGTGTTGCCTGAGAGATAAGTAAGGTTTGAAGTGAGAGAAAAATGTATTATAGAGAACGGAATCAAAGAGTTTTGCAAAAAACTACAGTATACTGATTGGCCGATAATTTTTGCATTCTGTCTTATCTCCAGATTTATGAACAGGTATGACGTGTGCAACTTTCCAGTAGGTGGGAAATGTTCCTGATTTTACAGATTTATTAAACAAAATATAAAGTGGTTCACTAAGTTCCATAACGCATGATTTAACAAATGAGGGAGGGATGCCGTCAGGGCCCGGACCCTTATCTTTATCAAGTTCCTTAATTTTGGCTATAACCGTCTTCTTTGAAAGGTCAACATCACCTGGACTATGGTTCAGTGTGGGTGAGATGCCCGAGACATCTGTACTAATCTGCTCAAATACAGAGCTGAAATAATCTGAGAAAAGTTCACAAATGTCACCCACATCTGAAGAGACATCATCACCATATTTCATGGTCGCAGGTATTGAACTAAAATAAAAATAAATAAATAAATAAATTTTTTATTCAGATAATAACACCCTATTTACATGTGTTATACTTCTGCCAAACTGCAGAGCAGTTTGTTGGCAGAGGATACTCCCTTAAATTACCAGACGGGTAAATATACTTACACATACCCATTTACGCACGGCAGCAAGTAAGTGGAAACAAAACCAGTATAAGCTGATCCAGCATACTAAGCCACAAGTTTCTGAATCCGGAGATTAGTTCAAGGTCAGAGTGTTTCCACTGACGTACAGCCATTCGTACTAATAACGATACAATTCATGCGTCAGATCAATTAGTTATTAATGATATGTTGTGTTACGATGCAAAGATTAGGTACATTACATTTTCAATTTACTTTTAATTTCTTTTAATAAAAATCCTTTAGTTTTAGACTTGAACAAATTGAAAGTTTTACATTTTTCTTTTATTTCATACGGTATATTATTATATATTTTAGGGACCAAGTGCTTCCTACTTCTCTGTGCATAATAATTATCACCACACGCAGGCACCTCTAGCAATTTTTTACTAAGTTTCCTTGCCAGCATAGGGTGATTTACATAATTTTTAAATTCTTCTTTATTGAACTGCTCTAAAGCCAACAAAAACACCACCCTCTCATGAACCGGCAACATACGGCATTCCACGAACAATTCTTCGTAATCAGTTTTTTTACAGCGTTCTTTTGTTTTTTTATCTACTAAAAGCTTCATAAACCGTATCTGAATTGATTTGATCTTGTCTAAATAAGTTTTAAATGTCCTCCCATAGCTTGCCAGTCCATAAGAAAGGAGGGAGTCTACCAGCGCATAGTATAAAGTAAACAATGTAGCCCTATCTAATACAAATTTTAACTGGTGAAATTTTATAAGTACAGTTCTTAGTTTGTCACATAATTTGTTGATATGATTCTTCCAAGAAAAGTTGAAATCTGTTAATAAACCCAAATACCTATATTCTGACACAACTTCGATGCTTTTACATTGACAATTCTGCTGCACGCTGTGCAGGCACTCATATGTGTGGCCTATTATGTGTGGCGGACGGTTAACATGCCTGCTGTACGGGGATCGCACGTACATACATTTGGTCTTATTTATATTGATTACGATTCCATTGTCGTGTGCCCACTTTATGATGTTAGTAAAGTCCTCTTGGACTTTGTTTTCTATGACACTCAAATCTCTATCCGCATACAGTAGGCACGTGTCGTCCGCGTACATATATATGTTGCAGTTTCGAACTACATTGCACATACTATTGACATGCATGATAAATGCAATTGGACCGACCACGGAACCAGTGGGGACTCCGCACGTGACGTGCGCAGGCGCACCCCCGACGCCGTCAACGACAGTCTGCAGGGTTCTGTCCGTGAGGTACGCGCGAAGCCACCTATTCAACGGGCCCGCGATACCACACTCCTCCATAGCCTGAAGCAGCTGGTGGTGCCCTAAAGTATCAAAAGCTTTCTTGAAGTCTATGTACACCACCACCACCTGCTGCCGCTGTCCCAGACTCTCGTTGACGTCGTCCGCGAACCGAGCCAGAGCCGTCGCCGTGCCCCGCCCACGTCGGAAACCATGTTGCGAATTAGTTAAAATGTTATTTTTTTCCAAAAAAGTACTTATCTGTTCAACTATATATTTTTCAACAATTTTATTGACTACAGAAAGGATCGCTATAGGCCTATAGTTAGAATAATCGCTATGAGATCCTTGTTTATATATTGGACGTATTAAGGCTGCTTTTAGTATACAGGGATATACTCCTTTTTCTATACACAAGTTGATGAATAACGCTAGCACTGCACTTAAGTCGAATTTTAGTAGTTTTATTTCTTTCATCCTTATTTTGTCCAGCCCAGGTGACTTGTTGGCACTTAAGCTATTTATAATTTTTTCTATGGCCTCGGGACACGCTTTTTTAAACCTTAACGAGACCTCACTACTTTTAACATATTGCGACCTATCCAAGAACTTATAGTTACAGTCATGCTTGATGGTTAAAATTTCCTTCGTAAATGTTTCAGAAAATTTGTTACATATTACTTCTGTTTTTTCTAATTTACCTAGATACCTTAGGATAGTAGCATCCACACTCATCTTTTCTCTCCCTGTCCAAGCATTTATTTTTGTCCAAATCTTTCTTATATTCTTATGTTAGCTACAACCACCACGCTGCGCTGGCAACACCAACCCATCGCCTATATAAGCGGGCTGGACACCCGATGGGCCTCTCACTCGCTGCTCAACTGTTGGAACGATCGGACGTCTTAGGAGCGTTATAGTTACCCGTTGTAGCTAGGTTGTATGTAGCCCTTTTAGGTTTCCTGAATATTGTCCTTGTTGTGTTAATTTAATAGAAGTTCGGTTTGTCATAAAATGTGGTGTTATTCCAATAAAATGTTGGATAGGTTCATCTGTGCCTCATTTCCTAAGAACAACCCATTTGCCTTCTGGTTTGTAAAATCAGAAGTGTGTAGGTAAACTTCATGCGTCTTTGTTCGTGTTCCATCCATTTTGTTCAGTTTTTCGTGTTTTCTAATGTGTTGGAAAAATTGGAAATTGGAAGGTAAGTGGTGTTTATTGTTCTACAAGTCTGACCGTGCATATAGATCGACAAATCGCGACTATTCCCTGCATCAACGGCATTCCTGCGATCATATCTTCGTCTCATAGGCCACGTAATTATGGTGTTTTTCAACATTTGTGGATATACACAGCGATTGCTTCCGCTCAGCATCAGTATATTTCATTTCTTTTTGTCACGTAGACGATCCACAAGACATTCGAAGACATCGTGATTTTTCATATAGTTGGCGTCGCAACGGCGGTTATTTTAGAACCCAATATTTTGTTTGATGAGTATATTTAGGAATGAAGGTTGACTTATAATTTTTCTTCAAAGTTTTCTTAAGCAAGTTGAGATAATTTCACATGTTCTTTTTGCGTCAACCCGCAAAAGAGAATGCAAGACAGTCGGCCGGACGTGGGTAGTGACACATTGACCTCTAGTGATTCTAGTTTCGGTTGTTTGTACCTTTGTAGCGTGGCGCTAGTTCGGTTTATACAGGTTTTGATGTCAATTATTTGCTGTCGTGCATACAAAGTTGTTACCCGAGTTGTTACCACCAACTTTACTTGGCAGTCTGGAACGTGATTCCACGAATGTTTTACGAACGAGATACGCTGAGAAAATCGTCACGTAGTTGCACGTTGTTGTGAGCAAACCTTGTTTGTAGAGGAAGGTTGATATTTTCGGATGACTGTATGTGTTCAATAGGTGTGTGGTGAGAAAAAAAAAAGTCTCGTCCTTCTACAAAAGCGACTAGTAAACATTTTCGTTTTTAATTTGAATGTAGGTAGCAGAGCAGTTTTGCAAAACAAAAATTGTGTCTGTAGTTGTATTAGTTGGAATCGTGCATACTCGTACGAGGTCGTACGTAAGGTCAAGAAGGCCGAATCGTAGAAAGAAATGGTCAGGAAAAAGTGATTCTTGGGTTTACATGTGGATTTTTTATGTCAATTTTTTGTGCAGGAACATTTTAATTGATTGTTTGTGCACCATTGTGGGTAATTTTTCCGTAATTGGCAAAGTTTTTATTAAGTGGAGTACAGCATAGGTTGAGTTTTGTTCCTCGTTTCGTGGAATAGCCTCATAGCAACTAAATGGACAGAAGATGTTATTTTCACCGATGTGTTGTTCAGTTATTGAAAGGACTCACTGATTCAACAAAACGAGTGAAAAGTGGTGTTAAGCCGCAGATTATCTCGGTGTCTAGATCATTTATTGGTGTTGGTGTAAAATAAAAATAGTTGTTTGTATTTTTGTATCGATGTATTGGCGTCTTATTTGTGAAATACAGTGTTTGTGAAACACATTTGTGAAATAGAGACATTAGACTAGCGAGCAGTAAAGTTTCTTCGAGCTAGTGTGAGTCAACATCAAGCGAGATGGGCCAATATCTGCTAGTAGCCATTCTTGCTTTGTTTGTAATTGTCGACTGGTCATTGTCGATAGTCGTCGACACGCAGTGATAGTATTTTTGTAGCTGGAAATTGAACTTTCGATATTTCGACACCGTGGCATGATCACGGGTGAACCGGAGTATGTGGGTATGGTACTGTAGTGATCCTCCTCGAAAGCCTTCTTTTAGCAGAGCTGGCTGGCGAGTATTTCTAAAATTGAATTTGATTTCGAATAATGACGTCACGTTCTGAAAACAGTCGCCAGTCAACTCCTGCCCACGGCTGGGTACGGACGTTGCTATTAGCTTTCTATATAAAAAAAGAATATAAAACATAAATGCGAACCCACTGCGTTTAAATTAACCCCGGTCCTCGTGTTCGCTATAATGGTGGAGGCGCCGCCGTGCCCCTATTGCCATTTTATGTAGTGTTACAGTTACGCGGTCACCGGTCCTAAGTAAGACAAGAGGATGCTAATAAAGAAGATGATGCCCTGTATGTGAAGAAGATGATGCCCTGTATGTGAAGAAGATGATGCCATTTGATGACCACGACGCGTCATACTTTATGAGTGCCAATTTTTATGGACACGGCACGCATAACACGTGCCGTACAACTGTAAGCTAATTTTATATTGTCTAAAGCAGAGAATCACCCTCATCAAAGTTTTTTCATATTGTTCGTCATGCTTGAATTGGTTACAAACGTACCAATTTCGTATTCATTTGTGTTTGCAAGTCTCCAAGGCGACGGATGGCGACAGAGTAACTGCGCATGTCTTTTGGATGACAATCTGACAAAGATGTCATGTCATATTTTGTTTGTTTATAGTATTTGTTCATATTGCGTAGATAATATTACGTGTACAATATTATTTCTATAATCACGAAATATTGTCCTATAAAAAAATATAGATAAGCTAATTATGATTATAAATGCATTGTACGCAATATTGTAAATATAAAAAAGATATATGTATGTTTTTGTACTAAAATCTTTGTTAGCAGGTTTTCTCTATAGTTTTTCACTTTTCTAGTCAAAGAACCTCTCATATAGTTAAAAGCGTGAGTTATAAATGTTTTACTTGACGATGTATGTATAGATGAAAGACGTCCAAAAACGTATTCATGGTGTCCTAACTTTATTTTGTACTTAACACTAATTCTCTTTTTCATGTTATACTATGCTCAATGAGTTGTGATATCGAGTGTCGATATCCTTGGATGCGCTTCAGCGTGTCCACATCGGTGATCGCTAACCATGAGCGACACCACTAAGATGGCTATCCTGACTGACGACTGATGGCGGACGTGCTACTTCCGACCATCGCATCGCCAGCAGAGCTAGGCTGCAAGCAGCTCTTCAGCCATCTCAAAAAAGAAGATTGTTTTATTTTTGCTATCCATGTATTAATAAATTTATTTTTTGGGTTTGTTCATTAGGGTTGTAATTGCGAACGATTGCAACTTTATTGATCATCTGGGAAAGAAAAACGGGGTGTTTTTTGGATGTTTGTAATTATGATTTAATTACAATCATTCCTTGGTTTGTTTATTTTATTCTACTACCTGGTAACAAAAAAAAAAATTGGTAATAAAAGATTTTTCAATGGTAAAGTTCTAATAATGGTATGGTATGTCCTATGGACGGTATTATTGTTTGGTAATCTACAGGTAACGTGTTATGATGACGGTAAACAAGTAAGTATCGGTATTTTCTTTAAAGTCTATACTACAGACATAACTTTCTAAAGATTTTTCTAATAATTTCAATAAAGAGTGGGTTCAGTTAGGATAAATGTCACAGTTTTCATTATCGGGGAAGAACATAGGTACAACTATTATTAAATTATATTATTAAATCATATGTATTTAGATAGTGGGTCTGGATCAGGCTCAAGTATCGTGTTTGTAGCTGGTATGACTACGTGTATTTTTCTAGCTTTGCTTCCGCTTTACATCGGCCGCAGGCCATATGATGTTAACTAGATTTCAAATTATGATGCTTTTGGAAAAACATCACTTTTTGGGGTTAATTAGTTTTTGGGATTAAAAATATAGGTTGGCTTGATGGGATATATTGTTGCCTCTAATTGTTATCTTGTACAACCACTTTTATGCCCATAGGGTTAGTGGGTGGCTTTTGTTGGGTCACAGTATCTTGGGAGCATCTTAGGGTAGCTTTTGTCTCAATTTGGCAACGCCTTTATTTTATTTGAAAGAGAAAGGTATATCAGTAATGTCACTGACATTATCCAGCCGCAGGCTGCATAATTTAACGCGTAGCGTTTTTCAAGCGTTTTCCTTATGTCAAATTGACTTTCATCAGCCGCAAACTTCTAGACAAACTCAGAGCGTTTTTTCTATGTCAATGTCTAATGTGGGAACATTTTATTTTTTTAGGATGAGTATAGAGTAGGAAGTTTTCTTTTTTAATTTATGTAAAGGTTCCATGAATTACGAAAGAGAATGTTTTATATTATTGGATGTCAAACTTTATTTGTCAAAGAGCATAGTATCAGTTATTTTCTTAGAGACGTAACTAGTAAAATAATTTTAGATTTGATCTAAGATAGTTCTTTTTTCAAAATTTTTACCATTGTATTTTTTGGTTTAGCAAGTAGTAAAGCGTAACACCTGTTGTGGTGTAATTTTCGGTGGTTTTGTGCACCGTAGTTCATGAGATTACCGAAACTGAAAGCAACAATGTTTTGTCACATGAGCTAGATATTAGCAATATTTTGCAGGGTTATGTTATGCTTGCATTTGTAATATTTTCCACCATAGGTAGGTAGATTAGGGAATTATTTGTACAAGAAATTTCCAAGCTTCACTCGGAAATTTCTTTGCCCGGGGGGAGGATAATGTAGTGATCCTCCTCGAAAGCCTTCTTTTAGCAGAGCTGGCTGGCGAGTATTTCTAAAATTGAATTTGATTTCGAATAATGACGTCACGTTCTGAAAACAGTCGCCAGTCAACTCCTGCCCACGGCTGGGTACGGACGTTGCTATTAGCTTTCTATATAAAAAAAGAATATAAAACATAAATGCGAACCCACTGCGTTTAAATTAACCCCGGTCCTCGTGTTCGCTATAGTACCGACTTTCCTTTGAGATTACGTGGGGCGACACGAGATGTCTCGCTGGACCTGCTGACTTGGAGAAGATTACGGAGAAGATGAATTAGCCCTCTGTACAGGGTTACAACAACGACTTATGTGCTATATGTGGTGGCCGCAAAACGATGGGGTTATGCGTGAATTTGAGTAAGGTTACATTCGTACGCCAAAAATAGATTGGTAACTAAGGCCCGTATTGATAAATCCCTCTCAAAATCTTCCCCAAGACCATGTCAGCTGACTTAATTATCAAGATGCAATTAGCATCTCAAGATCTTGCTAATTAATAAACTTCTATCTAAATATCAATCTCAAGTGTCCGTCTTTGAGTCAAACGTCAAAAGAGCAAAAAGAATTTGTCTGCGTTTTGAGTTAAGTTTCGTTTATAAATTAGTGAGTGCGTTTTTAACACTCAAGTGATAATTGCTCCGAGGACAGCTACTCAATTTCTGTTTATTAATTAATGCAACACCTCAAGATACCCCTTAAGGACAATCTTACACTTAAGCGGGATTTATCAATTCGACCCTAAGTAAGTAGGTATCCATTTGTTTAAAGGTAAGCCAGTTTTTGCCAACAAGCAAAAGAGTTCTCATTATTTCTACCCACTTTTTGTCTTTATATATCAATGAGAAACGGACGTGAACTGAGTCTGTAAATTGTTCTCTTTTGTCACATTACAAAATTGGGAAACAGGTTATGATAACAACCTAAAAGTGTGACCGAAAGTGCTAAGACATATCGATCATTTTCCGTGCTTCGGAAGATATGGCGAGACTTTGGCTACTGTTACTGTTAAGTTTAGGTAGTAAATCCCTAATAAGGAATTAGAATAGTACCTACCTACAAAGATAGTTTCAAGTTTGTGATTTTTTGTGTAATGTTTGTGTAGGTAGATGAGCTACCAGAATAATGCAAAAGCAGTCCTAAATTGGCTTTCAAAAGATACCAACAGTGTTTCTGTGCATTCGTGCGAGATTGGATGCTCTCAGCTTTGCTTTTTACTAAAGTTCTTATTTTAGTCTGTTTTAGATGTGATCTGAAGGTATACTGCTAGAATCAAAGATACAGTATTCTAGCAGAAGTGGGATGATCCATGAGAGTGAATTTCACAAACTGCCGCTGACATCAGAGATCAACATTTTATGTGTTGGAAATGACAGTGATTCCAATGAGGTACACAAAGCTATGAACTCGGTAAGGTTACACCAATTATTATGTATCTGACTTAGATCTTTTTATGCCATGATGTAGTCTTCGTGGCGAGGCAAAATCTGTGAAAAGTTATAGAACCAGTGTACTAAAAGTTAAAACACAACGCTTATTTAGGTAACCGTTTAAAGGGCAAAACTATAAATGGTCAGGTACGGCCGAGCAGTAAGTGCTGCTGCTGAAGTGCTGACGTTTGTGGCTATTCATGGTTCTTATGCATTCTTGAACGAGGCCACTATTTAAAGCTACAAGCGTTCCTGTTATTTGTGCGTAGATTTATAGATCTACTTTTCTACCTGTTTAGTCTTACATTGTGCTTTTGTTTTTATGTTTTATGAGTGTTTCGGCTAGCTGAGTAGCTGGCGAAACCTGATCTATCGGGATGGGTCTTCCTGTCCAAAGCTTTTCGGCTGGCTGAGTGGCTGGCGGCAACTGATCTATCGGGATGGGTCTTCCTGTCCAAGGCTTCGCAGAGTACCGGCAAGCTGAATTCTGGCGTGTGCTGCCCGTACAAGGTTACGTGCGTGCTTCACCACCACCGCTACGAGCTGGAACTTCTGGTGCTGTGGCTTACGTCCACTGTGCCTATGGTTTGTCTGGACAATGTCTATGGCTTGTGTCACCGGGTTGTCGTTTAATAAGCCTACGTCCATTGTGCCAGTGGTTTGTCTGTTTTCAGGTTGTTAAAGCCTACGGCCACTGTGCCCACGACTTTAACGGCTTGAGTCTGATATCAAGCAGAACTTTGGGCCTCTGATATCCGAAGGCGGGGTAACCCCTGTGCTTCCAACGATCTGGTTTTTGAAGGCGGGTAGCCCCTGTGCTTCCAACGATGTTGCTTACAAAATCATGGATGGAAATGGTAATGAATGACCTATCCATGGATTTGTAAGGTTACTACTGGTGTGAAAATCTCCATTCACGCCGTTCTTTTCTATGGGACTACTTATGATGAGAGTCCGGAATTTCATCATAATGGGTTTCATTATTCCATTTAGAGTTATTTGTCTGAAACTTTGTGTCGATAAATACAGATGTCCTCAACAGAGTAACTTCTATGGTAGCAAGAGTGCACACTTGTTATCATACTGGTTCAATAACGAAATTAACAAACTAAGATCCATACTCGCCAGCTTACTACTTATTTCAGACCAATAACATTTGTGTACTAATCTGCATCAAATTCTGTGTTGCCATTCATGTGCTTAGATACTGATGACGAGTTCCATTATGTGTATGGAGCGACATAGCGAACCCGGAACTGACTGCTTCGGGAGTGTCGCGCCGTTTCATTCCCGCTGCGTCGTGTGGTGCGGTGCTGCCGGGTAGAGCACTCGGGAGGTGCTGCAGCAGGGTGCCACAGGACCGGCTCCCATCAGCAGCCGCAGCCGTCACATACTCTTGTCGGCCTGCACTTCAACCGGACGCAAGACGTATCAACAAACTTGGTTCTGATGACAATGAAGAGATGCAGCCAGGACAGCTACTTCGAGTGACGTGGCTTGGTCATGTTCAAAAGCCATCGTGGACGCTGGCATGTCAGGAGAGGCCGTGTTAGCTACAACCACCACGCTGCGCTGGCAACACCAACCCATCGCCTATATAAGCGGGCTGGACACCCGATGGGCCTCTCACTCGCTGCTCAACTGTTGGAACGATCGGACGTCTTAGGAGCGTTATAGTTACCCGTTGTAGCTAGGTTGTATGTAGCCCTTTTAGGTTTCCTGAATATTGTCCTAGTTGTGTTAATTTAATAGAAGTTCGGTTTGTCATCAAATGTGGTGTTATTCCAATAAAATGTTGGATAGGTTCATCTGTGCCTCATTTCCTAAGAACAACCCATTTGCCTTCTGGTTTGTAAAACTTATTACATTTTAATATTTCTTCTTTTCTGTATTCATTTTTAGCTCTAAATATAAATTTATTTACCCTATTTCTATACCTATTATATTGCAGTCTTAAATTCATATCATTAGGTTTTCTTTTCCAATTTTTAAATAATTTGTCCCTTAAACTAATCATACGTTTTATTTTTTTACATATCCAGGGTTTAGTATGACGCTTCTTACGAATAGGAATTTTAATTTCCGACTTCTTATAAATACTAGAAAAAACTGCACACAATCTGTCATATAGTTCTAGAGGGCATACACAGTCCATGAGTTCCTTCCACGACACATTAGTTAATTCTGTGGCGATTTTACTATCACATAATCGAGTGATGTAAGATTGCTCACCAGTTCTGTCACAATCCGAGACATTCGTAAGGCTCAGTCCTATTGGATAGTGGTCCGATAACTTACTTGTGATCACATACGAACTTGTAGTACGCGGGCTACGGATCCACGCGTGGTCAATACACGTGCGCGTCACTATATTTCCATATACTTCCTCGCGCGTTACATCTCTTATGGCACATTGCATACCTAACTCACTCATATTATTGCAATAGGCACTGATAACGTTTCCAGAACCGGTTTCACTCAACAAATTAATATTTGTATCGCCTAACAAAATCACTTCACAGCTTGGGGGAATACTCGATAAAAATTGATGTATTTCCTCCAGGAAACCCATTTTATTCGTCTTCGGAGGTCTGTATGCGATAACAATATGTATTGTTTTTCCATCCTGTAGCAACTGCCCATGTAATCCTTCACAGTAATTATATCTAATTAATTGAGCGCTGAAATTGTATTTTTTCTTCACATATAATAAAACTCCGCCTCCTCTAGTAGTTTCCCTCGTATTAATGTATGTATCGTAGCCATCCAACTTATACATAGACAGTTCATGCTCTCTTATGTTTATCTCTGTCAGTGCGATGATATCCAGCTTCTCCCTACACATATTTAGCCATATTTGTAACTCATTAAAGTTTTTTCTCAGGGATCGTATGTTCAGATGAAAGACGTTTAGGTTATTGCTCTGTAAATCCTTTTGCCAATAATAAATATTTTCATATTTAGTGTATTTTATTCCAGTATCAATATGTATCGCTTGATCATCGAATATTAAAGAAAAGGTTACCCTTATAATAATAAATCACAAAGAAAGAATTTTATTCATCTTCTTCATTTTGTTTTGAATAATTATTTATGTCGTTAAGTGTACGTACCACACGTATCTTGGTATCTCGGGGTCATCTTTTCTCATCAATACCCTGCCGTTTTGCACCCATATATACTTAAATAAAGGTTTTAACTCACTTTTGGCGGTCCAGAGTAAATTGCGAGTGTAGTTTGTAAGATCTTCATTGACATAGATACGTTGCTTATCTCCATTGCCAAATACATCATCATTCGTTAACTTGTGGGTTTTTCTAGTAGCTAACCATTGGTCGCGGGCATCACGCGTAGCCAGCGTGATCACGATCGGGCGCGGCTTCTCCGTGCGCGTTTCGTCGCGTTGTTTTTTGCCGAGGGCCGCGGCGGTGCCGGCGCCTACCCACTTTATTTGGCTGACATATTTGCTATCCATACCCAATTGATTCGCTATCTTCTTCACAGAATCTTCTAAGTTTTCCTTATTGATTCCTTGCAACCCGTACAACTCGACATTGTTTTATTTCTCCTTAGTTTCTAAATAAGCCACCCTTTCTTCCAGCGCCTTATTGCAGATCTCCAGGTGCAGGTTTTGGTGCTCCAATGCCTTTATCTTTTTATCTGTTGCAACTTTGCTTTCTATCAGATCCTGATACTTTTCGGCATAGAAACTGATTTCTTCCGCCATCTCTTCCAGCGTTTTTTTCATGGTAAACACTACGGCGAGTTTATCGTTGACCGCTGCCAATATTTTTTCCGGTGTGGCCCTTGCCATCTCCAATGGTATTGAATGGTCAACCTTTGGCTTTGGTGAATCCTGGCACTCATCACATAATTGGGTACTCAAGAACGCATTTATTTTCCCGGCGCATTTTTTGTGATAAACACCTTCACATTGACCTTTGCACTGGACCTTGGAAACGGCCTTTACACGAGACAAAGATCCTTGGCAGAGTTTACACAGCACCATGGTGTAACACGAAAATTGATCAACAAAATCAACAACTCGAAATTGATCGCACGAACAATGTATCGTTACCGGCGCTAGCGCATAAATAGGTCAGCGCGTCTACACGGCGGGAGTGCGGCCGGCGAACTGTGATCTGTATCCTTTCTTACTATGAACATATCGAAAAAACTGTTTGACATTATGACAGATTGAGTTTTCCACAGTGGTTTTATATTTTTGGTAACATTTCTCCATAAGAATCTTGCACTTCACTCGTAGCGAGTCGAAAGAGTCATAGTCACGAGGATTATTATACATTTTGTAGCGCTTATGTAATTTAAGTTTTTCTTTTAATCGTCTTATCAAACCCGGACTGAACCAGAAAGGAAAGGTATTCTCTTTGTCGCATATTTTGGGAGTATGTTTGTCTATAATGTTATTTAATATAGCGTAAAAGTTCTGCAATGCAATATTGATATCAGGATTCTGTAGGACTTCCTGCCAGTCTACGACATCAAGCTCTTTACGAAAATTATTGAAGTTACATTTACGAAAGTTTGGTCTTCTGATGGGATTAGATTTAATTAGTTTAGAGTATGGGGTAAGATCCGTCAAAGATAAAAGCAAAGGTGGGTGATGGTCGTCAGCACGACTTAGCGCGCAAGCCTCACTGACGCTCACTGAGGAGGAGGAAGAAAGGATCAAGTCCAGAATTCGATTATTTTTATTGGGAATATGGTTGAATTGCTTTAGATTGCACAATGAGACAGTTTCAAGTAAAAGCTTAGATTTCTCATCGTTTTTTGTAGGGACTGGCGTCATTTCTACAGATCCAGGAGAGTGGGTCCAACCTACACTAGGCGTGTTAAAGTCACCAATCAACAAAAATACAGAGCTGTTATTAGAAGTTAACATTTTGTTTTGAAAGTTCGAGTAAAATATCTCTAATCTTGTGAGATCTAAGTCTGGAGGCAAATAGCATAGACAAATAAAAAGTTTACGGTCAGGGCTTAAATTGATGCTTACCCATACATCCTCAACTTCGCTTTCCCACTCGGTAATGCGATTGGCAGTCAATGATTTGTTTATGGCAATCGCCACTCCACCTCCATCTCTTTTACTTATGCTCGTAGTTACACGGTCTCTACGGAATATCATTACCTACAGTCCAGAAATTCACCATCAAAAACGCCTTCATTTAAGTTAGTTTCTGTCAGACATAAGATGTCATGGTTGCTGTTGAGAATGTTAAGGTACACATCATCTAATTTACTTCTGATACGATTAACGTTTTGATAAAATACAATCAGTGTTAATGAGTAAATTACTTAACATAAAAACCAAACAAGAATAGAATAAGGAGAGAAAAAGATAAAAAGGTTGTATTACAATTTCTTTAAGCAATCAATGTTTTTGATGTGGATTGCATTAGATTCGTCATTTTTACGAATGAAGACGCGACCGAACTTAACCCATAAATAGTCGTATTGTTTAGCAGCTTTAACCTTCTTTGCTTCATTGTAGAGATGTTTGCATTCAGGAGAGACATGTTCCATGAGATATATTCTTGTATTTCCAGACAGACCGAGATGAGAAGTATTAAGTTGTTCTTCTTTGTCCTTCTTGCTTTTATTAAAGCGTCTTGCCATCGACAGTACAGTGTCCCGAAGCCGAGGGGATGACATTGTTACTGAGATATTACGAGGACGGTTGGAAGAAGATTCCATTTTGGCCACTCTTCTACAAGCCAATATGCTCATCTCGTCAATGTTCAGCCCTATCGCAGAGCAAAGCTGTTTAAAAAGTATCAAAACGTTCTCAGACCTGCTCTCAGGTACAGCTTGAAGTTCCACATTATGGCTGCGCGACAGATTTTCCACAGATGACAAGCGGGTGCTCATCTTATGCAGATCCAACTGCAGCTTGACGTTATCTGATTCGAGTTGCTTTATGATACGGTTTTTTTCAGTGATACGGGCTTCAAAAGATTTTTGTTCAGCACATATGAGATCGGTTGTAGCAGTGAAATCCTTTTCAAGACCTTTAACAGCCGTTTCAATTTTGTTGTTGAAGTCGCTTTCGAGTTTTGATATTGCCGCATTAATTTCGGTAGAAATCATGAGTTTTACATCTTCCCTTAATGCTGCGCGAAGGTTCAACATGGCAAAGGAGTCTGGGGAAAGCTTTTCATCGAAGAGATCACTAATATCTTTTATAGAAAAAGCCATCTCGGGGGTAGAAAAAGCTTCTGGAGAAAGGTAGCGTGTACCTGGTTGCTTAGCGACCGATGCGGATACGGTGGGTGTATTCTCGTCGTCGTCGGAGAAGGTGAGGGTCTTAGGAATCGGGCAGGTGACAGGCTTTGTATTTAGAGGCTGTGTGATATCTTTTGAGGCAGTGTTGCAGTTAGAGCAAAGCCAGCTGGTTCTTAATTCATCGGCGCGTTCATTAAAGTCTTCCGACGATATTTTTTGGCAGGAATAGTGAAAGCTACTTCTGCACTTAGTACATTTAAGTACACAAGCCCGTGTGACTTTATTATTACAAATACGGCACTTCATAATATTCAGCGACAAAGCGTGAAGATGCAGGAAGCAAGTAGTGGAGACCTCTAGTGGCTAGCTTTTATATTAAAAGTTTTCGGATAGCACAGCTAGCGTAAAGCACCGGACTTGACAGTGGGCGATTAAAGAACCCAAGGCTCAAGCGCCATCTAGTATCAAGCAGCAAAACAACTATGATTTGCGGGAAGACGCCAATCGACTAAGCATGAGGGTCGATGGTTCATGAGTCGCTCTCTCTCGAAGTAAGTTGCAGGTACATAAATATAATTATTTTAGCAGTATTACTCTTCACATGTTGTTAAATAATCTTGTTCAGTTATGCGATACGTGATATCAATTTTCTGTTCAATTAGAAACTGAAACAAAGGCATGAAAAAAAAAACTCGGGAGACTCGAAAAACCGGCTTCGGTCAAGCGAGTATTGCATAGCGCAGGTTGTAGCAGCTTAACAGCCATAGACATCCACAGCTGGACAGCAGTCTTTTTCCAATATTTTTACGACAACAGTGTGTCACATGTACCTACTTACCTTAAATTATTATTCTTATTAAACCTTTGTCCTATTATATCTTTTCTTGATAGAAAAAGATATTTTATATTTAAAAATACCTACCATAGAACTGGTCTCATTTTGTCGATTGGTACCTAAACGATTAAGTTATATAAAACGATTGTAACAATATGTATATTCCAAGTAAAGGTAAATCGATAATTGAGATATTGTTTAGTTGCGTACTGTGAGGCTTCAACTTGAAATATAAGGTTATAATTGCTTTGGAAATAGTAACTACCTACATCAAGGTTACTACGTATTATGACCTAAAATCTGACTTCAGGCAGAATTAGCAATGTTTGTTCATAAAAAAAAATATTTTATCCAAAGCCGGCTGCAGCCAACACGGGTGTATGCCGAAGGGATGAATCGTGATTGTTTACATGTTAACTACCTACTCGTTATGCGACGATCTAGATCTAAAGTGCAGTTTGGATGTCGTGTTTGGCTTAATTTGCAACAAATATGTTCCGTTTCCTACCTGAGATACTTTCCTTCCAATCTGCTTCTTGTTTTGGATATATTTTTGAAGTTAGTTTCAGTAGTGCGTAAACATGCGAAAACAATAAATAAATGGAATCTAGTCTCATTTTTTCGATTGGTACCTACTATGTAAAATCGTTTGTACCTACACACACCCCATTACGGGTCAAGCTTGTCACTCGCAAAGCGAGTCTGGCCCGTACGTCTATTGAGACAAGAAAAGCCTAAAGTGGCAAAAACGTTCAAAAGTGGCGATAGTTAAGACTAAATAGTCATAGTGACCCTCTATTATAACAGATAAGTAACTGTTCTTTCATGCTTGTGCAAACCTTATAACTATCACTAAACATAAATACCAAGTAACAAAGTAGAAGAAAAATAGAATCCTAACCTAGACATAGGCAGTGATAATACTAGTCACAGCTTTAAAAAGGATGTTGGTTCAACGCTTAAGTAACTATTTAGTCAATGCCTATATTGCTAAATTTATTCAAATAAAATGAAGGTTAGTGATTGGAAAAATTAAATTGATTTTTCTGTCATACCCGTCCCATTTCTATGGTACTTGTTAAGGGTATGTTTACACATGACTACTTATTAAAGGTTTCTTTACATGTCGCATGCTGTTTTTGTATGCACAATTATTAATTCATGTGGTGCCTGTCTATGATGTAAGAGGTATCTAAAACGTGACAACATACCTACTTACTTACTTTGTGAAATTAGGTGAAAAACTGCCTTTTTCTCCCGGTAGGTGTCGCATAAGCGACTGTGCCTTGTCATCTGTCAAATCTCGTATATTTTTTATATACGAGATCTCGTATTTCGTATAATTTAGGCAATTTTCTTAGTAATTTAGCTATCTAGGTATATTAGAAATCTTTACCGAGGCCATTCCACTTACACAAATGTAAAAATGTTAGAAATGTTACATTCTTATTTAACACTACTATTAGGTTAGGTAAATTAAAATCTAAGGTAATGAGTAATGAAAAGCGCCTTATTTTACAACTTTACCTCTCAAAGTACGATTGTATTTCATGTCTATTTAGAGGAGGTAATGGAGAATCCGCATTTATATCCTTGAAGGAAGCTCCTGGTGGGCAGTGGTATATGGGGTCATTGCTTTCATTGCTAGGGTCAGAAAAAGCTTTGAAATCAAAGTTTCGGTCATATGCCTCTAATCTGTAAGCAAATAAAGTACATTAAACAACAAGATCATTAAAAAAATGCAAGTTTTATTTTTATAACCTCAAAAATATTATGTGCTTACCGTTTTATTAATTCAGCCTTTTTCCCAGTGGTTGAAGCATTTCGAGTTCGCAACTCTCTTTTTAATTCCGGTACTGTCATCAAAGAATACATATTTTGTTCAATTCACATAAATTAGACGACGTTTTGTTGACAGCACAACAGCCCAAGATAAAACAAGGCACAGTCTATGCTGGCGCCATCTGCAATATGCTTTGCGTTTTTCTCCTCATTGGTATAATTGAGGTATTACTAAGATTATGGTGAAAAAAGAAAGTACCTACCTTGAATGGTAGTGTAGGGGTGTAACCGACACATTAATGTAAAATTATTTGTCAGCATTTTTGCCTCGCCTCGTAGAGCGCGTCAGTCGTCGCTCGCGTGTCCTACCTAGTAGCCGGTCCATAAGGACAAATTAATTGTTAAACTGTAACTCATTTCTGTGCCAATATACTCGGACTTTCGTGAACTGCCAAACTGTCTTTTCATCGAACACTATAACCCTAAAATCCTTCTGATCTCCAACGCATCACTAACCCCACATTGGTGATTCCCTGTGTGTGAATAGACTTTATTGTGCGCACTTTAATCGAGGGCGACTCAACTTACGGCTAGCTAGGTAGGAACATACTTACATACCGGTATCGCGTATCTATACGTAGTGCACATATCCTTCATCGGCGCGCTCCACGGACCGCGTTCTTTAAAATGTCGAACGACCACGATAACGAGCACCAAGACCAGAACCAGGACCAACAGCAAGACGCGAAACCTGACGTCGTGCTGATTTCGGTAGCTTCGCGAATTTCGGACTTCTGGACCGATCAACCGGCATTGTGGTTCATACAATATGAAGCGGCGGTCTCGCCTCAAAAGGCTAGTGACGAGTCGAAGTATCAGCTACTCATCTCCAAACTTGGCAAGCGGGTAATCCAACAGGTATCGGATTTACTGGCCACACCACCGAGCACCGGCAAGTACCTAGCTCTTAGGCAACGTTTGATGAGCGTGTATGAAGAGTCGGAAAGCAGACGCATACAGAAGCTGATAAGTGACATGCAGCTGGGTGACCAAAAGCCTTCGCATCTCCTTCGGCATATGAAGAGCCTAGCGGGCGACAAAATTAAATCAGACGCCTTACTGGTTCTATGGCAGAACCATCTTCCAGTTACGGTCAGAAGCGTGCTCGCCGCCACCTCGCACAGCAGTCGCGGACAAAGTGATGGAAACGAGCAAACCGATCGACGTAGCCGGCATATCGCAGCAGGACTCCAGCAGCTTGGCTGAAATAGTGCAGAAGCTATGCATCGAGGTAGCGGAACTTTGAAGGAATAGCCGACAGCGTGAGAGGACGCCTAGGGGGCGGACGTCACGTTCCCAGAGCAGTCGACGCACGAACGACGGACGTTCTTCATAAACAGATCATATCACTTCATACCGATTAATCCCGCTGATATAGAGAAAATCGCTATCATCACGCCATTCGGATTATTCGAGTTTACGAGAATGACATTTGGGCTCAGGAATGCAGCACAAACCTTCCAACGGTTTATGAACCACACCGTTCTTCAAGGCTTAGATTTTCTATTTAGTTACATTGATGACGTCATAATAGCAAGTGACAACGAGGAGCAGCACAAAGAGCATCTTCGTCTTCTCTTCGAACGCTTAAACAGGTACGGTATAACTATCAACTTAGCCAAATGTTGCTTTGGGCAAACCGAGTTAGAGTTTGTAGGTTTTTACGTCTCAACTGACGGAATTCGACCACTCAACGAGAAGGTTAAGGCTATCGTTGACTACCCAAAACCGAAGAATGTTAACGAACTACGACGATTTTTAGGTATGGTTAACTTTTACAGGAAGCACATACCACACGCAGTCAAAAGTCAATCTTTTTTGACAAGTTATTTACATAACGCAAAAAAGAACGACAAAACACCGATAACTTGGACACCGGATGCAGAATCAGCATTTCAAGAATGTAAGTCGCAACTGGAGAATGCAGTCACGTTGTCGTACCCGAGTGCTGATACGACGTTAGCACTAATGTGTGACGCATCGGACACATCGACCGGGGCCGTTCTTCAACAACTAGATAAAGGTGTGTGGAAGCCCTTAGGTTTTTTCTCCAAACGCTTATCGGACACACAACAGCGCTATAGCACATACGATCGTGAGCTACTAGCTATATACGCCGCCATCAAACATTTTCGTAAGTTATTCGAAGGACGACCATTGGTTATCTACACTGACCATCGACCTTTAGTACATGCTTTTTCGAAAATAGGTACAGATTCTGAAACACCAAGAAGAACCAGTCAGTTGTTATTTATTAGCGAGTTACAACCGACATACGTCACGTAAGTGGTAGGAACAATGTTGTAGCGGACGCCTTATCGCGCATTGCTACAATATCGTGTCCCACAGTTCTCGACTACGAGCAACTAGCAGAGTCGCAGAAATCTGACACCTACGTTACTCAGTACCTCGAGGCAGGCGATAAAGCGAACAACGAGGTGATCATTAGAAGCATATTTTTGCCCACTTGTGACTGCAGTATTTATTGCGAAATGTCAACATCACGTGCTAGACCCTACCTACCCGAAACATTCAGGAAAGTAGCGTTCGATAGCTTACATAATCTTAGCCATCCAGGCATTCGATCGACGCGCAAAATAATCGGCGAAAGATTTTTTTGGCCAGGGATGAACATCGATATAGGCAAATGGGCAAAAACATGTATCAAATGTCAGCGAGCGAAAGTCAACAGACATACTATATCGGAGTATGGTCAATTTCAACATGCAGATCGTTTCGAACACATCCACGTAGACATCGTAGGACCTCTACCAATATCGAGAGACGGATATAGGTATTGCGTCACTATCATCGACAGGGGTACGCGTTGGCCAGAGGCTTTTCCCATCACGGATATAACCGCGGGAACGGTCGCAAAGGTTATATACGACGGCTGGATCACGCGTTACGGTTGCCCCGTAAGACTTACCTCAGACCAAGGTCGGCAGTTCGAGAGCCAGCTGTTCGGCGAATTGCTTAAGTACCTAGGGGTAAAAAAGGTAAGAACTACTAGCTACCATCCTCAAGCAAACGGGCTAGTAGAACGTTGGCATCGCGCCATGAAAGCATCGTTGATGGCACGTCTAGACTCTGACTCATGGGTTGACGAGCTACCAACGGTACTTTTAGGCTTCCGTGCAGCGGGCCGCAGTGAGAATGGCATCAGCCCAGCACAATATACATTCGGTAAGACTTTACGATTACCTAGTGAGTTTTTTGAGTCAACAAGCGATCCTGTGCATGGTGACCCAAATAGCGTTATCGATAACATACGCGACGCTATTTGTAAATTATAACCAATTTCGGACACTCATTCGTGTAATCGCAAATTTTTTGTGCACCCAGATTTACAAACGTGCACCCACGTGTTTGTAAGAGACGACGCAGTCTGGAGACCTTTAAAAACACCGTACGACGGCCCATATTTGGTCATCAAGAGAGGTCTAAAGGCTTTCGAACTGTAACTTACAAACAGGCGGGCAAACATCTCGATAGATAGGCTGAAACCGGCGTACCTATTGAACGTTCCCGATAGCACGGTTGCGTCACCAAGCACAGAGAACGCGCAGCAAACAGTACGAGGCAATGTATACGATAATAACCAACCGGCGAAAATCACGCGCAGCGGTCGTGTCGTCAAGCCGCCCGTACGGTTTATTGAAGTAGGTTAATTACTTTTATATAACGTAACATTAGCATTGTTCTAAGATAGTTAGAATAATGTTTGCGAAAGTAGTTTTTTATTGGCCATCCACGTCTTATTTTGACAGATGATATTTCTTGTAACACTGTTTAAATTGTAATAAATGTTTAAAAAGTCAAAAAAAAATTTCTAACTTTGTGCCTATCTATAGGAAAATAAAAACCTTATCGATAAATGTTTATTCAAAAGACAAATTTTAAGCATTGTCTGCGACATGTATGACCCACTTATGTATACCAAGTGTAATTCTGCGAATGTAATTTATTTTTTAAATTGTAAATAGGTTATTTTGAATCAAATTGATCGATTTCGCTCCAATTTAATTTGAAACAAAGTACAGTCGAGCTAGTTTTAAGAACTTGTAAAATTTTGCTCTAATTCTGTTTGTAACAAGTACAGTCGAGCTAGTTTTAAGCACTTGTAAAATTTTGAAGTGTAACTTTTAGTTCACCCTACCAAATTTTAGGGGGGTGTGATGTAGGGGTGTAACCCACACATTAATGTAAAATTATTTGTCAGCATTTTTGCCTCGCCTCGCAGAGCGCGTCAGTCGTCGCTCGCGTGTCCTACCTAGTAGCCGGTCCATAAGGACAAATTAATTGTTAAACTGTAACTCATTTCTGTGCCAATATACTCGGACTTTCGTGAACTGCCAAACTGTCTTTTCATCGAACACTATAACCCTAAAATCCTCCTGATCTCCAACGCATCACTAACCCCACAGTAGAACAGGTAGTTTGGCGAAAGCTGAACGGTACCTACAAGAGTGTGTGAGAGGTAGTTTGGTGAAAGCTGAACGGTACCTATAGGAGTGTGTAAGAGGTAGTTTGGCGAAAGCTAAACGGTACCTATAAGAGTGTGTAAGAGGTAGTTTGGTGAAAGCTGAACGGTACCTATAAGAGTGAGTAAGAGGTAGTTTGGCGAAAACTGAACGGCACCTATAAGAGTGTGTAAGAGGTAATTTGGCGAAAGATGAATGGTACCTATAAGTGTGTAAGAGGTAATTCAGCGAAAGCTGAATGGTACTATAACGAACACGAGGACCGGGGTTATTATAAAAGAAACGCCATGGAAACGCTTCGAACTTTGTTATATTATTTTTTTTATCGTATAGAATATCAACGTCCGTACCCAGCCGTGGGCAGGAGTTGACTGGCCATTGTTTTCAGAACGTGACTCCATTAATCGAAATCAAATTCAATTTTAGAAATACTCGCCAGCCAGCTCTGCTAAAAGAAGGCTTTCGAGGAGGATCACTACATTATTGTTTTCAGAACGTGACGTCATTATTCGAAATCAAATTCAATTTTAGAAATACTCGCCAGCCAGCTCTGCTAAAAGAAAGCTTTCGAGGAGGATCACTACAGTACCTATAGATTGATAGAACACTTTATTGCTCACAAAACAACAAAAAAAACAAATGTACATGGAGAACTTAACCTAATGTGGGTAAAGGCGGCCTTATCGCTGCAAGCGATCTCTTACAGGCAACCTTTGACCTTAGGGATACATAAAACCTTATACCTTTACTTGCTGTTGCCCGCGGCTTCGCTCGCGTGGATTTCGTATTTATGTTGTTACCGGTTTTCCGAAGCAATGATATATTTTCCCGTCATTTCGGGGTAATTTTAAACTAAGGAAAAACAGGACTAAACCTGCGCAAATCAATGAGTATAATTCAAGATCCAGCTGAATTTTATATAATATACAGACGTTACTCATAAATTACTCAGAACAAAGGAACTTAGCAGCAAATGTAAAGAGAGAGATGAGAGACGCCTTTATGTAATATTTCAAAACAGAGCCAATTCGCAGAAGTAATTGAGAAAAACTAAAACCCTCTCCCTCTCTCTCCCTCTCCACCCTTCCTGTCCCCCTCCCCCTTCCTCTGTCTCTCCCCCTCCCCATCCTCCGTCTTCCCCTGCCCCTCCCTCTCCCCCTCCCTCTCCCTAACCCCCTCCGCCTCTCTCTCTCCCTCCCTCTCCCCCTTCCCCTCCTTCTCCCTCTCCCTCTACCTGTACCTGTACCTCTCTACCTCACTACCTCTCCACCTCTCCACCTCTCTACCTCTCCACCTCTCCACCTCTCTACCTGTCTACCTGTCTACCTCTCTACCTCTCTACCTCTCTACCTCTCTACCTCTCTACCTCTCTAAATCTCTACCTCTCTACATCTCTACCTCTCTAGGTCTCTACCACTCTACGTCTCTACCTCTCTACGTCTCTACCTCTCTACGTCTCTACCTCTCTACGTCTCTACCTCTCCACGTCTCTACCTCTCTACGTCTCTACCTCTCCACGTCTCTACCTCTCTACGTCTCTTCCTCTCTACGTCTCTACCTCTCCACGTCTCTACCTCTCTACGTCTCTACCTCTCTACCTCTCTACGTCTCTACCCCTCTACGTCTCTACCTCTCTACGTGTCTACCTCTCTACATCTCTACCTCTCTACGTCTCTACCTCTCTACGTCTCTACCTCTCTACGTCTCTACCTCTCTACCTTTCTACCTTTCTACCTCTCTACCTCTCTACCTCTAGCTCTACCTCTACCTCTACGTCTCTACCTCTCTACGTCTCTACCTCTCTACCTTTCTACCTCTTTTCCTTTCTACCTCTCTACCTCTAGCTCTACCTCTACCTCTCTACCTCTACCTCTACCTCTACCTCTCCCTTTCCCTGCCCCTATCCCTACCCCTTACGCCAATTTAACCGCTATCCCTAACATAGAAACGACACCCATATTTATTTTTAGACATTTCAAACCTATCGCACCCCAACCCCATCCCCAGGGGATGATGGTATTTCACGTCCACCACGTTGGATTTCAAAGTTCTTGTACCTTTCGTAACCAGCGACCCGATAAACCATACAAACGACACCCATATTAATTTTTAGACATTTCAAACCTATCGCACCCCAACTGCATCCCCAGGGGGATGATGGTATTTCACGTCCACTACGTTAGATTTCAAAATTGTTGTAGTTTTCGTAATCAGCGACCCGATAAACCGTACAAACGACACCCATATTCACATTTCAACCCTATCGCACCGCAACCCCATCCCAACCCCATCCCATAGAAACGACACCCATATTTATTTTTAGACATTTCAAACCTATCGCACCCCAACCCCATCCCCAGGGAATGATGGTATTTCACGTCCACCACGTTGGATTTCAAAGTTCTTGTACCTTTCGTAATCAGCGACCCGATAAACCATACAAACGACACCCATATTAATGATAATGTACTGGATGTTCCTTTCACTCGCTCTGGGTACTACAAGGATTCATTCACATGTAAGGCTACCAAGTTATGGAACGACCTGCCATCTGAAGTGCGTCACTCCGATTCACTGGCCATATTTAAAAGCAAATTGCGACAACATTTCCTTGCTTTAGTTATGAGTTTGCAACAATAATTATTATTGGTATATAATTTATTATATTTATGTAAGTATATATAATTTATTTTAATGTAAGTATATACATACAAAAATATATATGTTTGTATATTTATGTAATGTATTTATGTATTTGATATTTATTTTGAGTATTTTATGTAAATACAATGTCTTTTTTGTTTTTCATTTATGTAGTTTATATGAGTGCACTACACTGCAGAATTCTGTAAATGTTGATTTCGTCAAAAGGTTGTCTGGAAGAGATCACTCTTAGTGATAAGACCGCCTTTTGCCCACATTTTATTACTGGTTATGTGTAAATGTTACTTTATTAGTGTGCAATAAAGTGTTATTCATTCATTCATTCATTCATTAATTTTTAGACATTTCAAACCTATCGCACCCCAACTGCATCCCCAGGGGGATGATGGTATTTTACGTCCACCACGTTGGATTTCAAAATTGTTGTAGTTTTCGTAATCAGCGACCCGATAAACCATACAAACGATACCCATATTGGTTTTTAGACTTTTTCACTCCATTTCCCTTTTTTAGGGGTTGAATTTGGGGTGAAATTTCAATAACAGTGATGAACGTTGCATAGAATTACATCATTAATGCCTAAATAATAAATTATGTGGATTTTACTTTAAAAATAAAGAATTTTCAACTTCATCCCCCTTTTCACCCTTAAGGGTGTCGAATTTTCAAAAACCCTGAGACACGTAAAACTTAATTTTTAGTCGTCAGCTTAAATACAAATTTTGAAGATCCTAACTTCAAAACTGACGGACTTTCATACAAACTTTCATCCCCTATTTTACCCCCTTAGGGGTGGAATTTTGTAAAACTCTTTCTTAGTGCACCCCAAAACCTCATAAGGAACCTACATGCCAAATTTGGAATCCCTGGACCAAGCGGTTTGGGCTGTACGTTGATATGTCAGTCAGTCAGTCAGTCAGTCAGTCATTCAGTCAGTCAGTCACTTTCTTCTTTTATATATATAGATTAGGTAGCCCCAAAAAGTGCACAATGTGCTGGACATGGATATTAAGTTGACAGGTTATACCTAGGTACGGTAAACCGCACGTCAGTAGAAACTTTTTCAACTCTTTTACCATGCCTTAAAGTCTAAAAGTGTTTCTACTGATGAGCTGTTGTTTACTAAAATAAATTGTTTAGATAAACACTTTATTGGAAACAGATGATTACATAATAAACCGTTTTTAAATATATAGTAAAGTTAACAATGAAGCTATATGATATCTGGTTTACGCTGCTCTCAAATGTACTTTTAGTAATGAGCAGCATGGTTTTCTTAAAAAACGCTCTACCACCTCTAACTTATTATTAGCTAGTGATGCAATATCACAGGCCATGGACGATGGAGCCCAGATTGATATTGTCTATACTGATTATAGCAAGTGCTTTGATCGTATTGACCATAATTTGCTTCTTGCTAAATTATCTATAGCGGGTATCCATGGTGACCTGTACCGCTGGTTCACCTCATATATCAAAAATCGCAGCCAAGCTGTTGTTTTGCAGAATTTTAAATCTGGTTGGTCTCAGATTCCATCAGGTGTTCCCCAGGGCTCACTCTTAGGTCCATTATTATTTATCATATTTATTAATGATATTCAGGATTGTTTTCTGAATTCCAAAATATTATTGTTCGCCGATGACATGAAAGTTATGAAAGTCGTAAGATCCATTGAGGATGCAAGTAGTTTGCAGGCTGATCTTAATTCTTTTGAGACCTATTGCATTATTAATAAATTAGAACTTAATGTATCAAAATGTTTTTTTATGTCATACTCCCGGAAAATTAATGGAATCGATTTTGGCTATAAATTACAAGGGCAAAATATTCAAAGGGTTGCATCGATCAATGATCTAGGTGTCACATTTGACCACAAAATGCTGTTTGATGAACATATAGATAAAATAGTTAATAAAGCATTCAAAGCGCTTGGCTTCATTAAGCGAGTATGTGCAGATTTCGACAACCTGAAGGCTATCAAAGTTTTATATTGTGCCTTTGTGCGTAGTCACCTGGAATATGCATCCTCGGTTTGGAACCCTCAATACGAGATTTATAACTCTCGAATTGAGAGTATACAGAAAAAGTTTCTCCGGTACCTTGACTTCAAAGCTAAGATAAAAACTTCAGGCTACGAACAAAGATGCAAGCGATATCATTTTGTTCCCCTAAAAATTAGACGCAACATAGCTGACATTTGTAACCTGTTTAAAATTGTGAACGGAACCATCGATAGTCCTGACTTACTGTCGAAAATATACTTCCGTACTAACCAACTTGGCTTATGACAACGATCATTACTGCATATACCATTTGCCAAAACCAATTACAGACAAAATTGTTTTCTAATTCGTGCTTGCCGTAAATCAAATGAGATATTGAGTGATGCTAATATTGATATGTTTTGTACTAGTGCTGTGACTATCAAAAGGTTGCTCACCAATCAATTTAATAGTACCTAGTTAATGTCTTTTCTTATTTCTTGTTTTTGAAACCCTATTTCTTGTTTTCTTGTTATTTATGGTTTTTTTTTTAATTATTTATTTCATAATCTCAGGCGTAGTATCACATTCTTCTTCCTATACTTATAAGCCTCTATAAACGTTCTGTCAAAGGATTATTTTTATGTTTGTGTTATCGGTGAAGATTTGTTATTAGTATAGGTATACTCATTTGTTTATTTATATAACTTCATTTATCTGTAAATCTTCCAAATAAAAAAAAAATAAATAAATAAATAGAGTTTTGTTTGGAATTATAAAATGCTTTTTATGTGACACGTGAAAACAAGAGTGATTGATTTCATATCAGAGCCGCGTTCCAAAACGGTGAGAAATTACCCTGTTAGCACGTTGGCTTGTTTTTACTGTGGGTACTTTGGGTGTCAACACTAGTTTTGAGTTGCTCTGTTAAATTTTAATGTTTAAAAATACTTGAAGTGATATTATTTCAACTAATGGTATAAAATAGTGTTCACAATCCTCCCTTACATCCGCTCAAGATACTTTCTCCTCTTCAAGTGCACTACACCTCTTACGAAATCACCATCTGTTCATCACGCAATGGATCTCTACAGCAAACTTTAGGAAGTGGAATCAACTGTTGCAGAAAGAATGGCACAGTTCCAGGAACAACTAAAGAGCCAATCGCCACATACAGATGTCTCCAAGCTATCTCAAGATTTCCTTGATTTTAGGCAACTCATTTGGAAGACCCTCGGAATGCTCAGATCACAGCTTGAGCTTGTACAATTTGGACTTGACAGGCAAGAGATGGCATCACACCGTAAGGTGCTACTTTTTCATGGGATCCCTGAGTCTGATACTAAGGATCTAGAGGATACTATTGTTCAGGTATTAACCGACAAAATGAAGTTGGTCGGCTACTCTTCTAGTGATATCACAGCTTGCCATCGTCTCGGTATCAACACCAAAAAACCTAGACCAATTCTCGTTAGGTTCCATAACCTGAAAAAGTGCAGTGAGGTGTGGCACAACAAGACTGAGCTGAAGGCGACTGGTATTATAATAACTGAATTTCTCACAAAGCCGCGTCACAATGTGTTCCTCGAGGCACGGTCCTATTATGGAGTCAAGCAATGCTGGACAACTGATGGCAAAATTGTTATTCTGCTTCTGGACAGCACACGCAGGAAGATTCAGCAGATGTGCGAGCTAGAGGCGCTGAAGAAACAGTTCTCATCAACACAGCGAGGTCAAGAGGCCCCGACTTCTCCTCTTGGATCAACTGCTGAGTTTTCTTTAACTTCTACTCAGGTTACGAAGCTCAAACAAGCTGGAACCAAACTAATTGTGCTTCCCAAAAGGAACAACCGAAAATAGTTTTCCACTAAATAGCCAGTGACTGCAACTGTCATCTCATTTTATCCGCATTATAACTGCACTAACTTTTTGTGTTTAATTTTGAGGTCAGTTTAATAATCTTTTTATTACTTTGTCAAAATATGTACGGCCAAAATAAACAAAACTCTGACTCACTTCGTTCTGACTTATGACGGATGGATGACAGTTGTTGTCTTGTCATTCACTTGGTATTACGTTCCGTTTTACGATTTTCAATCGATTCACTTTTGTTTGTTCGTTTTTTTTTAAAGACTTGGATACTAGATTGTTTATATGAGTTAGAGTGTGTAAGGTAGGGTCTTGTGAACTGTTACATCTTTTTTGTTTTTATTTATTTAGCTTTATTAGTGTTGCTTATTTTATTTATTTATTTTTAGTTATATTTTACGTATTTTTATGTGTGATATTGACGATGAATTCTTTTCGTGCTCTTCATCTTGCTCTTCAGCTGAAAACTATGCTATTGCTTTTAGTAGTGATAGTGATGAACCATCTCTTTTACGTGACCTGATACACAAAATATTTTTGCCGTTTCCCAAATATCTGAATATCGTTCACATAAACGCTCAGAGTGTGCCGGCCCATTACCCTGATCTCCTTTCCTCTTTCGACTCCAGTACTGTACACGCTGTCCTTATTTCCGAGTCCTTTCTCAAGCCTGCTCTCCCTTCAACCCAGTATTCCTTACCCGGTTATCGCCTTCTGCGCAATGACAGAACAGGAAAGGGTGGTGGTGGTGTCGCTATATATCTCAGATCTGATATCCCCTCCCAAGTTGTAGACTTTTCTCCCAGTCAGTATTCGCAATCTGCAGAGCATTTGTTCCTGGAAATCACTTTTCACCACACTAAACTTTTTGTTGGTGTCCTCTAGTTCTTCTTCTCGCATTGATTACTTCTCATCCCTTGAAACCAAACTTGAATCCTTAATCACTATTATTCTCGGTGATTTTAACACTTGTCTCCTTAAGTCCGATAACTGTGCTGACAGACTTCGAACTCTTGTCTCTTCTCTTAGTTTACATATTCTCCCTCTCTCAGCTACACATCGTGCTCCTCAATATCCTGACCAATTACTTCTTGACCTGATTATTGTGTCAGAATCGAACATGGTTGCGACACACGGGCAACTTCCAGCTTCTTTCTCTTACCACGATTTGATCTATTTATCCTACGAAATTCGTCCTCCTAAACCTAAACCTAAATTTATTTCCCTCCGCAGCTTCAGGGGCATTGACTTGGAGCGCTTGCGTGCTGATGCGAGCAGTGTTGACTGGTCTGCTGTTTTTGGCTCGGACACGGTTGACGGCATGGTGTCTTCTTTTAATAATGCACTCAACCTTCTTAACGATCGTCATGCTCCTGTCAGGCGTGTCCGGGTCAAGCAGCTACCCGCACCATGGCTGTCTGATTCAATCAAGCGGATGATGGCCAGGAGAGATAAAGCCAAACGAATCTATCGGAAATCGCCAACAGATGAAAACTTGTTAATTTATAAGAAGCTTCGAAATCGCTGCAATCGTTTGTGTAGAGATGCCAAAAAACGCCACATTTACAGTTCTGTTGAAAATCTTAATACTGCTGATCTATTTAAATTCCTCAAATCACTGGGTATTGGCAAATCACAAATAGAACTCCCTTCAAACATTGATCTTGATGCTTTGAATGCTCACTTCTCTCAAGCTCCTGTCACTCTTAAAGATGACGTTAAATCTGATACACTTCTCCACCTTGCTAATAAGCGTCTACTCAAGTCCACACCTTTGTCTTCAGACCGGCTACAGAGTGTGACGTTAAGCGATATCTCCTTTCTGTTTCCACCAAAGCTGTGGGCGATGATGGGATTCATCTTCAAATGATCCTCCTGCTTGTGGATGAGCTTGTCCCTATCATCACTTATGTCCTCAACTACTCTCTCTCAACAGGCTCATTCCCAAGCAGCTGGAAGAGGGCCCATGTTCTTCCACTGCCAAAGGGTTCAAACCCCTCCTCTTATTCCCAGTACCGCCCAATCTTCATCCTTCCCATCCTATGTAAAATCCTTGAAAGTCTTGTCCAAAAACAGTTCTCAAATTTTCTTAATCGGCATTGTTTACTTAATACTCTACAGTCTGGATTCCGTCCTGGCCATAGCACAACCACGGCCCTGCTCAAGGTCAGTGATGACATCAGGCTGGCAATCGATCAAAAACAACTTACTTTGCTGACACTTCTAGATTTCAGTAGCGCATTTAATTCCTTGGATTTTGACATTCTTCTTGGTATCCTTGCATCGCTTAACGTATCTCCACCTGTACTCACTTGGTTCGAATCCTATCTTCGGGGACGATCGCAGTGTGTCCGCGCTGACGATGCTGCATCGACATGGTGTGATCTGACTGCTGGTGTCCCACAAGGTGGCATATTATCTCCTCTCCTGTTTTCAGTATTCATTAACGAAATCTCCCTGATAATCACTTCTCAGTACCATCTCTATGCAGACGATTTGCAGATTTAGAAGCTGTTTCAGATCTTAATACTGACCTGGCAGGGATTTGATTGAAATCTCTTGGGCTTCTGGTGAAGCCAGCAAAATCGCAGGTTCCAGTTCTTGGTAGTCATTACATGAACAGCCGCATTGACTACGCACACTTGCTTGCAGTTGTATTTGATGGTGCTCCATTAGTTTTTTCTAAAATAGCTAAAAATCTTGGCGTTATCTTTGACTGTCATCTCTCTTGGACCAGTCATATCAATGATGTTACTAGAAAGGTGCATTTCTCGTTGGTCACCCTTGCCCAATCACTACTCCTTCCCCTCCTTGACTACGCGGACGTTGTCTTCCTCGACGCCACGGAGGTATTGCTTAACAAATTGGAACGGCTCCAGAATTTGTGCATCCGGTTCATTTTTGGCCTTCGCAAATATGACCATGTGTCAGAGTTCAGATCTCAGTTGAAATGGTTGCCCATCCGGCGACGCCGTGATGTACACATTCTGTCTACACTTTACTCCATCTTCAACAATCCTGCATCTCCTCAGTACCTCCGTGAGCGCTTCGTATATCAGGTTCCTCGTGGTGAGCCTTGCCGCACCAGCCGATCCTTACTCCTCCAATATCCTCGACACTCCTCAAGCCGTTACGGCGGTTCCTTCACGGTTCACTCTGTGCGTTTGTGGAACGCCCTTCCTCACTATATTCGCGCTGGTCCATCACTGGAGATTTTTAAGCGAGATCAAAAAGAGCATTTTCTTTCTATGTAGGTTTATTTTAATATTTTTTTTGTATTTACTATGTATTTATTAATATTAGTCGTATGTATATATATATGTATATATTATAAATGTATGTATGATATATATTAATATAGTATATATAACATATATATTTGTGTATTCTGTATTTTTCTGTAGTTAGGTATTTTAGTTTTAAGGATATCATTTTAGGTTAAGTAATCACTTGTGTTGTGCACTTTTGCCCGCTGCTGTATCGTATACTAGCTTTTTCTGTTTCTTGGTTAGCTGGTAGAAAACTCAGTTTTGAGTTAAGCTCGCCTTTGTTATATGTTTTCACTTGTGTTTGTCTTGCAAATGTTTTCGTGTCCAATAAAGAATAAAGAAACTTGATATACCATCCATGAGTGTGGTCAGGACATGACTAACTGCTCTCTGGGGTGGTCGTTACCCAGACTGGAACGGCCTTCGGCCAGTTAGTGGAATAGCCGCTAGAGTGGCACCGTTTGCCTTAATACCTATACAATTACTTACATATATATAAAATTTAGTACCTGCTGTATTAGTTATTGTGGTTATTGGTCAAATAGACTTGAATAACAAATGGTGGAAATAATTTAAATCCATAACCAGTCGGTTTTACTAAGATAATGTGCGGTTGTGATATTGGAAAACGAGACAAATAGTATGTTCAAGTATGAAGTATAGTTATTTCGTGTACAATTATGAGAAATAGACTTGTACCTACATAAAGCTTGAATTCCATATACTCGTTCGGACTTAAGGCGATGTATTGTCGTGACGTAGTACTTTTTATTACATACACTTCATTTTGACACTTTGACAAGACTTGTGGTTAATCAAATTAACTGCAGCGTAATTAAAGAAGTAACCGCCTACTCAAAATTGAGTGTTACTCAAAATTGAGTGTTACAAAAATAAAAGTACGTACGGTCTTGTACGATTGGGTACGATCAGAAACAATCGGGCACAGTTCGACAATATCGGGTATCAATCAAGTACGGTCAAATACCGTAGGCAACACTTTAGTACAGTCGAGTACAGCCTAGTACAGTCAAGAACAGTTGAGTACAGTCTAGTACAGTCAAGTACAGTCGAGTAAAATCTAGTACAGTAGAGTACAGTCAAGTAAAGAGTTAAGTACAGTCGAGTACAGTTGAGTACATTAGAGTAAAGAGTCCAGTATATTCGAGTACAATCAAGGACAGTCGAATACATTCAAGTACAGCCGAGCGAATTTGAGTAATTCAACAAGCTAAAGAATACAATAGTCGCCATAAGTTTAATAAATACAAAATAAAAATAAATATCTACTCTATATCTTTATAAAACTTACAATAAATTGGGTGTAATTAACACAAAATGATCTTTTACATTAGAAATTTCCCTCAAGTTGAGATGTGGTGGTAATTCTGTTTTAGATACCAAAAAAATTATAGGACAGTTTACTGCGGAGGAGTTAAGACAAAGACATTTAATAAACATTTAACGACCAATGAACTATTGTTTTAAAGCAAACTTTGTATAGTAAGTAACTGCAACTAAGCCTGTGGCTGTACCTGTGGCTGTGCCTGTCCATGGGGTCTCATTCCGTACTACGGTTTTTTCGACGGAGTAAATAGCCCGAATTCATTTGGCCCTTTTGTTTCTAATAATTAAACTAAATGTTACTACTAGTTTGCTAGGTAAATGTGTAAACTATGACATTAATTCAATTTTAACATCCAGATATCAATTTATTCTAAGAAAATATCTTATGGAAAAAATAGCCCGAACAATTTTCAACACAAATTCGTTCTATGACGTGAGGCATCTGTACTAGTATAGTATTATATTATCTGTGGCCTGTCTCAGTATTTAAGGCTGTGCCCATGGCTATACCTGTGGCTTAACGATGCCGGTGGTTATGCCTGTGGCTGTGCTTTTCTCTCCAAAGTGATTCCTGTGCCTTTGGCTGTGACATATAAAATAACTGTGCCTGTGGCTATACGAGTACTTGGGGCTTAACGATGCCGGTGGTTATGTGGTTATGCCTGTGATGCCTGTGCCTCTCTAAAGTGATGCCTGTGCCTTTGGCTGTGGCATAAAAAATAAAATGTATATAAATATGTGTATAAGTATGAGTAATATGTGTAAATTTAGATGCCACTATTTGGAAAAGACGGGTTCGAATTGGTCACGAATCACAAACCCCTGGAGGTGAATTTTGGGCCGAGCTCTTAACTATGTGTGCGAATTGAACGCTTCGTTTTGCGCCTACAATGATTTAAATTAACAATTGTTTATAGTTCTGGTAAAAATATTTCAGACGGTTGTGTTTCCAAAATTTACCACTTTTGCCCCATGGCAATCAGTTTAAACAAATTAAGCTTGCATGTCAAGTAGACAGTGAACTAAGATTGGTTAAACAAGGAATTTTCATTTTCAGCCTCGAATCAACGCGATGCCTGATGGATAAATTCAAAATTGTTTATCAAGCAAAAAAAGATTAAGAAAGGTTATTTTAAAATATTAGAATACCTAGAAGAGAAAATCCATGGGATTTTAGGCTACGGTTATGCAATTCAAATTGTCTTGTGTTGTTTGTATCAACTCTGTACATTCAAACATAATTAAAATAGCGCGTGGGTTTTAACTGACGCTTTTATTTTCCCACTATGGCGCCACTTTGTTGTGAAGCGACGTAATTTTTAAATAAAAATAAAAATGGAAAATATAAAATTACTTAAAGAATTATATAAAATTTATATAAAATTATCTGAAAAAGAAAAAATATTTATATAATTATTGATTAAAGCTCACTCGCAGTGCATATTTTAACAGTTTCTGCAAATAATATGGTCTACGTTCATTTCATAGCATACGATATTGGCTCCAACAAAACAGCGAGGGTGAGAGGCAAAACCGCGAAATATTAAAACGATTGAAGATTAGTCAAAGCCAGACATCTCACTGGCAAGTCGGATATCGGGGTGGGACACAAAGAAAGAAAAAACAAACTATAAAGCTGCTCACCATATTCAGTGAGGCGCCACAAGCAGTAACAAAACAGAATGGAAATAATATGATAGTTGGAAATGATATGAAAGTTGGAAATGATATGGAAGTTGAAAACAATGAAACAGGACAGAGACTGTGTAAAAACATAGTACATCAAGAATAGAAGACCGAGAAGGCCAGTGAAAAGTTTGTACAGATAATGATGAAAGGAAAGGCAGTGATTCGGATACCTTAGATTGTGATCCGTATCTTTTACGTGTTTTAATCGCTAATAGGATAGATTAATACAATTAAACCTTTGAAATTGATAGTTTTTCATCGATTTCTCGGCCAATAACTGTTATCCAGTGGAAATTCTCAGTGTACAACAAGTAAATACGTCACTAACCTACAGTGCATTGTCATCGTCAACCAAACGTACCAACTGCTACTGGTTTTAGCAATCCACCCAAGTGACTGTGACCTAATCAGTGCCAAAATAACAAAGTGTACTGTAAATCGTCTATATAAGGTATTTAAACCGAATACTCTTATGTTTGGCATCTACGGAGGTCATTATCTCAACTCATCGTCAACAAACAAAGCACCTGTAACTCGCAGATTACGCTGCTATTCGGAACTGCAAAACATAACTCCTTCTTGAAACGAGCTAAATTAAACACTACAATTATGAAGTGCTACACCTGCTCTAATCCAATAAAAAAGGGCGAAATGTTGAGCTGCACCGGATGCAAGAAAACGTTTCATTTTTTCTGCCTCGGTATCACAGCGAATTATCTCGAAACGCATCCTGATTTTGTAAGTAAATGGAAGTGCGAGCTATGTTTTAACATTACTACCCGCCAAGATCACACGGCACTAAATATGTCATACGAGGAATTTGACCAATCTACTGTTGAAACCGCCGCTGGCCCTGCTACTAAGACACCGCCTAGTGATTTTTCGTCCAGCCAACCAAAGGGCAACAAGCCCTCCTTTTCTTACGAAGATATGGCTAAGCTACTCGACACAAAGCAAAACAACATCGAATCGTCTCTGTCAGCAACGATTAGAAGTAAAGTCAGCAGCGCCTTAGAAAGTCTGAAAAGTGATTTTACAAAAACCACCGATCATTTGCATTCATTACACATGGATTTAGATAAGCGAGTACAAGCTACGGAAACTGACACTAAGAAGATAGCTTTACTCGAATCAGAAATCGGTCACCTAAAATCTACTATTTCTTAAATGCAAAACGATAACAACCGCAAGGAACAGATTGCCCGGCCTTCGAACATCGAGATCAGAGGCATCCCGGAGATTAATGGCGAAAACCTGATGGACAAGTTACTATCCATTGCCCGCCTCGCTAATGTCAGCATTAACAAAAATGACGTGGAATCTGCGCACAGAGTGACACCGATCCGCCAGGTACAAGGGCAAGCACGCAATATAATAGTAAAAATGAAAAACCGACGTCAGAGAGATGCAATCATATCTGGCATACGCAAACGTTCAAGAGACATCGGTTTATCTGGCGAGCCTCTCAATATTTACGTCAATGAACATTTAACGCCTTTTAACAAGGAACTCCTGAAGAAAACACGAGCCGCCGCTAAAGACAAGGGCTATACCTACGCATGGGCAAAAAATGGCATAATCTACGTCAGGAAGACAAATACGCACCCTTCTATAACTATATCGACGGAACGAGATTTGAAAAAAATTGTAGCGTAATAGTCATTATTCCTCGTGTTACTTACTACCTTACCTTATGTTTTACATAAATATGTTATACGCAATGCCGCACATCAGTGGAAACACTTTGACCCTGAACGGGTCTCTGGCTTCGGGTATCCATAGCGGAGCACTTGTACTTATGCTGGTTATATTACTACTCGCATGCAGCCGTGATTATTTAATTACTACACTGTTCTCACTCACACTTTGCACATACACATTAAACACTTATTCATTTCAATCAAAACAACATTTACTACAACTACTACTAAACAATCTGCCATTCCATAAAACCGAGATAAATTCATATTGCCTAATCACAAAAAGAACCAATTCGTTTACATTAAATCGCATTTATAATCGTATTTCTTTACTTCTCACTAACAAGACGCGCCAACATGCATTGAAATGGATAACAACCGATATAAATAACAACCACAATGTATGTATGGCGTACGCAGTCTTCAAGCTACTCGTAGTCGCGCATCCATCGAGAACAAATAGTTTACTCTGTCTTAATCTCGTTAAACTTATAGGCACAGTTTATGTAATATATACCATATTACGGTATTATTACGCTAGTCTATCATGACGACACTAGAAAAACTTAAGATCTATTACCAAAACGTTCGCGGCCTTCGAACGAAATGCGATCTTATGTATCAAAGTATACTAAATAATGATTATGACATTATTATTATTATTGAAACTTGGCTTTGCGAAGGGATTTTCGACAGAGAATTCTGCGATAGTCGATACGAGGTATTAAGGTTAGATCGGAACTTATCACTCACTAATAAAAAAACAGGTGGTGGTGTCATGATGTGCGTTAAACGTGATCTATCCGCAAGTATAAACTCTCGGTGGATGCGTGACTCATCCGAAATTCTATGAATCACTATACCAGCGCGTGTTCTTTTAACTGATTCTCCCGTCTCGCTCACACGTAACTTAAACATAGCTGCGGTGTATATACCCGGTGATTCTAATAGCAAGCGACCACCTGATGATGTTATGCAGTTTATTGATTTAACCAACTTCATATTAAATGAATGTTATTCGGATTTTTTCCTGATTTCAGGAGACTTTAACCTCCCCTGTATAGAATGGTCTAGCGATGGCCCTACTCTAAACAAATGTTCTATTAGGGATGTACAGAATTCTGCAGAAAAATTGATTAATAACCTAAATCTAGGCGGTTTCTCTCAACATAATATGGAAAAAAATTCTTGCAACAATACCTTTGATTTAATCTTCAGTAACTTTCATTTAGATATACACAGATGTGACAATCCACTATTGAATGAGGATGTATTCCACCCCTCCCTGTGTATGTATGTAACTGATATGATATAACAATCCCGAATTTACAGAATGCTACATTTGAATATTGTAACTTTAGACAGGGTGATTATAGTAGTATTATCAGCTTCTTAAACTCAATACCATGGGAAGAACATTTATATTTAGGTACTGCAGACGACGCTATGGCCTTTATGTAGAGCTGCCTATACGATTGCATAGATATGTTTATTCCTAAAAAAGTTATTCACAAGGGTCGAAGTTATATCTATCCCCAATGGTTTAATTCAGCATTGATAAATGTCATTAAGGAGAAGTTTAGAGCCCACGAACGATGGAAGGAAACGGGAAGCGATCTGGACTATGAAAAAAATTCTGGAAATTTATTAAAGATAGGCGTGACACTTGTAACCACCCCCAAACCGTTAAGTTCAATAATTGCTCATACAATGAGGGTCTAGAAATTTCTAATGCTTTTAGTAACTTTTTCCTAAGTGTCTTTTGTTCTGCGTCTTCAGACTCCTCTCTCTCCTATGACCTTCCCCCGCCTTTGCATGGAGACACACAACATATTCATAAATTTCAAGTGTCTAAGGAAACAATACTTAAGGCAATAAAGGAACTGAATCAATCTAAAGGCCCTGGTTGCGACAAAATCCCTGCCTTCTTTATTATCAAATGTGCCCCAGCTCTGGCTAACCCTCTTTACATAATTTTAAACAGGTCCTTACAAGAGGGCATTTTTCCGTCCCTTTGGAAAAAAGCACATGTAGTTCCAATACATAAGAAGGGATCACGCATCGAAGTCACGAACTACAGACCTATCTCCATTTTAAATACTCTAGGTAAAATGTTCGCAAAAATCGTTTATGACTACATATCGTCGTACCCTACGAAAACGGGCACTATGGCCGTAGTGGCTTTTTATTTTTATTAGTTATATAGAATCTGCAGCCCATTTTACATCATCTGAGTTCGAGAAATCACAAAAAATCAATCTATATCAACAAAAAAAATAAGTTTTTATAAAAAGTCAAATTCAAAATCAACACCATTAAAATTAAAAATGCTCCCATAGAACAAGTTCAAAAATTCAGATACCTAGGCAGCTTAATAACAGAAGATTCTAAATGTACAGATGACATCAAAACTAGAATTGCTATTGCCAAACAGAAATTCCAAAATAAGAAACAACTGTTTACTTCAAAAACATCCCTAAACCTTAGGAAACGATTTATTAAGGCATATCTTTGGAGCACAGCATTGTATGCTTGTGAAACGTGGACATTAACTAAGAGAGACAAAGAAAGATTAGAGGCATTCGAAATGTGGTGTTGGAGGCGAATGGAGAAAATAAGCTGGACAGAGAAAAGGACGAATAAGGAAGTATTGGATGGAATAAATCAAAATAGAGAAATTATAAATGTAATAGAAAACCGAAGAGGAAAAATGTTTGGTCACATCATCAGGCACGACACATTTATAAAAACTATTGTGGAAGGAAAGGTGGAAGGAAGAAGAGGCCGCGGCCGGCCTAGAATAGAGTACTGCCAAAGGATGAAAGAGAGGGCGGGGGTAAATACTTACGGAGAACTGAAAAACCTAATACAAGACAGAGACAGATGGAGAAAGCTACACCGACAAGAGCATGGCTCTTAAATAATGAATGAATGAAAAAGTCACAATTGCATACTCTCATTTTACCCGACGAAGACTGCCACTCTAGCCACAGTGTCTAATTTCTTCGCGAATGCGCGGGGAAGGAAGTGACTCAATTGTTTAGTTTTATTGGCTTTTTATTTGTTATTTTGTGATTGTATTGAATAAGAACGTTACTGATTGCAATTTTATAATAACATTATGCAAAAAGCTTTAGCTTTCATAGCTAGCATAACGTTGTTAAATTAATTCATTATCTTCGATATAATTTTGAGCTACTCCGACGAAAAAAGACGCTATTACACTTTGTGGCCTTATTCCACGGATTTGCCTTGTGCTACTTCTATGAATATTTGCTATACCTAACCGCCTTTGTGGCTTTATTCCACGGAAAATTATTACTATGTCCTTTATTTGCACGTTTTATAATGCGTATTATTAAATAAGTGATCTTACTGACATCAACTTTACTGTAGATTATAAAATAAAAATAAATATTGGATATAATGCATAGTTTGTGACTTTTTCCAAGAGTTTAGTTACGCTCTTGTGGCATTTGTGGCTTTTTTAACGTAAGGTGGGAGATACCAAGTTGAGTAAATAAAAAAAATCGGTTAAGTGCGAGTCGGACTCATACACCGAGGGTACCGTTATTTTGCCCCACTTATTTTGGCACTATTTTAAGCTGACAGATGGATGGAATGACAAAATTTGGTATGGGGTCACCCTTTTATTGCGTTTGTTTGCGTACGGAAATTTCAAAACAAATGCATTTTGACGTGGATACGTGTATGTTTTCGTTTAAGGGGTCACTTCGTGAATGAGAATATTGGTACTTCTTCGAAGCAATAATTGGCACTTCATCGAGGGGAAAGAGAGGGCAAGGGGTGAGGGAAGGGGGGCCATGGTTGGGCGTGAGGTGAGGAAGTGATGGGTGATGAGGGGGGGGGAATGCAGGTAGAAGAGTATGATCCAGTCATGTACTGTTAAGAGCCTGTCAAGCTTGACACTCGCAGTGTGACTTTTCTTTGTACGCTGTTTAGTTTAAGACAATCTTGACGGCTCTACAGCCAACAACGGACTTTTTTATATTTAGCTGTTCCGGAAGTGGCTAATCATCATAGTATGTTTGTGTGACGGCTATCTTTTGAACCGAAGTAATTATATAGTAGAATTTTTAAAAGAATTACTATACAAATAATAAACGCAATGAAAAGATAAAGAAACAAGCGGGTCCATATGAGAAACGGATTTTTTTTTGTTTTAGCTTTGAACTTATCACGGTGTGCTTACCACCCACTTGGTGCGCAAATTCGACTCGCACTTGGCTGCTTTTTTAAATACCTTTCTAATATATTTTTGATATTTTTTGGTGCCAAAAACTGAAAAAGAAACAGAAAATAAATTTCATATTTACTAAAACATTTAGAACATGATCTCAGTAATTTGATAACACAATAACATTGTTTAACTTACATAAAAATCCTAAGGTAGCATGCCATTAAATTTTTTGTACTTACTCAAATATTTTTTTTACAGTTTGAGAATACTAAAGTATCTTAATTTTAATACAAAGTATAAAGGACATCCTTCCAAAAACAGAAAGAGTACAGCCAACGAAACTGATCAATTTTCAGTGAGTGAAACTTTCAGGAAACAATAAAAATCGGTTTCGCCATACAAACTGTCATATAAAGTTTGGAAGTACTTGGTCGACCGAGCTTTGCTCTTTACAAACTTTACGGGGGCAATGGTACCAAAGAAAATCTCAAAAAATCTGAGATATGAGTTTTCCCGGACTTTGAGACCTAGTTAGATCAAATTTTCGCTCCCAAGAACCCCTTTATGCAAAATGTTATCAAAACTTGTTACAACCGTTTTTGAGAAACTGATTATTTGTATAGAAGCAAACATTGCTTGTTTAATAGTATATAGGGTGACTTTTAATTAGTTCTTGATAGCAAAAGGTATGCATGTACTCGTGATACTGAACAACTTTTCCCAAGGAACATAGGTCGAAATACGAAAAACCAAATTTGACCTCCCATACAAAATGAGCTATCAGCTGATGCAGTTTCTATGGGAAGTAAAAACTTGATTTTCGTATTTCAACCTATGTTCCTTGGGGAAAGTTGTTCAGTATCATGAGAACATTCATACCTTTTTCTATCAAGAACTAATTAAAAGTCACCCTATATTATTTTGCATGGAAAAATCGATTTTTTTTAATTTCCTGAAAGTTTCATTCATTGAAAGTTGTTCACTTTTGTTGATCTGATGATGCCCTTTTAGTTTTCGGAAGGCTGTCCCTTACACCCTGTGTACCCTGATCCTTCTTTTCCTTGAAAACATTGCTTAAATTAAAACAATAAAAGACACTAATGCTCTTACGACCTGTTATATTCCGGCGAAAAAAGGCGTAATGTCACTTAGGTCTGGTATAACCAATATTTTCCCGGCGAATAAAGACATGATTACAAAAAACGGGACAAATTTATAAGAAATAGCGAATCAAAAGTCGAATTTGCATTAAAATAGATACCCTGAAATAGTAAGGCTATGTTTGAAATATTAACATAACAAAAAAGTCTTATAGTGTTGAAATAAAACACAAAAAACTTCCCCCTGAAAAGTTGGTATTTTGCAACAGCGCCTTTATTCGTAGGATAAGTCGATATACCCTATTATTGCTAACGGAATTACTACACAACAACATGGTTTCTTAAAGGGTCGTTCGACTTCGACCAACCTTCTCGAGTTATTGGATTTTAAATTAAATCACATGGAAAAAAGGAGACAGGTTGATGTGATCTACACCAATTTTGAAAAAGCCTTCGATCGGGTAGACCACATCATCCTTCTCCAGAAACTTGAGCGTCTGGGCATCCATAGTGATCTGCTGCGCTGGGTAAAGTCATACCTCACTAACCGCTCTCAAGCTGTGGTGGTGGGTGGTTACAGATCTGACTTTGTAACTATTACCTCCGGTGTACCACAAGGTTCTCACCTTGGCCCACTATTTTATTGTGCGTATTTGTACGACATTTACACGTGTTTTGAAATTTCAAACTATTTATTATATGCCGACGACAAAAAAATATACATTGATGTTGGCAACATACAGGACCGTTGTAAGCTACAGGCGGATCTTGACCGCCTATCAATCTATTATCAATTCAATAAAATCACAGTAAGTACACAGAAATGTCAGTGCATCACTTTTAGTCGCAAACCATCACCAATAATATTTAATTACAAGATAGACAATGTAACTGTTCAGAGAGTAGATGTGGTCCGCGATTCAGGCATTCTCCTTGACAAAAAGTTAAACTTTAACACCCATTACGACTATATAGTAAATAAGGCATATCGAAGTCTGGGTTTTGTTTTAAGAACATCAAAAATTTTAAATGACATACACTGTCTAAAAGCAGTGTACTTTGCTTATGTGCGAAGTGTGTTAGAGCATGCTAGTTGTGTCTGGTCACCTCAATATGCCACTCATATTGCACGAATTGAATTGATCCAAAAACGCTTCTTAAAACATCTACAGTATCGTTCCCATACATACATCCATGGATATGACGAGAAATGTAAACATTTTGGTTTAATGCAACTTAAAGACCGTCGAACAGTTGAAACGGTTGATTACATGAAACGGTAAACGGTTACTTGGGTAATATGAATTTGGTTTCTAAAATTGGCCTTAATGTTCCAGCTCGGCGAACTAGGCACACCAGACTCTTCTATTCACCGCCTCACTGAACAAACTATGCACAAAATTCTCCACTTACCCGAATCTTCACAACATATAACACACAGTTTGCTGATCTGGATCCATTCAACGAATCCAAAAACCTTTTTAAATCTAAAGTCCGGAAATCACTACAATAACTAGGCTCACTTATCCAATCACCACAAACACACACACACTTATTTCATATTTCATTTATTGCATTCAAATGGTATAATATAACAATGGTCTTACATGTAAATAGTCTCACATTTGATACCTTAGTAGGTGTTGCATAAAAGTCCTTTAGTACAATTTAAAAAAATAGAATTTAATTTAATATTAGTCACATAGTTAAATAATCAATGTTATTATAGTACAATTAAAAACATATTATTTAAATACAAAATGGATTCTAAATAATAATGTCAAAATTTAAGGTTACGAATAGAGTCATGTTATTACAATAATTAAAATAATAAAAAGTCAAAACAGTGCAAAAACATTTGAAATGTCACAATATTACAATTAATTCGAGATGTCAATTTTAATTTTTTTCATTAAATAATTCCTCAATCTTATAATATCCACGGTCGATTAAATAATCTTTTAATATTTTATAAAATTAGTTATATTCTGTTTCGGATTTTATTGTTTCCGGTAGCGCGTTATATATTTTAGTAGCTGAGTAAAATGGACCATTTCGAAATATTTTCATGTTCGACTGCGGTAGTTGCACATTATGAATGTACTTGGATCATAATTTTCGCGACGGTTGTTTATCTTTTCCTAGAACAAACAAAGAGTTGTTTTTCCGTACGAAACGTGCACATTCTAAAATGTACAAGGAGGGTAGTGTCAAAATTTTTTGTTTAATAAAATGAGGGCGACAACTGTCTGGTTGCTTTATGTTGACGAGAATACGAATGCATTTTTTTTGCATCACATACAAGTCATGTGCTTCGGAGCTGGCTCCCCAGAGAACAGTCCCGTATCGTAGCCGCGACTCGGCAAACGCATAATATGATGTTAAGGCTGTCTCGTAATTTGTTACCCTTTTAAGAATGTTTAAAGCATAAACAAAGCTCGAAAGTTTGGATTTAATGTTAGAAACGTGTGTTTTCCAGTTTAAGTTGGAATCTAAGCACATTCCTAGCAGAGTATGTTCATTAACTTCCTCAATTGTTTCGTTTTCGATTTTGATATTTAGGTGAAGTGGCAATTTTTTATATGGATGAAATTGTATTAATTTGGTCTTTTTTAGGTTTATTTCCAAATCTCGTTCTTCTAACCAGTTCATTATTAAGCTCAAAGTATTTTGAATTATTTCGGAGTGGTTTTCATTTTTATTAAATTTAAATAATATTGATATGTCATCAGCAAACAAGATACTTTCAACATTTAAAATTTTTGGTAAATTATTAATATTAATTTAAAAAATTATACTTCCGAGCACGGAACCTTGTGGTAGAGATCGATTAATTTCTCGCTGTTCCGATATTTTGGTTTTTATTTCATTTAGCTTGTCGTGGTGGTATTCTATTTGAACGAACTGTTTTCGACTTTGTAGATACGACTTCATCCAATCATACGCTATTCCTCTTATTCCCGATCTATATAATTCCGACAATAATATTTTATGGGAAACGCGATCGTATGCTTTGCTTAAATCTAGCAATAACCCTACAACATTACACTTATTATTGATGTGATTGAGCACTTTCTGTACATAGCTAGAAACAGCGAGCGTAGTTGATCGATTTTTTCTAAACTCGAATTGATTTGCGTCAAAGACGTTGTATTTTTCAAAGAACGTACACAGTCGATTGTACATAGCCTTTCCAAACACTTTAGATATAGACGACAAGATCGCTATGGGGCGGTAATTACTTGGGTCTTGTTTGTTGCCCTTTTTAAAGACTGGTTTTATTATTGCCGTTTTTAGTAAGTCCGGAAATCGACCTTCTTCGAATGATTGATTAACTAAAATGGTTAGGGGGGTACTTAGTTCGGCTACACACGTTTTTAGGAGGGAGGTAGGTATTTCATCGGTGCCGCAGCTTTTCTTATTTTTTAATGCACGGATTATATTAAATATCTCTTTTTCATAAACTGGTCTCAAATACATGGACGTTTCAATCATTGCCGCGGGCGCGAACGGTGTGGTGTGCATGTGCGGGGGCTCGGCTCGTGTAACTCGGGTTGGCATAGGCGGCCGCCCGCGTGCTGACTCACTAATACTAATAAAGTAGTTATTAAAAGTGTTTGCTACGGTATGCGGGTCGGTAGTGATTTGGTTTTGTTTTAGTCGTAGTTTGATATTTTCCCGTGATCTTTTAGGGTTTTTGTTAGTGACATTGTTTATGATTCTCCACATTGTCCTGTTTTTATTATCTGACCGTGACATTTCTTCTGTGTAATTCATTCTTTTAGATCTATTTACGCTTTTCCTTAATATTTTTGAATACTTTTTATAGTGTTTCCTAAGGATTTTATTGTTTGGCGTTTCATTTAATAGTTTCCTTAATAATCTTTTATGTTTACTCGATCGTTTTAATCCTTGTGTTATCCATTTTTTTATTTTATAAGGCTTTAGTTTGATTCGTTTTTTAGGTATTGTAGTGTTTAGAACGGTTTTAATTGTGTCATTAAATTCTGTATAATTTTTAATAATATCATTTTTATATATTAATATTTTGTCCCAATTAATTAACTTTAATTGCTCTTTGAATTCATTTATGTTTTTAGTATTATATATCCTTTTCTTTACTGTCCATGTTTTTGTCAATAGTGAATTTTTGTTATTGTAATCAAATTCATAGATCACAGAGCTATGATCCGAGAATCCATTATGTTCTACCGAGGTTTTGTAGTTGCAATTATTTGTGAAAACTAAGTCGATACACGTAGATGACTTAGCAGTAATGCGAGTTGGTTCCCAAATTACGTTTTTGAGATTACAAGTTAACATTAGGTCTTGTAGATGTTTAACGCTTTTGTTTCTTTTTGACAATACATTAATATTGAAATCTCCGCCGATAATAATATGTTTATTCGTTTTTGTCGCAATTTTTTTTAAAGTATTTTCTATAAATTCATAAAAGCGCTCAATATCACGGTCAGGCCTATAGACACAGATTAAAATTATATTATGTTTTACAATTTCGATGCAACAACATTCAGCGAAAAATTCTTTTGATAGTTCCGTGATGTCTTCCCGCTCAATGTTTTCAATTTCTTGTCTTCTAAGTAGCACTCAAGGAGGTCCATTTTATTATATAGACTTTGGACGTTCTGGAAAATGATACTAAAGGTTTTGACGAAAGGAATGGGAGTTTAAGTCTCTAGTATGGTTGTTATGCATATCAGTTTTCCTGGCTCAGGTGGGGTTCCCGTCAAGTGTCTTATTCAAGTCATATAGTTTTCCTTCGATATATAACTTATTATCTCTAATAATTGCATGTTTGCCCCTTTTTCTTTCTTCGCGTAATATTTCTAGGAGTTTTTTTCGTTCTTTTGATAGATTCTCAGTTAGTTGTTCAGATATCGCTAAACCTGTGTTTTTAAAACTTTTTTTGTTTTGCAGTAGGTATTTAGTCATTCTTTTACTAATTAATTCTATTAAAAGTGGTCTTTTATAGCCGTGTTTTCCCAGTCTCGACAACTTTTCAACGTATCCGGTAAGGTCGACATTCAGGGTGTCGTAAAAAGTACGAATTATTCGGTCGTGCAAGTCGTAATCCGTTTCGTTGGGATATTCTTCGAGTCCATAGATAACGATTTTTTTCTCAATATCGTAATCAATCGATGCGTCGTAGTTTAAGCATGTGTGTTCATTAGGTCCATTAGTTATTTTAATATTTTTTTGCAATTCTTTTATTTCTTCTTGTAATTTTAACCAGTCTTTCTCTAATTTTTTTATTTACACACAGACACTCACTTACACACAGACACACACTTACACACAGACGTACACTCAAACACATTTACACACACATGCCCTTACATACACATGCATACACATGTACACAAACACTAATTTACTTAAAATATTGTGCGCACGGCCATTCGTAGGTGGAAATCATTCGACCTTGAGTGGGCCTCCGGCTTAAGGCGTTTGTAGCGTGGCGCTGCTGGTTCATCTTATACTGGTTTTGTTTCTACGTGCTTGCTGCCGTGCATACAAACTATTTGTTTGTTTGTTTGTTTATTTAAGTAAGTAGTCGTTAGCACTTATTGATTATCTTTTGAAAACCTGTAATTGGCTTTATTCTCTAAGTATTTTTTAAAATGTTAAAACTTTAGTGCATAAGCTGTTGGTTTTGTCAAAAATAAAAATAAAATAAATAAAGTAAAATAAATGAAAGCTACCTACAATAAACGTCCTTGATAACACTAGTTTGTTAAATTGATTATTGTAAGTCAATCAGTTGCAGTAAGGATCGTTATGTTTTCTTTTCAATTAAAACAAAAGGTAGATGTAGCCTACTAATAATTAATGCCACACTATCCGGGAGGTGGCAACACTGGAGAGTCAGTCTTGGCTTGACAGGCGTTGTGATAACACGGGTTTGCTGGGAAAATACTAGATAAGTTACATTGAAACCATCTAAACACTATACTGACACCACCACCGGCTGCTGCACGTCATACAAAGCTAATACCGGCGCCGAACTAATAAGTCTTTTTAGGTTTTCAAACGCGTTTTGATGCTTTGTATCCCAGATCCAGCACGATTCCTTTTTTAGCAACTTAGTCAGTGGGTTTGTGCAATCCGAATAATTCGGTATGAACTTTGACAAAAATTTGTGGCCCCTAAAAGTCTTTCTAAATCTTTTTTATCACACGGTGGTGGCATATCAATGATATCTTTTACTTTCGAATTGTCTGGTTTCATCCCGTTTTTGTTAAAAATCCAATTTTTATTAAGACGTGCGCTTAAGAACTTGCTGTACCAATATCTAAAATATTTAGGAAGTCCATTGCTGAAGGTAATTTTCCTTCAGTATGGAAAACAGCTTTAATCACGCCGATGTATAAGAATGGTGATGCTAGCTTGGTAACAAAATATAGGCCTATTAGTAAGCTCAATGTTTTTGGTAAGATTTTCGAAAAAAAATTAAATAGCACGATAACTTCTGTGATTTCTCAACATTACATCTATTAATCAACATGGTTTTTATCGCGGGCGTAGTAATAATAATAACAATTGGAATAGTCTTATGGCAACAAAGGCACCATTTGTTACTATGTCCAGCAGTGGACGTCTTTCGGGTGATGCGATGATGATACCTCTTCTAGTCTATTAACTGTGCTCATTACACTCACGATATGAGTAACGCGCCTTTATTGCACGTAGTTTTTTGACGTCTACCGACATAGTAGGTTCACAATTTTATTAGTTGCAGAGGTTTTTACTGTTTCAACGAGTGGGTGTACATAGTTAGACAAGATAAAACAAACTCGTTGTATAGTCTGGTTAACGTAGGTCTAGAAACAATAAAGCACATAATTTCTTTCACATGTAAAATATATGTCGTAGATAGAAGAGAGAAAAAAAAGAGAGCACAGAATATTGGCCGAACTATTGCAAGTGGTAGTGGACATTCAGAACTTACTGCCATGACGATGCGATTCGACTTATCATCCACCTACTGGCCCGTGACCGAAACCATGTGCAGGATTGGTAGAACCGTTTCGGCCGCCTACCGCCTGTTGATACATACATACATAACATCACGCCTTGTTCCCGTCGGGGTAGGCAGAGACCACAGTTCTCCACCTGCTACGATCTTGACATACTTCCCTTGCTTCCTGAACTTTCATCAATCCTTTCATACATGCTCGTCGGTTTAGGGGACTTTTAACCTGGCCTTTATTCAGAACGTCCTGAATTTGGTCCTGGTACGTTCGCCGAGGTCTTCCTCTTCCAACGTTTCCATTCACTCCCGCCTTGTAGATCTCTTTCGTCAATCTTCCTTCATTCATCCTCTCTACATGACCAAACCATCTCAGCATCCCTTTCTCAATTTTAGTCACTACGTCTTCTTTTACGCCACAACGTTCTCTTATCACTTTATTTCTAATTCTGTCACTCAATTTCACACCAATCATACTCCTCAACGCTCTCATTTTTACTGCAGTAATTCTACTTTCATGCTTTTTCTGCCATACCCAGCTTTCACTGCCGTACATCAGTGTTGGTACCAAAACACCCCGATGAACAGCCAAACGAGCCTTGTGAGACACCTTCTGACTCCTCATAAAGGCGTGCAGGGCACCATTCACCATGTTTCCAGCATTCACTCTTCTTTCAATATCACTTTCACACTTTCCATCTCTCGTAAACTTTGAGCCCAGATACACAAACTCCTTCACTTGTTCGACTTGTTCACCACCTATTAATATAGTACACTCTGTCATACATTCTTCTCTTTCAAGTACCATTACTTTCGTCTTGCTTACATTTACTTTCATTCCTTTCCTGTCCAAAGCCACATTCATCATTGTTACCATCTCCTGCAACTCGTCAGCAGATGACGCAAGTACAACTTGGTCATCAGCGTAGAGAAGGCATTTGATGAGTAACTCATTCATTCTCAGTCCACACATACTCTCTTTCAGATCAATCAAACAATTATCCATAAACAGGTTAAACAGCCAAGGTGACGCTACACATCCCTGCCTAACACCTTTTTCGATGCTAAACCATTCAGTGTACGCCCCGTTTATTCTGACACAAGCACTGGAATCCTCATAGAGAGATTTTACCTCATACCTAGTTGTTTTTAATTCTCATTAAAAGAATTTGAGTTACAAGAAAACGGTACACAAAGTAGAGTTGTATGACGAAAAAGTGATAATGAGACCTCGTTTATAAACCCAAAAAATATGTGATAAAAAGAATACGTGACCTTTAATCTTTTCACGATGATTCCTTTGTGTGACACATCAGGTCGTAGATGGCTGAACGGAACTCCTTGGAAGTCGTCACACCGTCTGGTCTGCAAAAGTGCCGGTGCCTATCAGCTAACCAGTATAACCAGCAAGCCGCAGCAGCTTTGGCCACGTTGGCGGTAGATGCGCGGAGTTTTAACATGAAATACATATGAAAACGTGTCAGTCATTTATAAACAAACAACGTAGTACTTAAAGTACCAACTTCCTTGAACTTCTAATTGTCTCTAAAAGTTTTAAAGAAATTTGTTTTATTTTATTACCCTTCCTGTACAAGTAGAATAAGTAAGTGTATGGCACGAGTATGATACTAATATGATAAAGCATTTTTTTTGGTTTAGGTTGATTTTTACATTGTCTCTTGATACAAAAATTTATAACGTATTATAACTACGTATTAGCAAATGTTTTTTTTTATTTAAAAAAAATATCTTCATTCATTGAATAAACAGTTTAGTAAAACAATTTTTCGAATAACTATGAAATTAAAAAAGATATAAGCTATCGAATATTGGTTTCTGTCTCTTTCTAGCAAAACGAAATTTAACAAGCAGTTTATAAGGCCATAGTGGCATGTGACGTCACTTTCCACGTTGGATCTCTCTGTCTAATCGGCGCGTAATAAATAGTTTTAAATGCTTATATCGGCCGTAATTCTTAGCCAATTTAAATTTTAATTTCATTTTTTGTCATCTCTACTACGGTATTTTTATATTTTGTTAATAAATGCGACTAAAAAATTTATGCATATTCCCAATTGGCTTTATTTTATGATTATATAAAATGTCACAAAATATGAACACGTACAGTGAAATTTTCGGCTTATGGCACGTTAAGTGGGTAGTAGACTTCTTGCTCTTCATAGATAAATCTCAACAATATGAAGTGTAAACTTAATTAAACGTGCTTGAATAGAGTTTGTATATGTGGGACGTAAATGAAGAGTTACTTACCGCTTCTGATATATGATAAAACTCGTTCGTTCAGGTATACTTACACTTATTTATTTCGGAGTTTCGAAAATAATCAATCCATAACATTTTTAGTATAGCATATTTTTTTTCCTCAAGGATTAACACTAAAAATTCTCAATACATCTACTCGTATTCGTTGCTCAAGCTAGACTGCTGGCCCTGTCGAATGCCAGCTAAAAGAGAACTGTGTAGTCAATCGACTTACTTTTTTTTTAATTAATCTCAAATTTTGCGCAACCTAACAGTATGATGGATAAATTATTTAGAATGCGGTTTGTGACCTGCTACTTGGATGACCTTACAGTGAGTGGGGTCAATGATTTAGACCACTGGGAGCAACTTCTTCAAGTTTTTAAAATCCTGACGGACAGCGGCCTTCGAGTGGCTGTAAGTAAATGTACTTTCTTTCAAAAATCAATTTCTTACTTAGGGTACGTAATTGATGCAGAAGGTTTACACACTGAGCTTTCAAAGGTAGATGCCATTTTGTCGACCCCAGTTCCGGTAATGTCTAAACAATTGCGCGCTTTTCTCGGGTTGATTAACTATTACGGGAAGTTTTTAAATAATCTGAGTGACATGTTGAGCCCGTTATAAGACTTACTAAAAAAGGAAAAAGGTTTTGTTTGGACATTGAGTTGTGAGAAAGCTTGTAGTAAAACTAAAAAAGCATTAAAGGAAGCATCTGTTTTAGTGCATTTTAACCCGGCTTTACCTACAATCTTGTCGTGCGACGCATCGCCGCAAGGCGTGGCCGCCGTGCTTTCCCAGCGCTGTGCCTACGGCGTCGAGCACCCGGTACTGCACGCATCTCGCACGTTTTAACTACGGCCGAAAAAAATATGCCCAAATCTGTCGCGAAGGTCTAGTTGTAGTTTTCGGCGTAACAAAATTTCATGATTACCTTTTACACTTACCTTTGATGGCTGCAAACCGTCTTCAAATACGGGCCGTGATTCTTGGTGCATATAATAGGTCTTTACCTATGAAATTGCCGAAATTTTCTTACAGATTAATGAGATCATAATTCCTATAATTCTAATGCTATTTTTTTCATTTGATTTATATTTGAAAGTTGACTTCAAGGTTATCAATTTACGCATAAAATAAAGTTTTTATTTATAGTTTGACATATAAAATTAAAGGTATGAAAATTGTTCGTCTTAAATGTCGTCCGATTTCATCATTAGATTTGTTATATTTTTTTACAGATAATATTTTTCGAAAATTAAATTTTAGCTTCTGTTAGCTTAATGTCTTCCCAATAATGCTTAAAAAAATTAAAAGAATTGGATTTATAATTCCTAAGAAAAATGCAAAAATGTTAGTACTGAAAATTGAGTTTACCTAAAATTCGCCATACAAAACGGCAATTTCATAGGTAAAGACCTAATAACTACAAGGTTAAGTGCGTAAGTTCAAAACAAAATTGCGTAGCAGACAGTCTTTCACGGATGCCTATTGCTGAACCGGAAACAAAAAGTCACACAATTAAACATCTTAATAAGCGCAATCTGTGAAATTATACGCACGACACACTAAGATAATATTTGTATGTGTTAATAAAGAAAACTTAGTATAAATAGTAATGTAAATTGTAAATAAATGAGTCGTCAGCATGGAGCTAAGAGTATCGTTTCTCTTCTCCTCTCCCAAGCGGAATTCCCAGTCTCCGGACAAGTACGCCTATGCTTCATGGCATCCTCTCACGGCGGCCAAGATACCTTTAGCCGTCAGTACGATCGGTCTTGTGAGCCTGCTAGACCGGCAGTGAGAAAATCATTTCCTGGGCACATTGCACGCCGTGCCCAACTGCCCAACCCTTATTTCCTTCCCCCTGTCCGTCTGTCACCGCAGGTCGCCTTGTGACATACATCCCGCACCTATCTATATGTTATCTTATGTTCCTTCAAGTTATTTATTTAACGCGGTTTTGAATCAGTTTTAATTAAATTTTTTCAAACCGACGAGCATGTATGAAAGGATTGATGAAAGTACAGGAAGCAAGGGAAGTATGTCAAGATCGTAGCATGTGGAGGACTGTAGTCTCTACCTACCCCGACGGGAAATTGGCGTGATGTTATGTATTTCACGCTAGTGGGTAATAACTACCCGAACCCCTACCCCCCCTTTCTGCCCATTTATGAGCTGACATTGACAGACAGACTACCTTTGACGTGTAGCGGGCTGGTGTACTAAAAAAAGCACTAGTTGTTACCGTTGAAGCACTTTAAGCGCTTAGTTGCCAATCGTTCGGGAGCGGATCGGGAGCCGGCCACCCACCAGCGGGTATCACCGGTGCCTTGAGAAGTCGCATATAGTCGTACCGTAACGTGGTACAGAACGCAGCTAAGTGTAGACTGAGAGTAGGGTTAGGGTGTTAGGGCAGCAAGAAAGAAGACACAGGAAGAAAGATTCATCATTAAGAATAACGACGAAATACATCGCTGAAAGAAGAACCAGAAATAATGAAATTTTCGGGAGAGCACAAACACATCATGATTTACTAAAAAGGGAGGAGATGCTGATGACTCATAACTATTTTGTCAATAATTACTTCCAAAAAATCGAACAAGTTTATAACGAGGCCTTGAATTATTTACAAAAATTTGAGGAACGACTGGGAATATTACAACAACTATATCAACCAATTTTCACCGATTCTAATGAAGACGAGACGAAGAGTTCACCGAAACTATTTATACAATTATTTCGACTAAATCAATTACAAAAGAAACTAAACTTAGCAACCCAAAACCCAACTGAAAACAAACCAAAATGGTACTACTAATCACTTATTACTATTTTGCAAAGACAATGGCAAGAACTCGAAGAAACTCATTTGCTTATATTGACCGAGAGTAACACTTTAGTTAGAGCATGAATATTTCCAAAATAAAATAATGGACTCCATGCAAAGCGATTATGAAAAAACAATTGAGATTTCACTTACAAAAATGAACGCAAAAATACAACCAAAAATACTGAATCATAGAACTTCAATTAATTTACCACGAATAGTCATACCTATATTTACCGGCAGCTATGAGTCATGGAATTCATTCTACGATTTGTTTACAAAAATAATTACTGACACAGAAAAAATGCAATAGTACTTGAAAACACACGTTCGCGGCGAAGCGGCAAAGCTGATCAAGCATTTAAATGTATGTGAAGCGAATTACATTACGGCATGGACTATTTTAGTCAAGCGGTACAAAAACGAGCGTTTTATTGTTACTAAGCATATCGACAATATTCTGAGCATGCAGAAAATAAATAAAGGCAACGCGGCAAATTTAAGGAATTTACACGACACAATAAATGAAAACTTAGAATCCTTGAAGAGTTAGCAAATAGACATATCAACATGGGATCCAATTCTAACACGAATTTTAAGTAAAATATGGGACTCAGAAACTGACGAGACATACGAACAAGAATTATTAGAACCGAACCAATTGCAATCTTTTTCGGCCATGATGGAGTTCCTAGAAAAAAGATTTAAGTGTTTGGAAACGGTAGATAGTAGAAACATAAATCATTACCCTCGACTGGCGCTGCCACTGTCACTGTACATAAATACAAATAAGAGATGTTGGTGTTGCCAAAGCATTGAACATTCTATCTCGCAATGTGTTCAATTCAGAATGTTACCGGTGCCAGAACGTATCAAAGTGGTTAATACAAAGCACATGTGTTATCAATGTTTGTCACACGAATCAGCAATTAAATGCTATAGCACTAGAGAATGGCAAATATGTGGAAGAAGAGGTCATCACTCACTTTTGCATCAAGATGTTAGAACAAATCAACAAAATAGACAATACAATAACAGACAAGAAAAGCCACACGGATGTAGGCCATTTCAAAGAGGACGAGTGAATACGACCGTAACAACCGAAACGGTCACGCCAAAAGCTATTCTATTGGCAACTGCCATAGTAAAGGTGACTGCTGCAGATGGTATGACACATTTGTTATGAGTTCTCTGTGACCTACTGTGGTCAGTAGCATCGTTTTGTACAGAAGAAGTAGCACAATTGCTAGCATACCCAAGAAGAAGAATACAAACTGAAGTGATTGGTATTGCCGATGAGAAACCAAAAACATCTAACTATTGAATTAATGTACAACTACAACCAAGATTTTCAAGCGAATACAAACTACCAGTAACTCTTATTATGTTACCCAAACTAACTGGCTCACTACAAAAAAATGACCTACCAGAACTAGAAAAAAGCGTATTATAAAACAAACTAATCGCAGATCCAACTTACTACAGAAGAGGACCAATTGATATAATTTTGGGAGCCCAAAAATACAGTAACCTACTACGAAATGTATTACAAAAAGTACAAAACGGAATGATCGTGCAAAATATAGAGTTTGAGTGGATTTTATCCGGAATATCGAGCAAAGATACAAATAACTCTTACAAAGTATTAAGTATGATGACGCACACTGACGACGTGCAACAATTACAAAAATTCTGGGAACTAGAAGAAGTGCCAGATACTTACAACAATTTAACTAACGATGAACAAAAATGTGAAGAATTTTACAAAAATACAAACTAAGAAATCCAGATGGGACTTACACTGTCCATCTTCCTTTCAAAAATTCGAATACTGACTATGGAAACTCACGACAAAAAGCGGTTGCTAGATTATTACAATTGGAAAAAAGATTTGCTAAAGATGAAAATTTACGCCAAAATATCAAGAATTTCTAAATGAATATGTAGAGATGGGTTATATGAAGAAAGTAAACCGGGAAAACTATTACCAAGGAAAATATTACATTACAGAATTCATGGCAGATAAAGAAAAATGTATCGTTTCATAAAAGTGATTGAAAAAGATTTAACATATCAAAGAATATTATGGAGGGATGCACCAGAGAAAAGAATTGACGAATATGAACTAACTACGGTTACCTACGGAACTGCATCTGCACCGTATCTTACTATAAAATTTTTACAACAGCTGGCGATCGACGAACAAAATAACTTCCAAAGGCTAGTAGAATTGCACTCCAAGATTTTTTTGATGATGACATATTATGTGGATCAAGCGATATAGAGTCTTCAAAGAAACTACAAAGCGAACTAATAGAGATGTTACATACCGGAGTTTTCAATTTAAGACAATGGTCATCTAATAGCGTTAAACTATTGCAAAATATTAAAGAGGATGAAAAAGAAGTTACCTCTAGATGAAACAAGAAAGTCATTGGGAGTAATGTGGTCACCATTAGAAGATGAATTTTATTTTCAAGTAACAGTTAACAATAACGAAACAAAGCGATTTATCTTATCAGAAATAGCAAAATTATTTGATCCATTGGGTTGGTTAGCACCAATAATTATTAAAATGAAAATGTTGATACAATAATTATGGACAAATGGTGCGAAGTAAAATAAATAAAATAAATAAATAAATTTTTTATTCAGATAATAACACCCTATTTACATGTGTTATACTTCTGCCAAACTGCAGAGCAGTTTGTTGGCAGAGGATACTCCCTTAAATTACCAGACGGGTAAATATACTTACACATACCCATTTACGCACGGCAGCAAGTAAGTGGAAACAAAACCAGTATAAGCTGAACCAGCGTACTAAGCCACAAGTTTCTGAATCCGGAGATTAGTTCAAGGTCAGAGTGTTTCCACTGACGTACTGCCATTCGTACTAATAACGATACAATTCATGCGTCAGATCAATTAGTTATTAATGATATGTTGTGTTACGATGCAAAGATTAGGTACATTACATTTTCAATTTACTTTTAATTTCTTTTAATAAAAATCCTTTAGTTTTAGACTTGAACAAATTGAAAGTTTTACATTTTTCTTTTATTTCATACGGTATATTATTATATATTTTAGGGACCAAGTGCTTCCTACTTCTCTGTGCATAATAATTATCACCACACGCAGGCACCTCTAGCAATTTTTTACTAAGTTTCCTTGCCAGCATAGGGTGATTTACATAATTTTTAAATTCTTCTTTATTGAACTGCTCTAAAGCCAACAAAAACACCACCCTCTCATGAACCGGCAACATACGGCATTCCACGAACAATTCTTCGTAATCAGTTTTTTTACAGCGTTCTTTTGTTTTTTTATCTACTAAAAGCTTCATAAACCGTATCTGAATTGATTTGATCTTGTCTAAATAAGTTTTAAATGTCCTCCCATAGCTTGCCAGTCCATAAGAAAGGAGGGAGTCTACCAGCGCATAGTATAAAGTAAACAATGTAGCCCTATCTAATACAAATTTTAACTGGTGAAATTTTATAAGTACAGTTCTTAGTTTGTCACATAATTTGTTGATATGATTCTTCCAAGAAAAGTTGAAATCTGTTAATAAACCCAAATACCTATATTCTGACACAACTTCGATGCTTTTACATTGACAATTCTGCTGCACGCTGTGCAGGCACTCATATGTGTGGCCTATTATGTGTGGCGGACGGTTAACATGCCTGCTGTACGGGGATCGCACGTACATACATTTGGTCTTATTTATATTGATTACGATTCCATTGTCGTGTGCCCACTTTATGATGTTAGTAAAGTCCTCTTGGACTTTGTTTTCTATGACACTCAAATCTCTATCCGCATACAGTAGGCACGTGTCGTCCGCGTACATATATATGTTGCAGTTTCGAACTACATTGCACATACTATTGACATGCATGATAAATGCAATTGGACCGACCACGGAACCAGTGGGGACTCCGCACGTGACGTGCGCAGGCGCACCCCCGACGCCGTCAACGACAGTCTGCAGGGTTCTGTCCGTGAGGTACGCGCGAAGCCACCTATTCAACGGGCCCGCGATACCACACTCTTCCATAACCTGAAGCAGCTGGTGGTGCCCTAAAGTATCAAAAGCTTTCTTGAAGTCTATGTACACCACCACCACCTGCTGCCGCTGTCCCAGACTCTCGTTGACGTCGTCTGCGAACCGAGCCAGAGCCGTCGCCGTGGGACCAACCTGTAGATGATGTCATAAAAAATAAGTGGCTAGAAATTCAGAATCAACTAAAAGCAAAAGAAATAAAGCAAACGTATCATTCAAATCATATCATAGTTGATAAAGAAACAGAAGATCGCATCTGGAACAGATTTAGCAGCTTTCAAAAAATGGTGCGAGTATTGTCATATTGAAACGAATTCATTAAAAGATTAAAAACTAACCAACCGTTAACATGTGAAGAAATAAATAAAACAAAAAAAACAAGTAATTCGCCAAGTTCAACAAAAAATGTTCCCAGATAAATACAAAATGATAAAAAACAAACAAACACTCAAGAAAGGGAGTAAATTATCAAATTTGGACCCCTTTATAGATGAAGATGGATTACTGAAAGTGGGAGGAAGGTTACAAAATTCAAAACTACCATATGATCAAAAACATCCGATATTACTGGCACTAAAACATCAAGTGACGAAATCTATAATACAAGACGTTCACCTTCGTACATTACATGGCGGAAACAGATTGACATTAGCTAATATAAGAAAAAGATATTGGATACTTGGCGGAAAACGCAGTGTGAAAAATTACATAAACGAATGTGTTAAGTGCATACGATATGTAATAACTCCAAGTCACTTTTTGATAGGAAGAAAGGCAGTAGGAGTACCAGATCCGTTGGCAAACATTAATTCAAACTTAACCAATAAATGGATACAAATTCAGAAAATGAAAAGGATTTTACGAACAGCTGGGCGAAAGATTACCTACATCAGTTGCAGCAACGATACAAATGGAGTAGTTCTTATAAAAGATGAAAACATAAGTCCAAGCCACTGGCCTCTAGCAAAAGTCACAGAAGTCCATACAGGAAGCGACGGTTTAGTAAGAGTCGTAACTGTACAAAAATCTTCAGGAACAACACAAAAAAGATCCGTTCAAAAACTTATATCATTACCGGTTACAAAAGCGGTAAATAACACAAACAAGAATCCTAAAATAGTTCATACAAATAAGGCGCATGTTATTGATAACAAGAAAAGGAATAAAAGTAGCTCAAGTTCGAAATGGTGGTTCGTGTTATTGGTAATGCTACAAATATTTGGTACAAGAACGTGCTCATACTCTATGAAAAATATAACACCAGGATTCTACATAGAAAAAATAGGCTCAGCTAACATCAATGGAGGAACATTCAGGATAGAAATAAATTTCGAGAGAAAAGCCATACAAAAACATTACGAAAAAATTAAAACAGTGACAACACAGTTCTTTCAATTATGTAAAAATGAAGAAGAAGTAGTAAAAGATACGCATTGCAAACAGTTTTGTCAACATCTACTAGAAGAACAATTAAAGTTTGAAAGAACGAAAGAATACTTAACAGAAATTAACAGAACCAGGAAGAAAAGAGGATTATTAGGACAATTCTTGACATCCATTTTTGGAGTTAACGATGAAGTTTACAGAGACATAAATACGCTTAATCAAAACAACCAGAAACTTATAGAAGCTGCCAATCATCAAACAAAGTTTATGGTATCAACAATCTCACAATTAAATTAGATAGGGTGATGGCCTCCAGCATTTCTATATAACTTGCACGTGTGGCAGACGTGGATCGTTCGATTAAAGACGATGAGTAGAACAACAGAAAAATAGTCTGCCACCTTGGTAGCGCTGCGTTATCAATTAATAGGGCTTTAAAAATGTAAAAAAAAAATCATGAGCTAAATCATTTGCTCATGTCTGCCGCTTGCACTGATGGTCAGAATCATCCTCAAAACGATGAAAGTTGAAGAGGCAGACCACCACACCTCTGCGTTTTGAAAGAATATTTTTTTAAGTTTTTTGTTATGATATTAAAACGTGTATATCATTTGCTCATGTGGCAGACATAGATCGTTCGATTAAAAACGATGAGTAGAACAACATAAAAATAGTCTGCCACCTTGGTAGCGCTGCGTTATCAATTAACAGGGTTTTAAAAATGTAAAAAAAAACACGTGCTATCATTTGCTCATGTCTGCCGCTTGCACTGATGGTTACAATCATCCTCGAAACCATAAAAATCGAAGAGGCAGACCTATAGACCTCTGCTTTACCAAAGGCAAACCATTTGATTCATAGTCTTATATATAGGGTGACTTCATCTATGGGCGGATTTCTCAAACGTTGTCCGTCACGTAATGGAATTCCTCAATATCGAATATGTTTATTTTTCCTGCCTTTGTGTCTTAATTTAATCATTTTTTAATAAATCTAAATATTCATTAGTTTTCGCATAAAATGAAGTCAAAAATGTGCTCGGTCAATTATGAGTTCCATTACGTCACTATTTTGAGTTGTTATTAAAGGTAAACTACTCATTTGTTTGCAAAAATTGTATGTACTATACATAAATGAGAACAATTAACATCGACTCATATATCAAATTCTGGCTAATTTTCAAACATAAATCGTACAGAATCATAAATGTAACATTACGTCACTTTTTGGTACAAAATACCTCACAACAATGTCGGTTATTCTGCTTTAAACGACACATAGTAGTATAATTCTATTAAAAATATAAAAATATGTTCTACAGAGTCTTTTTATTAGTCTTCCCGTTGCAAATATCATAGCATTACTTATTTTAAAATTAAATTTAAATATCACAAGAACATAAGACACGTCACGGTAATGGAAAGTGACGTGACGTTAAGGAACTATAAGGCAATGGTCACATTGTATTGAAAATTAAGCAATTAAAAGATAGATAATACTTAATTATGTAACAGCTCTTAAATATCAAACTAACTCTTTATCACTCAAACTTAAATTCTTTTAGAATACCTATAAGGAGATCCATAATAATTAATCACAATAAAAAACAGTTGTACCAAAAATTGCTTTTCAAGCTTTTAAAAATATTTATTATTTGAACACAAAAAATTTTTGAAGTACACCTATTCTAAGTAATTTAAGATGCTTCTTACACTATTTAAATACTTTACAAAAAATATATTTTTGTATGGCACGATAAGGTAAAATTTTTTTAGGAACATAACTTGACTAATGATAAATTTCTTTATTACTAAACAAGGTCTAAAATAACCCCTTCTTCCCTCGCAGTGATGAATATGTTCATATAACTAAACAACTCTCCGAAAGGAACATGAGTCGAAGTGTGAAAAACGAATTTAGACCTTCCATACAGATTTTATCCAGCTGTTGCCGTTCTGTATGGAATATTTCGACCCTTGTTCCCTAGGGTAATTCGTAAAGTTTTTTATTATACGAATACAATCGCTTCTACGCGGGAAGATAAAGGCGTTACGTTACACCTGTACAGAGAGATCAAAGTCGAGGTATAAGTCTTTTAGACTCATCTCGAGCATAATTAATTGAGTAAACGTAGTATTGAAAAAAAAACTGAACTAAAATAAAAAATAGGTAACAACTTATGTAAAATTATACTTCTAAACAAATATTAGTTATATTGCTTCTGGCAAAGACTAGGCACTAGTAATAACGCAATACTAGCCGCTGTTAATGACGATGTAATGAATATTTTTGCAAAGCATTGGACAGTGGTGCACCGGAGCCCGAATACCAAATAATTTATTGTGTTATTTTTTAGTTTTTGTACATTTTCTTTGTATATTGTGTATGGGTGTATGCCTGATAATAAAGATTAATAATAATAATAATAAAATATCACAAATGTATTCTAAGAATCCTGTCCCACTACAAGAACTACACACCCAATTCTTGCAAACCATGCATTGAATCATTTGGTGACGAATAAATGGCTGACGAATCTTACAAAGATGACAAGGAAAAGTCCTTGTCGAGGAAACCCTCCTTTTTGATATGCTGTTTAATGATTGGAGAGTCCTACCTTGTTTGGCAGGCGGCATACTGAGTTCATGGCGCAGGCTGATATTACGTTTCAATGTATTATAGTTATGTGATGGGCCGACTTTGGGAGACACTTTGACTTCCGGAGTGACATCAGAGAATGGAAAGACTTGCTGGGAGACTTTAGAAGGTGAGATGATATTTGGGACAACTTTGGAGGGTGGAGTGACATGCGAGGTGACTTTGGAAAGTGGGACGACTAGCGGACTGACTTCTGGGGTTGGTGTTATGGCTTGCAGGGAGACTTTGTGGGGCTGAGTAACTTGCGATGTGAGTTTGGGAGGTAGAATGGCTTGCGAGCTGATTTTTTGGGTTGATGTATTGACTTGTAGAGTGTTTCTATGGCTCAGTATGACATGTGGGGAAACTTTGCGGGTCGGAGAGACACCCGAGATGCCTTTGAGGGTTGAAATGTCCTGCAGACCATCTTCTGGGTTCCCGATAACTCGTTGGGTAACCTCAGGGTGTGATATGAATACTGGAGGGGAGTTTACAGGGAATGAGATGATTTTCTTGGAGGCCTTGGGGGATGACATGTCTAGTGAGTTGTCTTCAGAGTGTGAGATGACTTTTTGCGGCCTTAAAGTTTTGACTCGTTTTTTGATCGGAGGAGGCAAGAGATCAGTCGGTTTTAAAGTTAAAACTCGTTTTTCGATGCGAGGAGGGAGGAGATCAGTAGGTTTAACTGTTTTACCTTGCTTGACAGGGGCAGAGGCTAAGGAAAGTTTGTGTGTGTCAAATGAATCATTTTCCGGATTTGTCACATCGCCAATGATCACAGAATTTTCAAGTGGCAAGCAAATATCTTCTGGATGTACTTTAAAATCAAATGTACTTTCAAATTGTTCTGTGGTTTCAAGTGGAAAGCAAACATCTTCTAGCTGTATTGGGCCATCAAATGGACTTTCAAATTGTTCAGTAGCTATTTCAGGGTCCCTAAGCGATATGTCAATTTGTGCAATTAGTTGCTCAAAACTATCAGGAACTGTGAACTGACCAAGCAGAGGATCAGAGGCTAAAGATGTCGACGAATTTTCTGTCAGCTGGATGGATGGCTCTGTCATTGACGCAGGTAATTCGGCAGAAAACAACTCCTTCATCATTTCATCAGGTACCAATCTGTGTGTTTTGGGTCCATGACAACTGCACAGACCACGCATTTTACCACAGAAACAACTAAGTTGCCGGTATTTAATTTCGTTTGATTCTGTGGTTATAATTTGGTGTAATTTCATCATACCGGGCACAGCGCGAATCCCTTCTGGTACAAGTTTTTTCATATTTTTTATGTCATCAGGAGATATGATGAAACTCTTGACCGTCGTCATTGTTCTTTGCAAGATTCGATGAGCATCATTCGCATTAAGCACATCTTCGCCGTAAAATACTCTTCTGTCCAACTGCCGTTTGACATTGCCCCCAATGCCATCAGCTAAACTTTTCCCATGTCCCGCTTCTGAAAATGACCAGGTCGAATAGGATAGTTTCAATTTTTCGGTGAAGAAGTTCAGCAGGAGGAAATTTTTCTTCTGGCGGTACTGGCTACTTGGGCCGTCTGAGAAATAATGTACGACTCTTAAATTTGGGTTCATCTCTGTCACGAGTTTAATGATTGGTAAAATGTGCGCCCATATAGCATGTGGCTCATGGCAGTTGTCGTCAGATATCGTAACAAATGATTGGCAACATTTTTGAAAAAAGATTACTCCAGTGTGCAATGTTACTGATTGTTGTGATCCACCATAGTGTCTTTGGTGCACTTCTTTTCCGTATTTGGTGTCATAGTTTTCAGAAAAGTCACACAGTATGACTATTTCATCTTCTTTTAAATCTGTGATGCATGCTCTGTATTGACGGTATTGTTCACCCCCAGTTAAAATTATGAATTTTGAATAAATTTAACTGTTTTTCAAAATCTGCTACAAGATCACTAACCAATCCTTTTGTTTCTTTTTTGAATGTTTTTTTTGTTGTATGCTCGCCGTCATTTTTATTATATTTATGGTCTTCTCTGACCCATTGGCGCCATATCACCTCTTCCTGAAATTTGTCTTCACTATATGTAACACGGGCATTTGCGCACTTTTCGCATTTGTTGTACATGCATTCATAGGACTTTGTGTCACACACAATATTTTTCAACAGGTCACTAATGTTTGGATGAGAAATTACTCCATTTTTTTTAAGTGCCTCAAACTTTAATTCCACATTAGCATGCTTTATGCACATACATGTGTCTCGGCTCGAAGCATTTGGAGAAAGGACATAAAAGGGCTTGTATCTAAAAATGTCGCATAGCTATACTTCCCGCCTTCATCTTTATAAATTTGATACAGGTTTTTTAAAGTATCAACATGATATCTTATTTGCATTTTTTGGTTGTTTCTAGTCCTTGTTTCCTTCTTTCCGGCGGTGCTTCTGCTGACATCATCTCTATTAAAAAACGTCGTAATTTCTGTCATTATTTTCCCGTGTAACGGTCTTTTTAGCCTTTTTTTTACTGACTCTTATTCGACCTTTTAAACCCAACAATGTAGGGTCCATGACCGTATTTGTTTTTTGCTCCATCTTCAAAGGCACTTCTTTAATTATTTGTTTTTCACCAGGTGTCTTGCAGTCCGCATATGCTTCCCGCAATGAAATCTCCATTATTTCCTGCCGTGCTCTCAGTTTATCATTTTCAGCCTTTAGCGTCATCATTTCTTTATCATGTGTCTTTTTCTGACGATACAGTTTTTTTCTTTCAGTGTCAAGTGCCGTTTTATATGTTTGTATTTTTTGTAATGCTGCCCTAAATTTTCTCCATAAGATACGGTATTTTAATTTATGAGAACGAGCAACTTCATCTTTTTGTTCAGCAACTTTCGGTAATTTCTTAGGTTCGTAGCATGTCTCTTTCTTTTCTTTCTGTTTTTTTTTTGTTCTCTCCACTTTTTTCTCCTTTCCTTTTTTTCATCGTCAGTTAAATCGTCAATCTTTTTTTGGTTTTTTTTAAGTCTATCTAACTCTTTTTTTTTATATTCATCATATTTTTCCTTGTCCAGTTTAATTTTTTCTCTATACCTCTTAGCCCTCTCAGCAGCCGTCAACGCCATTTTGAAAACCTAAAATAATAAAAAGGTATAGGTTAATAAAATTTATACATGATTATGCCAGGTGTTAAAAATTATCCATGACGTACCCATGACATACTTACTCATGACGCACTCATGACGTACCCATGACATACTCATGACATACCCATGACGTACCCATGACGTACCCATGACTTACTCATGACGTACTTACATCATGACGTACTCATGACGTACCAATGACATACATCATGACATACCCATGACGTACTCATGAAGTACCCATGACGTACCCATGACGTACCTCATGATGTACCCATGACGTACTTATGACGTACCCATGGCGTAATTCATGACGTACCCATGACGTACTTCATGACGTACCCATGACGTACTCATGACGTACCCATGACTTACATCATGACGTACCCATGACATACATCATGACGTACACATGACGTACCCATGACGTACCCATGACATACTCATGAAGTACCCATGACGTACCTCATGACGAAACTATGACGTACCCATGACGTTCCCACAACACAACGTACTCATTATTTACATATTTCGCCTAACATACTGTTCACCAAATTTAGATGAACAATCTAGTATTTTAGGTAAACACAAGGGAGTAAATTATAGGAGAACATACTTAGGTAAACTTGAACAGTCTAGTTTTTTAACCTACCCAGCCGAGAATAGAACCAGGATAGGACCTAGAAAATTATACACTATCAACTAGACAGCAACTAGTTAATTTACTAATTATTTGAATTATGATTAATTTAAATCCCAGTTCCATTCCTTCTGAACACAGCTTTAGAATTCCATTTCGTAACGTTTTTCAATCCCTTATACATCACGCCACGTAATGGATGTGACGTATGGCGATACATCGTCAATCAAACGCAAATTATGGGCAAATTAATGCAAATGCATACAAATTACTACTAATCCTAATCTAAAGAATATACACGAAAACAGATAGCGTAAAAAAATCAACAATAAACCGTCATCTTATCTTCGAAAACGACCGTTTGTAGTGGAACTGTCATCTATACCACGCTACGCACAACCACTTCAAACCCGCATTTTGGCTAGACTGGCCTTAGTATTATATAGTCTAAGAGACTGGCTGTCAGAAATAAAAATATGGCGGGTCGCGCATCGTATAAAAGTGTTGCCATTTATCATAATAAAGTCAGTATGGTAGTTTTCACATCTGAACTGGAAAAAATACACCGTGACGTGTTGAGGAATTCCACCCGACACAATTTTAATGATTACAAAAACTTTTAATTTATTAATTGATTTGATAAAAAGTCGTGTGATGTTAATATAAAAAATACAACTGGGATAATATGGTCTACAAATAAAACTAATAACACTTACGGTAAGAGTGACTGTAATGAAGAAAATACACAACATATGTGTGACGGTCGGCGTCGGACATTCGAAATTTTGATGGTTTATATGCTACAAATCAATGTTTTTCAAAAATTTTATATTAATCGTAACTTTTTTTCTTATTAAATAGTTAGTCAAAGAAGAAGGTGACTGACTGACTGACTGACTGACATATCAACGCACAGCCCAAACCGCTGGGTCTAGAGATTTCAAATTTGGCATGTAGGTTCCTTATGAGGTCTAAGGGTGCACTAAGAAAGGGTTTTACAAAATTCCACCCCTAAGGGGGTGAAATAGGGGATGAAAGTTTGTATGAAAGTCCGTCAGTTTTGAAGTTAGGATCTTCAAAATTTGTAATTAGGCTGACGACTAAAAATTAATATTTAAGTTTCTCAGGGTTTTTGAAAATTCGACACCCTTAAGGGTGATAAGGGGGATGAAGTTGAAAATTCTTTATTTTTAAAGTAAAATCTACATAATTTATTATTTAGGCATAAATGATGTAATTCTATGCAACTTTCATCACTGTTATTGAAATAACACCCCGAACTCAACCCCTAAAAAAGGGAAATGGGGTGAAAAAGTCTAAAAACCAATATCGCCGCTGTCGCTATCGCTATCGCGGGTCGCTGATTACGAAAACTACATTAATTTTGAAATCCAACGTGGTGGACGTTACGAAAGGGGTTGGGGGTGCGATAGGGTTGAAATGTCTAAAAATAAATATAGGTGTCATTTCTATGTTAGATATAGCGGTAAAATTGGCATAAGGGGTAGGGATAGGGGCAGGGATAGGGACAGGTAGAGGTAGAGAGGCAGAGAGAGATAGAGAGGTAGAGATGTAGAGAGGTAGAGAGGTAGAGAGGTAGAGAGGTAGAGAGGTAGAGAGGTAGAGAGGTAGAGAGGTAGAGAGGTAGAGAGGTAGAGAGGTAGAGAGGTAGAGAGGTAGAGAGGTAGAGAGGTAAAGAGGTAGAGAGGTAGAGAGGTAGAGAGGTAGAGAGGTAGAGAGGTAGAGAGGTGGAGAGGTAGAGAGGTAGAGAGGTAGAGAGGTAGAGAGGTAGAGAGGTAGAGAGGTAGAGAGGTATAGGGGTACAGGTACAGGTACAGGTAGAGGTAGAAGGAGAGGGAGAAGGAGGAGAAGGGGGAGAGGGAGGGGGAGAAGGAGGGAGTGAAGGAGGGGGAGGGGGTGATGAAAAGGGAGAGGAAGGGGCAGGGGGAGAGGGAGGAGGGGGAGGGGGAGAGACGGAGTGAGGGAGAGGGGGAGAGACAGAGGGAGGGGGAGAGGAAGGGGTAGAGGGAGAGAGAGGGAGAGAGTTTTAGTTTTTTTCAATTACTTCTGCGTATTGGCTCTGTTTTGAAATCTATATATATAAAAGAAGAAGGTGATTGACTGACTGACTGACTGACATATCAACGCACAGCCCAAACCGCTAGGTCTAGAGATTCCAAATTTGGCATGTAGGTTCCTTATGAGGCCTAGGGGTGCACTAAGAAAGAGTTTAACAAAATTCCACCCATAAGAGGGTAAAATAGGGGATGAAAGTTTGTATGAAAGTCCGTCAGTTTTGAAGTGAGGATCTTCAAAATTTGTATTTAGGCTGATGACTCAAAATTAATATTTACGTATCTCAGGGTTTCCCCTGGGTTCACCCTTATGGGTAAAAAGTTGGATGAAGTTGAAAATTCTTTATTTTTAAAGTAAAATCCACATAACTTATTATTTAGGCATTAATGATGTAATCCTATGCAACTTTGATCACTGTTATTGAAATTTCACCCCAAATTCAACCACTTAAAACGGGAAATGGGGTGAAACGGTATAAAAACCAATATGGGTATCGTTTGTATGTTTTATCAGGTCGCTGATTACGAAAACTACAACAACTTTGAAATCCAACGTGGTTGACGTTAAATACCATCATTTCCTTGGGATGGAATTGGGGTATGATAGGGTTGAAATGTGAATATGGGTGTCGTTTGTATGGTTTATCGGGTCGCTGATTAAGAAAACTACAACAATTTTGAAATCCAACGTGGTGGACGTGAAATACCATCATCCCCATGGGGATGGAGTTGGGGTGCGATAGGTTTGAAATGTCTAAAATTCAATATGGGTGTCGTTTGTATAATTTATCGGGTCGCTGATTACGAAAGCTAAAACAACTTTGAAATCCAACGTGGTGGACGTGAAACACCATCACCCCCTGGGGATAGGGTTGGGGTGCGATAGGTTTGAAATGTCTTAAAATGAATATGGGTGTCGTTTTTATGTTAAGGATAGCGGTTAAATTGGCGTTAGGGGTAGGTATAGGGTAAGGGATAGGAAAAGGTAGGGGTAGAGGTAGAGGTAGAGGTAGAGGTAGAGGAAGAGGTAGAGGTAGAGGTAGAGGTAGAGGTAGAGGTAGAGGTAGAGGTAGAGGTAGAGGTAGAGGTAGAGGTAGAGGTAGAGGTAGAGGTAGAGGTAGAGGTAGAGGTAGAGGTAGAGGTAGAGGTAGAGGTAGACGTAGAGGTAGAGGTAGAGGTAGAGGTAGAGGTAGAGGTAGAGGTAGAGGTAGAGGTAGAGGTAGAGGTAGAGGTAGAGGTAGAGGTAGAGGTAGAGGTAGAGGTTGAGGTAGAGGTAGAGGTAGAGGTAGAGGTAGAGGTAGAGGTAGAGGTAGAGGTAGAGGTAGAGGTAGAGGTAGAGGTAGAGGTAGAGGTAGAGGTAGAGGTAGAGGTAGAGGTAGAGGTAGAGGTAGAGGTAGAGGTAGAGGTAGAGGTAGAGGTAGAGGTAGAGGTAGAGGTAGAGGTAGAGGTAGAGGTAGAGGTAGAGGTAGAGGTAGAGGTAGAGGTAGAGGTAGAGGTAGAGGTAGAGGTAGAGGTAGAGGTAGAGGTAGAGGTAGAGGTAGAGGTAGAGGTAGAGGTAGAGGTAGAGGTAGGTAGAGGTAGAGGTAGAGGCAGAGGTAGAGTGGTAGAGAGGTAGAAATGTAGAGACGTAGAGAGGTAGAGACGTATAGAGGTAGAGACGTAGAAAGGTAGAGAGGTAGAGAGGTAGAGAGGTAGAGGTACAGGTACAGGGAGAGGGAGGGGGAGAGGAAGAGACAGAGGGGCAGGGAGGCGGAGAGGGAGAGGGTTTAAGTTTTTCTCAATTACTTCTGCGAATTGGCTCTGTTTTGAAATATTACATAAAAGTGTCTCTCATCTCTCTCTTTACATTTGTTAGGATACTGCTGCTAAGTTCCTCTGTTCTGAGTAATTTATGAGTAACGTCTGTATATTATATAAAATTCAGCTGGATCTTGAATTATACTCATTTTTTGCGCAGGGTTAGTCCTGTTTTTCCTTAGTTTAAAATTACCCCGAAATGACGGGAAAATATCTCATTGCTTCGGAAAATAAGTAATAAAAATAAATACGAAATCCACGCGAGCGAAGCCGCGGGCAACAGCTAGTCTGTAAATATAAAAGAAGAAGGTGGACTGACTGACTGACTGACTGACATATCAACGCACAGCCCAAACCGCTGGGTCTAGAGATTCCAAATTTGGCATGTAGGTTCCTTATGAGGGCTAGGGGTGCACTAAGAAAGGATTTTACAAATTCTACCCCTAAGGGGGGTAACATCTACAACTCTCTGATTACAAAAACTACAACAATTTTGAAATCCAACGTGGTGGACGTGAAATACTATCATTCCCTGGGGATAGGGTTGGGGTGCGATAGGGTTGAAATGTCTAAAAACTAATATGAGTGTCGGTTGTATGTTTATATAAGGATAGGGATAGCGGTTAAGATGGCATTAGGGGTAGAAAGAGGGAGAGGGGAAGGGGAGGGGGAGAGGGAAGAGGTGAGGGAGGGGTAGGGGAATGGTTAGGGGGAGGGGGAAAAGGAGCGGGAGAGGGAGAGAAAGGGGGAGAAAGGGGTAGAGGGAGGGAGGGGAGAGGGAGTGAGAGGTGGAAGGGGGGTAGGGGGGAGGGGAGAAAGGGGTAGAGGGAGGGAGGGGAGAGGGATTGAGAGGTGGAAGAGGGGTAGGGGGAGGGGAAAGGGGGGAAAGGGAGGATGGGGGAGAGGAGGGGGAAAAGGGTGGGGGGATGGGGGAGGGGAAGGGAGGAAAGAGGGGTTTGGGGAGAGGGGAAGGGGGGAAAGTAAGGGGTATGGTGGAAAGGGAGGGGAAGGGAGAGGGGAAGGGGGATGGGGGAGGGGGATGGTGGAGGGGAAGGGGGGAGAGGGAGGGGGGAGGGAGAAGGGAAAGATAGGGGGATGGGGAGAGGGGAAGTAGGAAAGGAAGGGTTATGGGGGAAAGAAAGGGGTATGGGGGAAAGGGAAGGGAATGGGGAAAGGAAGGGGGGATAGGGAAGGAGATGGGGGGAGGGGCAGGGGGTGAAGGGAGGGGCATGGGGGAGGGGTAGGGGAAAGGGAGGGTTATGGGGGGACGGGAAGGGGTTATGGGGGAGGGGTAGGGGGGATGGTGGAGAGGTGGGAAGGGGGAGGGGAAGGGGGGATGAGGAGGGGATGGGGGAGGAGAAGGGGGAAAGGGAGGGGAGGGGGAGAGGTAGAGGGGGAGGGGGTAGGAGGGGGAGAGGGAGTGTGCGAGAGGGAGAGTAAAAGGGAGGGCTTAGGGGGAGGGATAAAGAGGGGAGGTGAGAGATGGGGGGGAGAGGGAGGGAAAGAGGGAAGGGAAAGGGAGGGGAGAGGGAGAGTGAGGGGGAAGAGGGAGGGGGAGGGGGGATGTGAAGTTGGGGGGGGGATTGAAAAGGATAGATAGGGTGGAATAGGAACTTTTTTGACTTTTATGAATACCTCCTAGCTACCCATTCACTCCCTTTATTGCCTCCTTTTTTAAGTTCGCCTGTAACGACTGACAATGAAAATTCCGCACTACCTACCAGTTGACTAAAATCAAAAGATAATTAAAGGAAAATGCCCTTAAGTAGTATCGCAAAATTATACAAAATTGCTCAAATCGAAGTTGTGTCACCAGTCTATGACATCAGTCATTTTTGTTTATATTAAAGATAACTTTATATATTAATAGGAATTGTCCACTTCTCCGGGTAAAACATTAAAAATATATTACATTTTTTAATAAATTATATTATAATTAATAATAAAAATATTTAAATATAATTAAAAATATATAAGAAATTTGGCTACAGCGAAGTGAAATCACATTTTTGGGTAGTATAGATGACAACTTCAACTACACGGGAATATCGGCGATTGACGACACGGCGGGCATGCTGCTCGGGAGACCCCATGGAGGGTTGGCATTACTGTGGAACAAACTCGTCTTCACACAAGTGTCAGTGATACAATGCGATAATCCGCGAGTGTGTGCTGTAAAAATGTGTGTAGGGCATACGTCGTTTTTAGTGCTCAGTGTGTATATGCCTACGGATGCATTCGACAACTTAGTTGAATTTACGGATTGTCTTGGCTTGGTAAGTGCACTTATTGACAATAGTAACTGTGAATCTGTTTATATCCTTGGAGACTTTAACGCACATCCGGGTAAGCCTTTCTTTAATGAACTGGCGTGTTTCTGTGAGGAACAGAAATGGGAGTGTGCTGATGTTGCCAATACTGGGACTGCATTCGGGCTCATTTACTTTCGTTAGCCAGGCGCACGGGACACGAAGTTGGTTGGATCACTGTATAGTCACACAATCAGCGCTCAGTTCGGTTATAAGCGCGTCAGTTATGTATGACGTCACATGGTCTGACCATTTTCCGCTAGTTATTAAGTGTAAGCTAGACGTACCCAATTGTAAAGGATCTATACCTAATCCAATTCATAATAAGGTTGTGTGGGGCGATAGAAACCCTGAACAAACCAGTATATACACAAATGAGTGTCATGAGAGGTTAAAACTTATAGATTTTCCACCTGAGTTTCAAGAGTGCAGCGGCCGTGTATGTAATTGTATCGAGCATCGAATAGTCATAGATAAAATGTATGACGATATAACATACGCTTTATCAGAATCTTCTATCATAAGTAAAAGTTTAATAGTTAGAAAAAGAAAGAAAAAAGTGGTTGGATGGAACAAAAATGTGAAATAAGCGCATACAGCTGCCAAGTATGAGATTCAGCTGTGGCTGTGGTATGGGTCTCCTAGTTCTGGTCCAATTTATAATAAAATGACTGAAGCCAAACGAGTTTTTAAGTCACGCTTAAAATGGTGTCAAAAGCATGAAGAACAGATTAGAATGGACATAATAGTTACGCACCATTCTAAGCGTGACTTAAATAAATTTTGGAAGTCTACAAAAGACTTAAATGGGAGGTCGAGCTTGCCAGTCAGTGTTGAGGGACTTGGCGATCCAACGGCTATCGCGAACATATTTTTAAAAAACAGTTTTAAGGTACTGTCACCGTTGGGGCCCTCGCGGGCTGAGGTGCCCGACGCTGGGTTGTTGGGACAGAAGCTGAGTACTACATTTACAGGGAAAGACGTGAATAGAGCTCTGAAATCACTTACCAGATGAAAATCTCCTGGCCATGACGGTCTCAGCGTCGAGCACCTTAGGCACGCGGGTCCTCATTTACAGAGGATCTTGGCCATGTTCTATACTTTTTGTGTAGGACACTCGTATTTACCAGCTGCCATGATGAAGACGGTGGTGGTACCTATTATTAAGAATAAAACTGGGGATGCCAGCAGCAAAACCAACTATAGACCTATCTCACTCGCTACGGTCGTTGCAAAGCTGTTTGATTCCTTGCTTGATTCGATATTAGACAAATATGTAGTTCAACATGACAACCAGCTCGGATTCAGAACAGGTCTTTCTACGGAAAGCGCTATTCTAGCGCTGAAGGAGACCGTTGCATACTACACCAAGCGAAATACACCTGTGCATGCCGTGTTCTTAGACCTCTCAAAGGCATTTGATTTGGTTAGTTATGACGTCCTCTGGCGTAAACTGGATGGTGTTGGATTGCCAGCCGATATGCTTAACATCTTCAGATACTGGTACGGCAATCAGACCAATAGTGGACGATGGGCGGGAGCTTTTTCGGACCCGTATAGGTTGCAGTGTGGTGTTAGACAAGGTGGGTTAACTTCGCCCAAGCTGTTTAACTTGTACGTGAATGGTTTGATAGAGGAGCTGAGTAGCACCCATGTCGGCTGCCACATCGACGACGTCTGTGTCAATAACATCAGCTATGCGGATGACATGGTGCTCCTCAGTGCCTCGGTCTGTGGTCTGAAAAAGCTCTTGAACATATGTGAGACATATGCAGATGCACATGGTCTTAAATATAAGGTTGTAAAGAGTGAGTGCATGGTCTTCAAGGTTAGGAACAGGAAGCTGTCATACATACCACCACCAGTCAAGCTGTATGGTAGTCCGTTAAAGGTGGTAGAACAGTTTTAGTACCTGGGACATTTGTTAACGCCTGACCTTAAGGACAATGCAGATGTTGAGCGGGAGCGTAGAGCGTTGTCGGTTAGAGCAAATATGATAGCCCGCAGGTTCGCTAAATGCTCTGAGGAGGCTCAAATTACCCTATTTCGTGCTTACTGTACGTCTTTCTACACCTGCAGCCTGTGGGCAAATTATACTCGAAAACAGTACAGCGCTCTACGAGTCCAATTCAACAATGCGTTCAGAATGTTGATGGGGCTGCCCCGGTTCTGTAGCGCGTCAGGGATGTTTGCGGAAGCGCGTGTAGATTGTTTCTACACCATCATGCTCAAGCGCGGTGCGTCCCTGTTGCGTCGGCTCCGGGCCAGCTCCAACTCCATTTTGAGTATGATTGCAAGCCGGCTCGACTGTCCATATGTTATACACTGCAGTATGGCTCACGTGCCAAAATGCGTGTATGACGAATTTAAGTAGGTTTAGTTATCATAAGTAGGCAAAATTTTTAATCTCAATATTGACATTAATTTATTTAAATCTTTGACTTTTTAATTATTACTGAACAATAAGTAGAAGCGTTTGTTTTGAAAACTTAAGAAATAATTTATTTATTCTATTAATTTATACTAAAAACATTTTTAAATAAAAATTTTTTTTAGAATATATATAAAGAATATATATAAGTAGACAAAATTTAAATTTATTTAAATGTGATTTTCAATCTACCTTAATTTAGACATTAATTACTTTGATTTATTTTTGAATTTTATAATTAATTAAATTAGACAAATTGAATTTTATTTTTGATGTTGTGGTTCTGAATTGTAATTTTGTTGTGTTTAAATATGTATTTTTAAATTTGTGGGTCACAGATGCCTGAATAAATAGATTTTTTTATTTTTAATGATTTTCGTATTTCCGATGCGTCTATTCAGTGTTGCCTGCCACTTCAAACTTACCTGAAACGTTAATAAAAAGGTACGTTTTTTGGTAAAAAAATATCTTTAATATTGATGCCTATAGAAGGGTATTAACAGTTGATAGGTTATGCAGCAGTTTCGTGCTGCGGCGGGTACCATTTAAATTAGCACCCATCAGGCAGGCGAGCGAGTCAAACGAATCACGAGCATAGTTTTTGTTTATACATAAGTAATTTGCTAGCCTACACTTGCCAAGTTATCAACTCTTTTCTCATTCATAAGGTTATTGTACTCACAAAAAGGAGACAGTTTTAAATATTTTAGGTACGATTCGACTGGCAACACGAAACGTCTGTGATAAAGTCACCTCAGTATGACACCTCGAATTCAAGAATTGGAATTTAGGACCCAATTTCCTGGGCTAATTACTGTAAAACATGGAGAACTACAATCAAATGCCTAATTATTTTAATAAGTCCTTTGTGCCAACTTTACATCAAGTCATAAAACATTACGTTAAACATTTAACGTTAAACGTTAAACATTACTTATGAACAGCTGCGTGAGTGGTTCACGGTAAATGGTTTGATACTAAATCCAACAAAATCAAACCTGCTGCTTTTTACTGCACGGCCGCTAACAACACCGCCTGCTTTGAAATGTCCTGTACCGTTTCAAACCGAATGCCGGTTTCTAGGGCTCGTGCTAGACTCCAACGTGAACTGGAAGTCTCACGTAGAGTTTCTCTGTAACAGACTAAGCAGTGCCGCATACGCGTTGCGTAAATTACGACCGTTAGTTTCTGACCCTGTGATGCTCCAGGTATACTACGCGCATTTTCATTCGGTGATGTCGTACGGCGTCATGTTATGGGGCAATTCTACAGATCACCATCGTATCTTCGTTCTCCAAAAACGCGCACTGAGGACAATAGCTGGGGCAAAACTAAGAACGTCATGTAGAAAGCTATTTAAAAAATACAAAATTTTAACTTTATGTTCATTATATTTATATGAAATAATTAAATACGTACGACAAAATGTGGCAAAGTTTGAACGATGCACATGTGGAGGACGAAATTTGCGGAGCGTAGGAAAATTGGCCCCGGTATCACGTCGAATCGAGCTCGCGAACAAGAATCCGCGCGTAATTGGTCCCAAATATTATGAGCATCTACCTCACAACATAAAAGATGAGGTCAATGACGAGACGTTCTATCGCCAACTAAAATACTTTTTATTAGAAAATGAATTTTATAATATAAATGAATATTTAATGTTGAAATTAAAATAACCAAATTTTGACAAATTTATTATTATTATTTAACATTTCAATACATAATGTATTGCTTAATTTTTTATTGACATTTTTGCTTTAATTTTGACATTGAATATTATTAATAACATTTGTTTGCCATATTATTATTTTGTATATTGCAATCCATTTTTGACATCATTGTTTATTCATTTCTTTTTAATTATTGTTTTGACGATCATATTATACTCTGACATTTGAACAATCTATGTTAATCTGAATTTGATAATGTGAAATCATCATAACATCCCATGAAACGTCCACTACAGGACAGGGAGCTCCCTCTAAAACTCTAGCATTTGCTCGAAAAATGAAGAGGGGAAGTATCATAGTCACCTCGCTGAAAATAAATGTGAAATAAATAAATCTAATCTAATCTAATCTAAAACATTGTGACACAATAAGTTTTATACCAATTTCTGAGCGAAACTAAATTCCATAGTCACTTGGGATAAGATAGCATTCAACTTGGATGAGTACAAATGCATCTTTTCAAGGGATCAAGAAAAATATGTTTCAGTTAAGTTCGAGTTCTGTTTTTTTTATAAAATCTACGCGTATGAAGTCGCGGGTAACAGCTAGTATACTTATACAGTGCTTTTAATTTTTGTTTCCAGCTGCACCATATTTAAAAAAAAAAAATATATTTTTACTTATTTAGAATAAAATAAAACGTCCCTCTGCTCCTACGCACTTATTTGAAATAAAGGCACGGCCAACGTGTGAACGCCGTTTGCGGCTCGTCGTGTAGAGCCCGTGTTGGATTTCTACCCTTGAACATTTCTACCACTCGAAAGTATATTTAGTCTGTGATAAGAACGATATTGGGTCCCCGCACATGGTCAAACAGTTTCGCGATCAGACTTCGCGATCATTATTATTATTATTACTGTGATCAGCGCCGTCAGTCAACCTCGGAGACAGTCATTCTGTGATCCGCGATCCATGGAGATGCAGCTATAAGAAAGGAAGAGAAAGCTCTATGCAATCTGTATGCCCACTCGTGAAAGATTTCTGCCAATTTGGCTTTTAATTCACTTCGAAAAAATATTTTTCTTAGTTTGTTAGAAGCTCATATTTTATGGGAAATTATAGGTAGGTACGCCATGCAAATTCAACTTTTGAAACATGAACAAGCGTAAGCGATTTAGGCAAAAACGTATTTGATGCTAAATTTAGAATTTTATTGCTGCACAAATCAAGTTGATACCTAATTTGATTGGGTTATATAGCTGATTAAGTAATTACTTCTAAAAGAAGCTGCAGTAAAAGTGGCTAAATCTACCTAAAATCGTCTATAGTAAAGAGCATAATTCACTTAGTAGATCTTGAAAATACATAAAAACATTATTTAAACACTTAAAAGTAGTTTTCATAACGAGTTTACAGGAACTATCTTTGAAAGCCTATATCTCCGAGACTACTGGACCGATTGAGCTGTAATTTATGTCATTATACTTTTATTTAGTAGCCCAACAAAATGCAAAAGGTCGCATCGAATCGGAGATAGTTGGTTTTTCACATGTATGTATACCGCGATTAGACGTATCGTATTGCTGGTATATATTGAGAGGAGTCGAGACGATGAAAATGGTCTGATGGGTGACCGAACTGAATTGTATGAGTGATGATGATATGTGGGTCTATGATACTAAAGGTGTCCAAATGGATGCGAAAGGCCCTCATATGATGTAAAATATTAAAAAAAGGTATTGGTGCATGACTTTAGGGTCCGGCGCATACTCCTCTTGTCCGATGTATATGAATATGAGTGCTTCGCGCAGAAATGTATCGGACGCGCCATAATGGTGGTTGGTGATGCATGGCAAGTAAAATGGACTCATATATCATAAGAGCTCCTCTCATGTAAGGGTGGTTTATGTCATCCGCCTTTTCGAACGCAAATGTCGGGGCAAGTTGGGAGCTGTTTACGATGTTGTCGAAGGAGTGTGGTAATGTTCCGAGTAAGGCAGAGATTGTGTTATCTAGACGTGAAAATCCGTTACACGAGTCGATGCTTGCTTGGCAGTTGCGGCACTTTTGACGACGACGAATTTACAGTTTCCTTGTGTTTTGTACGATGAGGGCATTATGTGGCGGCGCACCTGGAGTTTGCTATCATGAGCTGCTCGTCGGCATTTCACAACTATCTTGCTTAACACTGTTCTGCTAATAGTAAAATCCACAAATGAACGAGAGATAAACGCCTCATATGTCTTATGGCAACTGTGTAATAGCCAGGACTTACATGAGTTAATTCCATACTATCATATGACGCGCGCAAGTCGCGTAGAAGCTGAAATATAAAATAAGGCGTAAAGTAATAAATGTTATCCAAAGCTCATACAGTGTGGGTGACAGTATTCAGTACGCTTGGTTCGAGGATCGAAACTCTTAGGGACTGACTGACATTCCCTGTTCTAGTGGTTTTACCAGTATCAAGAATAACAAATCTTTGGATAGATCTAAGTCCTTCGGGGCTCTTCAACATAAAGCGAATCATAATGCCTAAGGGCTTACCATTAAATGACCTGTGCCTCAGCACTTCACAAGGCTACGGCCAGACAGACGACTCACTGATGTTCCAGAAGGTCTTACAACCTGTGTTTCGGCACTTCATTGGGCTCCGGCCTACTTTTGGCTTTGGCCACTATTACCATTCATTAAATTGACACATAGAGGGCCGCAGCCTCGATTTCGGTCGGCTGTCGGTTCCGACGTGGAGAAATCCTCGTCCACCGTTGGATTCACATTAGGCTTTTGCCTAACCCTGGCTTCGGCCTTTCACCAACAATGGGCCTCGGCTCCAACAATGGGCTTCGGCTCCAACAATGAGCTTCGGCCACAACAATGGGCTTCGGCTCCAACAATGGGCTTCGGCTCCAACGGTGCTTCGGCACGGGCTCCGGCCCAATTCAAAAGACTGGCTAAGCCGGCAAAACCCTTCCCTGTGAGGGGGGAGCACATGACACACACGATATGTGAAAGTGTTGGAAGGTGCTCACCAAGTGCCGCAAGTGGCGGGGCGGAACTTCCCTCCCAATTTTTTTTTATTCTTCATTCCTTTTAGGAATAGAAGAATATGGGAGGGCTAATCATCCGTCGCCTCGCATAGGCAGGGCTTTGGATGATACGGGGATGGTGTGTCTTTCTTTTGCTTTTCATGAACGACACAGGGCTAGCTAGTAATTAATAAACAAATTTTGCGATAGTAATACAGAGCGGTTTTAGATTCTTTCTGATGGTAATAAAAGTAATTTAATATTTTTCTGATGGCAAATAAAGAAATATTAAAAGCACTGAAAAATAAAACGGGTTAAATGAAAGTCTTTAAGATATATTACGAAACATGATTCTCAAAAAGAATTTGGGTTTCTGCTCGCAGTGTGGAGTCTTGCTATTGGATGATCATATGAAGTATTACGGCCTTGGAAGTCAAATATTTGATTTTCTTTTTCAGCTCGTTGTAACGACGTGGGCCTACTTGGACTCCCAGGTAGATTATGTAAATACAAATCTATCGGGATCAAACGACCAAGTTTAGAGGCCTTATAATTGTTAAGTGTAAGCACATCAATAGTATTGATGTGTCCAAGCTTAACGACTTTGCTTTGCTTTCAGGCATAAAATTGTCATAGAAGTGGATAACTCTCTAATCCCGTGCGGAATAGAATATGTCAAGTTTTTGAGAAAAGATCTTGTGAATGAAACTCGCTATGATATTTGTGCGTCAGTTCAAGGGACTGCGCCGTCGTAACACTTGTGTTATGGCTAAATTAAAACCCTATAACGAGTACTTCGGTACTTGTCATCTTAGAATATGTTTATTCTATTAAGAAGGTTTAAGGTTCAGTTACAGTCCGTACATCAGCGGCAGAGACGGTCAAACAATTTCGTGATCAAAGTCAAGGCCAAGTACCCGCTCAGCCTTCTCTTTCTTTCTTATAGCTGCATCTCTACCGGATCGCAGGATCGCGGATCACGGATTTAACGAGTGCGGGCACCCAGAAAAATTCACAATTTATTTGTTTTCCTGCGGTGGTGAAGAACATGCAATTAAACGATAATTGCATTGTTGATCAATTATTCAAAAAGAAAACGCAATCAAAATGTTACACCAAACAGTTTCACTTACAAAATAAAATAATGTGGAAAAAATTACATAAAGAAAACATACTATTTGTAGTTAGAGATTTTGTTATCATCTCAACAATTTGTGATGGACAAAGAGAAGAAGCAGAACTTAAAAATGTCGGTATCCTACAAATTTCCGACAACTGTGTCATCAAAACACCTCATATCATTATTGCTGCAAAAAGATCAAACGTTGTACAAAGCATTAGTTCTTATTCTAAACCATTTGACTTCTCCTTAGACGACCACATATTAACCAGTAATCATCATATCATCATATCAGCCGAAAGACGTCCACTGCTGGACATAGGCCTCCCCTAAAGATCCCCATGACGACCGGTCCTGCGCTGCTCGCATCCAGCGGCTTCCCGCGACCTTGACAAGATCGTCGGTCCACCTTGTGGGGGGCCTGCCAACGCTTCGTCTTCCGGTACGTGGTCGCCACTCTAGAACCCTTACACCCCATCGGCCATCGGTTCTTCTTGCGATGTGCCCTGCCCACTGCCACTTTAGTTTAGCGACTCTCAGAGCTATGTCAGTTACTTTTGTTCTTCTGCGGATCTCCTCATTTCTGATTCGATCTCGCAGAGAGACTCCGAGCATAGCCCTTTCCATAGCTCTTTGGGTGACCTTGAGCTTCCTGATAAGGCCCATCGTGAGCGGCCACGTCTCGGTTCCATATGTCATCACTGGCAACACACACTGGTCAAAGACTTTCGTCTTGAGACACTGCGGTATTTTGGACGTGAAGATGTTGCGGAGCTTCCCGAACGCTGCCCATCCGAGTCGGATTCGACGAGTAACCTCTTTCTCTAAGTTGGATTTACCCAGCTGGACTGTTTGTCCCAGGTATACGTATTCATCGACAACTTCGAGCGTAAAGTCTCCAACTTTGAGTGGAGTGGGTACAACAAGGGCGTTAGACATAATTTTCGTCTTATCCATGTTCATTTTAAGACCCACTTGTTGTGAAACTCTACTGAGGTTATTGAGCATCGTGCCGAGATCTTCCAGGGTCTCAGCCATTACGACAATATCGTCGGCAAATCGAAGGTGGGTCATGTACTCGCCATTGATGTTGATGCCAAGTCCTTTCCAGTCCAGGAGTTTGAAGACGTCTTCCAATGCAGCGGTGAACAGTTTAGGAGATATGACGTCTCCCTGTCTCACTCCTCGATGCAATTGGATAGGTTTCGAGTCCTGGTCCTGAAGACGGACTGACATAGTGGCGTTTTTGTAAGATCCTTTAACACTTCAATGTACCGATAGTCGACTTGGCACCTCTGGAGAGATCGTAGCACAGCCCACGTCTCGATCGAATCGAAGGCCTTCTCATAGTCCACAAACGCTAGGCAAAGTGGCTGGTTATACTCTTCGGTCTTCTGTACAACTTGCCGTAGCGTATGTATGTGGTCTATGGTACTGAAGCCTTTACGGAAACCGGCTTGTTCGGGAGGCTGGAAGTCGTCGAGCCTGCGTGCGAGACGGTTCGTAATGACTCTCGAGAACAGCTTATAGACATGACTCAGAAGTGAGATAGGTCTGTAATTCTTCAGCAGGGTCTTATCACCCTTTTTAAAGAAGAGCACCACCACACTTCTGTGCCATGCCTGTGGCGTTTTCCCTTCGACTATGACAGAATTAAACAGCTTCTGAAGAGCTTTTAGCACTGGCCTTCCGCCTGCTTTCAGAAGCTCAGCCGTAATTCCATCGTGCCCGGGTGCCTTGTTGTTTCTAAGCTGTCTGAGAGCCATTCTAATCTCGTACAAGCTGACGTCCGGGATATCTTCGGTATGGTGTCGGGTAAGTCTAGCTCTTGGATCGTTGGCCAGACTGCTAACGGGTGGGCCGGTTGACGTGTATAACTGTCCATAGAACTTCTCGACCTCCCTCAGTAGCTCAGGCTTGGACGATACGGTTCTGCCATCCTCGGTCTTCAGCTTCGTCAACTGGCTCTGTCCAATAGACAGATCTCTTGCGAACACTTTGGAGCCCTTGTTCCGCTCAATCGCTTCTTTAATATGATTAGTATTAAATAGCCGAATGTCGCGAGTCAGAGACTTAGAGATCTGTTTATTGAGCCGCCGATATTGAGAAGCATCTCCCGAAGACTGCAGAACCATTTCGCGTCTTTCTTCCATTAGCTTGAGGGTATGATCTGAGATCTTTTTGGTTCTTTTAGTACGATGGGGTCTGAAATACTTTGACCCAATTGTATGGACAGTTTCCACGAACCCGTTATTGTAGTCGTCCACATCTATGCATTCACCAAGGCATTCGAAGCGATTTTGCAGTTCGAGCTGAAAGCCGTCGGGATTTTGGATATTGGTGGGTGCGGGTCGGAGCGTAGACTTCATCAGTCGAGTTCTTTCCAGCTTTACGTTGATATTCAATGTGCCTCTTACCAACCGGTGATCGCTTCCGGTTTTAACCGCATTGATCACAGAGACATCATTGAATATTTGCTTCTTCGTCGACATGATAAAGTCAATCTCATTTTTTGTAGCACCATCGGGACTAATCCAGGTCCATTTTCGGTTTTCCGACTTTTTGAAGAAGGAATTCATCATAAAGAGTCCTTCTTTCTCCAAAAAGTCGGCTAACATGTGGCCCCTGGAATTCCGATATCCAACACCAAATTGCCCCACCCTCAGCTCACCATCGCCTCGCTTGCCCAGTTTCGCGTTGAAGTCCCCCATGACAACGGTATAGTGGGTCTTAGGCGTATGTATGGCTTTAGAGATATCCTCATACATAGCCTCGACTTCATCATCAGAGTGTGTCGATGTGGGGGCGTATACCTGTATGACCTTCAGCGAATACCGTTTGGTGATTCTGAGTATAAGGTACGCTACCCGCGACGACACACTCTCGATCATGACGACGTTGTTCACGAGAGACTTGTGGACCATAAACCCGACACCTCCCTGGGACAGTTGGTCGCCCTCCCGGAAATAGAGCAAGTTACCTGATTTTAGGGTTATCAAGTCCTCCCCCTCTCTTCGGACTTCAGATAGACCCAAGATGTCCCAGTGTAACCTGCTCAATTCTTCCTCGAGTTCAGCAACCTTCTCGTCGGTCCGCAATGTGCGCGTGTTGTACGTTGCCAGGGCCAGAGGTCGTCGTTGTTGGTAGCCTGGCATCTGCCGGGGATTCTTCGCACCCCCTGCCCCACCGTTACCATGACCGCTACCAGAGCCAGGAATAGCGGGGCCGCCGGGGACTAGGGGCCGGTGCTTATTGACGTGATTCATAGGATTTTTAGGGGGTTTTACCATAGTCGCCACGCTTGGCAGACGGGTTGGCGTCCGCAGTGTGATGGGATAATACACAGAAGGACGCTGCTGCCCATCCTCTGGATTTCATTCCCTTAGTCGCCTCTTACGGCACCCATTGGAAGAGATGGGTCGGTACTATTCTATTCTGGGCCGGCACCGCACGGCTGGCCGGCACCGCACGGCTGAGCCGGCACCGCACGGCTGACCGGCACCGCACGGCTGATTAACCAGTAATATAACTAATATTTCGAAAGAAGAGGTTATAGGCTCATCTAAGGACATATTTGCACACTTAATCACAAAAGAAAAACGTTACAGACAGAGTTAGACAACACAATATGGACACAAATTAGCTCACACACATACATAATCAGCTTCGTTTCTTCACTCGTGTTATTTATTATCATCGTACTTATCTTTTGCTATGGTCCACAGATACTAAAATGGCTCAACGACATCCGACGACCAATGGAACCACCACCAGAGAGCCAACCGACGAGTCAGCGACTCAACCAGACGACCAGGCCAGCCCCCGAACAGAAATATAGCCTTCCACACCAGCCAACGACATCAAGACCGAGAGAACAGGCACGGTCACATAATAGAGAAACCATCGAACTGTATCAGATAGACGCCGGTTCCTGAGAGGCCCCAGAATGTTCAGCCCTGAAGTGACAGCCCTGAACATAAATATAAAAATATTTTTCAAGTTTTTAGGAAACTAGTGACTGGAATATTAAGATGTGCTATATTTTAAGAATCGGGTCATAATCCCTTTCATAGATACACCACATGATAGGATTCTGTAAAAAAAAAAATATATACAAAAAATTAATGACATCATAACTCTACCATACATCAATATAATTTCCGGTGCTCCAAGTCATATTGGTCTAATAGGATTAGGAAACAAGTGTACGAAGTTACACAATCCTAACATGTAACGCCAAATAATCCCGATTTTCTACACGATCCTATTAGACAACCCTACTAGCAAATTTATATGTGTTCTGATTAAGACAGAAACCCCAATAAAGGCATGTTATGAGTCTATTTAGGCTTTAAGAGCATTCACCCTCGTAACGCATTCATATTATAAACGTATGAAAGTAAAATCTATACAATATTAATAAGAGTAGTGGTATTATACGCGCACTTTATAAGCCTAATTGCACTTGATTCTTAATAAACACTTATATATACATTTTGTAAGTACTTTCGAGCTTAGAAATGACTTGTTTAAGTGTTTTATATTTAATGTTAAAATCAAAATAATTAATTACATAAACTTCTATCGACTGTAATAACAACAAGGAAACATAACAAAATATATAAAATAGGTAACACTTATTCAAATAGACCACCCCGAATCGTACCTGAAGGGAAAGTTCCCATTACACTGGCAGCATTTCCCCGTTGGATCGCCAGCGAAATATGTTGAATCAGGTACGATTCGGCGCGGGGGTCAGCCCCACTCTGCCTGAGACGCCGCCCAAGATCGCGTACGAACGCTTTTGCCTCCGCACACCAAGGCCCAGCCAACTCAACTGCGAAAGGGACAAAAAAGTAAGACCCCATCAGGTTGCCGTACTTTATTTTTTTTTTAGATGCCGCCCATTCGGCTGCAGACCCGGCTTCCTTGGAGGCGCGAGGGAGGTGGGTAGCAGCAAAAGTGCTGAGACATGTCGCGTCCCAGACCAGACATCGCCCCCTTTCCCAAGGCACCAACGTTAGCCCATCTGGGCGCTTACCGTCATCCCGGCTAAGACCCGGTGGTTCAAGGATGCAAGGAATACTTGCGGACACCAATGCCCGACGAATGATTTCGTTTAGGGCATGATGACGGGGAAATCTACCCGCACTCTTACTGCAGCTCAGCCCATGATAGGCCCTTGAGTCAACTATAGTGCCACATCTACAGTTGTGCGGCTCACAAACGTCACAGCCTAGTCTTAGAGCCACAGACACCCTTAAAGAGCCATCATCTAAGACGGTACCTAAATGTGGATTAGGAAGTGCGTAAAGCCAAGCTCCAGACTCAGGATGGGCTGCTGCGTTAATTCGAGCCACATCCACTACTGAAGCTGTGTCCAGTTATCCTGCAAAAGTGGCTTTACATATTGGGTCATCCCAGAGACGTTAGACAGTTGGGTCATGTGGTACGGAACAAGCGGGACACTTAAGAGCCCATGCGCTCAGTGCTCCCTCTACAAACGGGATGGCAATGTTGTCACCATGTAAATCTAGTATGCTAATGACTAGATCACTCACCCCGTGAGAGGAAGCCAAGAATGCTGGCACTTCCACATCTTGCATTCTTCGAATTCCTAGGCCCCCGTGACGTACGGGCAACGAAGCTTGCAACCACTGCGAGTCACTTATGTTGACATTGAGAAGACTTCCCAACGTCTCCCTGAATTCATCATCCAGAAGAGATACCTCATCAGGAAAAAGCCATGTAGGAGAAGTTCTCATGAGGTACACTAGCTTCGGTAGTATAAGACAGCTTCTGAAGAGAGTCAAGGCGACATGGGCAGGTAATTTCATAAGATGCTCCTTGGCTTGGGAAAGCACTCTCTTTTTACTCCTTAGCGCATCTGGCACAGCTTCTTCGAAAATTGGTGCACCTAGTAAAGCGAGATCTTTTCGTTCTACCAATCTAACCCGGTATAAGACTTTGCAATTCACTGGTGGGTGTCGTGTCACTGCATGGGAATAATTCGCATTTACCGCTGTTAACTACCAAGCCCACTTCTTCCAGCAAAGGTATCAAAGTTTTCATATCTTTGGCGACGACATCCGGAGGGCCACCGATGGTGCCATCGTCAAGATACCACATATTAAGAGGTGCCTCTAGCGATTGTATCAATTTGTTGATGGCCAGACTGAACAAGAGTGGGCCAAGTGGATCGCCCTGCTGAGCAACTACCTGCGACGCGATTCTGTACTCATTAAAATATAGATTGCTCGGAGAGTCGTAACACTGTCTCAAGAAGGGATATAATATAGGAACATTATCCCTTACCTCAGACAGCATCGCGTCTCTCTCAACGGTGTTAAAAGCGTTTTTTATATCGATCTTAAGAATCACATCCCCGACGTGTGCAGGATCCATAAGAAAAGTGCGGGTGTGTTAGTGTTTTATTAGACTTCGTCAGTTAAACTTATGATTTATTCTTACAGACGTAAATAAGATAACGTTGTAAGCAATTAATAAGAGTAATGGTATTTTAAACGCATTTATAGGTCTGATTGTCATTGACTCTTAATAAACACTTATAAATGCCTTTGTAATTAAATTCGATCTTAGAAGTTGTTATACTAACTGCTAAAATCTCTTACTACGGCATCATATAAATCCACTTTAAAACCATGTATAAAATCTATATGATTTATCTCACCTTAGCCATTATAAAGAGTAATAGCAATTTAAAACACTTATAAGTAACTCACGCAGAACCTATTTTGAGGTTATTTTTTCCTTGGTAAGACGTCATTTTGTGTTGTAGTTTTGCTCCCGAAGTTTTTGTAAAATCAGGTTGGTGGTAAGGCGGCGCTACCTGTTTTCTACTTGAAAACGCACTAAGTGCCCATAACACCTTTTTTATTTGATTTACTTTAAGTTTATCAAGGAACCCTAAAATCATGAGCAATATATTTTTTAAATTTGTTTTTCTTTCGTATTTTTGTTATTATGTTTTTTTAGCTAGGTATATCTTAAATGATTTACCCGAAACTTATGTGAACTTATGGTGCTGCATATTTGGAAAAGATTATACCATTTATAACAAGTATTAGCTCATTATAACTGTTAAGTAGGATGGTTAATAATATTAATTACTTACATTACATTATATTAAATATATAATTGTTCTTACTTTACATTCAGAGAGGGAAGAATACATATGTAAAGTATTACTTATTTAGAGTTTTATTCAATAGTTTGAATTTTACGTGTAGTACTGTATCTAAAGATTTTATAAAAAAAAAATATCTAATGAAACAGAGAGGGAAGAATGGTGTATACTGTTAAGTTGAATTATTTGTTTCTGCTTTGTGGAAGCGACGCACAAGCAAACACCATTAGTACGAGAATGCAGAATTTATTCTCAAATCTCTAACTACCCACATGCTAAGACGGTATTGAAAATAATTCAACTTAACAGTATACACCACAGAGCAGAAACAAAGTAGAGTTGCTGTAAGCAATGTAGCCTTGATGCAATCAATGTAGTTCTGATGTCACATACTCTATAGTCCTGATACTCCACGCTAGGAGCGCTGACATCAGTACGCGACTAGTTCTCGAGGAGTGTGCACGTTACTGTTTCTCGGAGATCTTTATTTTAACGTGTTTCTAGTGCAAAATGAAGTGTTGTATCATTGGATGTAAAAGTTGCACGGATGTTCCAAATAAAATAAACGGAAACAGATTTACTTTCAACTCCTTTTTATTTGACATTTTTTTTATGTAGAATATTCTAGAACATTGAATTTAGTATACAATCCTGCATCGCGATGGCAATTTTATTAATGCCACCTAGTGCCAAGTAGACGTACTTGGTAGGGACAAATTTCAGGGACGTAATCGAGAATTAAGTAAAACGGGGGGTCAAAAATTTTACGATCTTTTAACTGAGAAATCAAAGCAAAACGGCGACGTTTTTTAATACGGCGGCGCGAAATTGTAATACGGCGGATTCTTCAATCCGGCTGCGACACAACGTTCACAGCTTTTTATAGGCACACGCCGCCGGCTCCCCGGCCGGTAAAACCAGAACCGCTATGTCCCTGCATTTTAATCTGTAATATCTTCGAAAATATTCATTTTATCTACTCTCATATCGTTAATCATCAATAATGCGTTCGAAAATTTTAGGTTAACATCTTAATAATGTTAATCTGTGCTTAGAAACACTCTTAGCAACATTTTTTAATCTGTGGGAGTGTATTATAAAGTATTGTATTTACGAACAGTCATCGCGGGAGACCAATGATCTTACATTTACCATGATTGAGGACTCCTAACAATTTTTACAGAGGCAAAACGAGCAGAGCAAGATAGCATGTAAAATAAATAAATAAAATAAAATTTCATTTATTTCAAGCTTTTTTTAGCTCATATTGTAACAAACACAATACAAAACAATACCCATCTAATTAAAGACATTTTGAAATGCACAAAAAGATAGTACAATTTCCAAACAAAAATACAATAGAATCTTATCATGTCATTAAAAAAATTATAAAAATAATGGAAATATTGTGTCAATAAAATTAAATGAAATGTCAGTAAAATAATAATAATAAATTTAAGTCCAGTAATTATTCTAATATACTAAAGAAAATTTTGAAAAAGAAGTAGGTCACGCTAACTAGTCAAATTAAAAATAATAAAATACATCTTTATGTATGTATCTATGAACCTATCTTATCCATAATTGATACACTGGAGCATGAAGTGCCCGCCAGTGGCGCATAAATGGTCCGTCCGACCTGCTGGCGACCTGGAGGAGGCTGTTGCTGCTGGCCCGCACCCTGCCCGCTATCGCGGAGGCTCGCTTGCGCATGGTGGCATAGAAGCAGTCCACGCTCACAGCGGCGAACATACCCGACGCGCTGCAGAAGCGGGGCAGCCGCAACAGCGCCCTCATCGCGTTGTTGTATTGAACGCGGAGAGCGCTGTAGGACTTCTGCGTGTATGATAGCCACAGGTTGTTCGTATAAAAAGATGTGCAGTAGGCTCGAAACAAAGTGATTTTGGCGAGCTACGAGCAAACCTGCGGGCTATCATGTTCGCCCTTACTGACAACGCCCTCCTCTCACGTTCAATATCAGTGTCGTCCTTCAGGTCGGGTGTCACAATGTGACCGAGGTACTTGAATGATTGTACCCGCTCCAAGGGCACGCCGCACAGCCTGACCGGTGGAATATCTGCCGGACATTTAGACCCAGCTTTGAACACCATAAGCTCGCTTTTTTTGACGTTATAGTTAAGGCCATGATTATGAGCATACACTTCGCAGATGCTTACGAGTTCTCTGAGTCCTCCTATCGACGCGCTCAACAGCACCATGTCATCTGCGTAGCTGATGTTGTTGAAGCAAACATCATCAACATGGCATCCAACATGGCGACTGCTGAGCGAGACGATAATCTCATTCATGTAGAGGTTGAAGGGCGTAGGTGAGCTTAACCCCCCCTGCCTCATCCCGCACTCCAACCTTTACGTGTCCGACAGGGCTCCCGACCACTTCACGCTGTTGACCTGGTTCCCGTACCAGTACTTTAAGATGTTGATTATTTCTGGTGCGACTTGGGCCTCTCGCAGCTTTTTCCACAGTACCGGGTAAGAAACCAGGTCAAAAGCCTTCGACAGGTCAAGGAAACAGGCGTATACAGGCGTGCTACGATCCGTATAATATCGGACGGCATGCTTCATACTCAAAATTGCACTTTCTATAGAAAGCTTAGGCTTAACCCGAACTGATTATTGTGCAAAGTTATAGTATTATTTAAGTGAGTATTAAGCATGCCGTCAAACACCTTAGCAATAACAGTAGCTAATGAGATCGACCTGTAGTTATTTTTGGCCAATATGTCTCCTGTCTTGTTCTTAACAATCGGCACTACGACCGTTCTCGTTAGCTCATCAGGCAAGTAAGAGTGCCTGATGCACAAGTTGAAAAGCATGGAAAGAAGACGCGGCAGGTGAGGACCCGCGTGCTGGAGGTGCTCGATGCTGAGCCCGTCGTGTCCTGGAGACTTGCCTCTAGTCATAGATTTTATAGCTTTTGCTATTTCCTTGGCTGTAAATTTAATTTTAGGGTCCAGGTCTGCACTCTGAAGGCCAGCACCAAACAACTCAGGGGAGGGAATGTTAAGCGGCTTAACACAAAAGTGGGTCTTAAAAGTATTGGCTACGTTCTTATCACCCGACACTCCATCGACACTCACAGGCAGGGTAGGCCTAAGATTGTGCTTTTTTGTACACTTCCAAAAACCACGGAAATCTTTTTTGGTATGTTTTTCGGCTAGAATATCCATCTCTATCTGGTCTTGGGGATTTTGACACCACCTTAACGCCGACTTGAAAATTCTTCTATTGCTGGACATGTCCTCAAAAATTTCACCAGTAGTGGGTTTCCCGTGCCAAAGCCATATATTAAATCTAAGTCTTGCCAACCTGTGAGCGTCGCTGACGTGTTTGTTCCAACCCATGACGCGTTTCGGTCTCCTCTTTCCGGCCGCGCTATTCCTGACCACGCTTTCAACGGCCGCTTCCCTCAGAGCAGATACAATATCACGATACAGTCCATCCAATACCGGTTTGTGGTTAGGATCACTACACATACCTTCACTACAATGAGATAACACTTCTGGGAAATCTATTAGTTGCAGGCGACTGTGACAATCGGTACTATAGGCACTAGTTGCCTCCGGGCTCTTATCATATTTAATTTAATATTAGATACAAGTTCGTACCCTGAGCGATGGAAAACCACTAGGGTTATTCCTGTGCCCAAGAGCGGTGGGGGTTCAGATGTATCAGGATACCGACCGGTAGCGGTTTTGTCTACGTTTGCCAAGGTTTTCGAATCCATTTTATATGCTTCGATATTCTCACAGATGCAGGTGGAATTATCGGATTCACAGCTTGGTTTTCGTCCAGGTCGCGGGACGCAGTCTAACCTGATGTGCTTCATGCAATACACTACAGCCGCTCTTGACAAACGCGTGGGGGGGCAAGTGGATGTGGCTTATTTTGATTATAAAAAAGCATTTGATCTGGTGAATCATGATATTTTACTGATAAAGCTAGTTGAAATGGGCTTTACACCAGCTTTACTGGAATTGTTTGTAAGTTATTTAACAGAAAGGAAACAATATGTAAATTATGCAGGGTTCACGTCGAATATATACAATACGTTTTCTGGTGTAAGTCAAGGAAGTAATCTAGGGCCATTACAATTCCTTATTATGATAAACGACTTACCTAGGATAATACAGGATGCACATTGTTTATTGTTTGCGGATGATTTAAAGTTGTTTTTGTCAGTAAATGATAAAACAGACTGCGAGCGCCTTCAAATGGATATTGATAGGGTAGTGCAATGGAGTCATGAGAACAAATTAGAATTTAATGTCTCCAAATGTAATGTTATGTCTGTAACGAGAGCGCAGCGCCCCATCACATACCCATATGAGGTTGATGGATTAAATTTTTCACGGGTGACTTCGATCCGCGATTTAGGAGTCTGTGTCTCGGATGATCTTACCTTTCGAACGCACATTGTAGAGATCTGTAAAAGAGCCTTCCGCAACCTTGGATTTGTTTTAAGACAGTCCAAAAACTTTTACGGTACTGAGTCAATAAAAATACTATACAACGCACTGGTAAGAAGCCGTCTAGAAAACTGCTCTATCATTTGGGATCCGCATGAAATTAAATACACGCTCATGTTAGAGAAGATACAAAATAAATTTTTGCGTTATTTGTATTGGAAACAGTACGGCGTTTACCCTTTTTATCCGCTTATGTATCCGACTATGTTTGTTATGGGAATGGTGGGATACAATAAGTTGGAAGTTAGAAGAAAGCTAGCACTCGCCACGTACGTGCTAAAGGTTTTTAGGGGGACATTGACTAATCCTCAAATTTTAGAAGGCATGGGATTAAGGGTGCCTGACACAAGACTGCGGAGAGGGCCGCGACAGGAGTTATTCGCTGTGCCGAGGAACAGAACAAATGTCCTAAAACATGCTCCTTTGACCACGGCGCTCCGGATCCTAAATGCAGTGTCAGTGGAAATTGACGTGTTCCATTGCACTTTGTCGAAATTCACTTTGGTTACTCATAATTATTTATGCAAATAAAATAAAAAATTGTAAATATTTTTTAAAGATAACTTATGTGTAGGAAATTGTTCATGATTTTAAATTTGTTATTTCTGTTGGCATGGTTTTTAGGTATATTTTTGACATTTTACTAATTTAAATTTATTTTTTACATTTGACATTTTAATTTAAATTTTTAATATGTAAACAGAATCACATTTTTATATTTTTGACATGATATTGAATTTTTTAATTATTTTTTTTACATTTGTCATTTTTAATTTTACTGTTTAATTTGTCACCTTTTTTTACATTTTCGAAATTATAACATATTTTGTGCGTGGTGTGGTGAAATGTGATTAGATATTTTTGTAATTATTCAGGTATTGTAATTTTTTTATTTTATTGTATGTTATGTTTTGTTTAAAAAAGTAAGTTACATCGTCAACTTGGGCTATCCTGTAATGACAATGTATTGTTGATAATATTATTATTATTAATAAATAAATTAATTAATAAATATATAAATCACCCCAAATTACCTTATTTTCCCTAGACTGACATACATTTAATTTAGGTATGATTCTTTCAAGGTCACACTCGATTAGCAATGGGTAGTGATCCGACCACAAAACATCATAGGACACACAGACGCTGCGAACTGTTTTCAATGACGACTCGGTACAAAGACAATGGTCAAGCCACCGCCTTGCCCCATTGCACTCACTTAAATACGTATATGTATTAGAGTTTAGACCCAGACTATTTACATCAACATACACTAAGTGATTTTCGTCAGAGTATTTTACTAGTTCATTATAGAAATTTTCGTGAGGGTGGGAATTAAAATCTCCCATACAAAAAACTGCTTCTACGTCACTATCGTCTATTATAGCACTTACCGCGCCTAAACAATGCGAGAAATCCGATAAGTTACTCACTTCATCCGTAGGCATATACACACTTAATACGAGTATAGGTCTGTTACTAGTATTTGTCCGAATCGCACACACCCTTGGGTTATCACTAGGTACGACAGACACATCCATAAAAACGCTCGTTCTCCATAGCAGCCCAACTCCGCCAAACGGTCTCCCGCGTATCATACCGGCCGACGTGTCCATAGCCGAGGTCCCTGTGCAGCCGTAGTCACTGTGGATGGTGTTAAGGAAGGGCAGTTCATCAGGTCGAAGCCAACACTCCTGGAGAGCTATTACGTCGCAGCTCTTGCATAGCTCCCGAATACCCTCTACGGATCGCTTAAGAGCGGGTATAAAGGCAAATTACCTATCTTAGATTGAATTTAATATCGCAAAATAAGATCCAATAAATAAATAATAAATATATATGGTTACAACATCGTATTTGCAAGATTTTTAATTGATTCATTTCACAGTAGAATAAAACTATCTTGATAGAAAAAAATCCCAAAGTAACCTCTTATTTTCATCTAAAATGAGTTTTTCTCAGGTTTTTTAAATTGAAATAATCTTTATTAAATATCATAACATCTAATCAATCAATTTCTCAGGTTGTATTGCATATTATTAAGCCATTATTTAATAATAACATCCTTAACATATCATCGAGCGCCACTATTAGCGATTTTACAAAAGAAATTATATTTTACGAGTTATTAAAATAAACAACATTCGGCGCTTACGACATTTTTATTCCGCGCAGCAAGTTATCGTCCGTCGCAGCTAACGGCAGGCATCAAGCGTGTTTTGTTTCACGAATCAGTCTTGTTCGCTCCGTTGAGACGGGAAGACTGTGATTGTGTGCACCGCACGGTAAAATAAACATAACCAACAAAGAAAACATGAATAAATACGGAAAACAAATCTTTTTGTGAGGGGCTGTGAATGTATTCGTAGTTTTCGTTTAGTTTTTTTTGGTTTATATATATTTTTTTTACCTTGTATTGATGGGATCAATCTGAACAGCTTTTGTTCAACGACTTTGCTAACAACACAAAAAAACAACAAACACCTTACAAAAGACAATGCAACTTTTCCATAGACCTCTGGTCCAACATTTTGAAAGGTGTTGTACAAGAGCGAAACCTATGTCAAATGATAGACTTTGTCATCAGTAACAACTTTTACTATAGCACCAAAAATATAGGTCCCGGTGAAAAAAAGTTATGACCTTGCAAATTTCAGGAATTATGTGATTTCATAATTATTGAATTTCTTAGCATATAACACATGATTTCAACTCCTGTGCCTAATAAATAAGTAAAAATAATATATACGATAACAAAGCCGATACATACGGGCTCTCTCCCGCCGCAGGTCAGTTGCGAAGCCGCAAAAGCTTCTTGCGATCTACACAGCATACCAACCAAAACCCTTCCGACGTGAGATGCAGCCTTTGGGCAAACGAGTACCCACATTCACTGTACCCCCCCAACGAACACCTGCCTCCTGGCTATAAGGAACCTTGGCCAACCTGGAGAAGTCTAAATAGGCTAAGGACCCAGGTTGGCCGAAGCAGGGATAACCTGTGCCGGTGGGGGTTCCTACGTAGCGCAGACGCCAGCTGTGAATGTGGAGAACCCCATGGCGCACCTCACTAATTGTCCCGCGTGCCCGACCACCTGCTCGCGTGAGGACTTACTTGACGATAACCAGAGGGCTACCACGGTAGCCCCTTTCTGGGCAAGTAAGATTTAGCCCGTGTTCTTGCCGACACGAAACAAGAAGAAGAAGAAGAAGAGTGTTAAAATATATTTTTTCCCATAAACATCTAACTCGGAGTAATAATTGGTATCATTAATAGAAACCAAAGGGTATTCACACCCTGACCCTATGCTAGTCTGTCTTAACATAAACAATTTGAAAATGCATACACATTTTTCTTAGTGGCTCGAAAAAAAAGTCCCGTCGCCCGTGGAATATTCAATAATAAAATAAGCTCGTTAGAAATAGAAAGTCTAAAAACAGTTAAAAGTCACAACGAGTCGGTCGAACTTCGCTTGTAGATCGCGCACGCATGCTTTGTGTGCGTGATACCGCTGTCATACACACTAGCATTTATCTCTAGTCTGAGTAATGAGTAATGACGCAAACAGGATCGCAGCCATGTGTTCTGTCTCTTTCTCGCCTGTTATCTCCTAGGCAATAAACCCACGTCACCTTCATGGAGTCTTTGCAGTCGTTAGAAACCTTACCGTGCACTTATCTGTGGTCTTTTTGGTGACTTGGAAAATATCTTAGACCCCAATTTATTCTTTATAATGTTGAACTAAGCTTGGTTTACCGGACTTTGATTTTTTTATGGATTATGCCTGATGAATTATGCCTAAATTATACCTTTTTTAGCTCAACAGTAAGGCAGAAAAATAACGATAATTTTGGTCCAAATAGTACCCACCCACACTGTTGATAATTCCTCAACTGAAAGGTATGTTTTTAGCTTAATACTTTTGTTTCTTGCTTTTTTTTCAGTACGATTTTAGGGGTCAATGTCCAGAAAAGAATGTCTAATGTTTGATAATTTACGTATTGAAAACGAAGTTAATTCAAGTGATAATAATGAAAATATTACATTTTTTTGTTAATTTAAATTAATTGCACAAACGTACAAAGGGCGGGCCTGATGCCACGCAGCATTATCTACCGGCCAACCTAAAGGCAGAACAGAAAGAGTGACGCGTCCTGTGAACGGTTACCTTCTTGGTCCCGGTATTGTTGGGTACGCAGATGACAGTACTGCCGTCGAGAGATATATGTCTAGCACAAGATCCAGCAGTGACGACATACGTTCTTCGAAAGAGGCTATGTTAGAGCGAATAAACTTGACCTTAAATCGTGTCTCCGAGTAGGGTGACAAAAATCTGGTGAGTTTCAACGCCACCAAAACACAGACCAGTCTGTTCACGGCCAAAAGGAGTCCGTTCAATATGGCTCCTACTTTTCGAGGTACAACTGTACCAGTTACTGACAGCCTCGAGCTACTTGGCATGACGTTGTGTGTAAACCTGAACTTCGGCGCTAGCGTTGATTCAAAAGCCCAAACTGCGGCAAAAAAGCTGGACATCCTCAATAGTGTTAAACGATACTTAGCTTCTAGTTTTATACAAAGCCCAAGTCCGATCCTGCATGGAGAATTGCTGTCACCTTTGGGATGGCTCAGCTAAATACCAACTAGAAGCACTAGACTCGATAGATCGCAGAGCCAAGAAGCTCGTTGGTCATAAGAGATGATGAGATGAGATGCTAGTGAAAACCAAGTTTCACAGTCTGGCCCACCGTCGCAAGGTTACATGTCTGTCGGTCTTTTATAGATTGTAATTCGGAGAGTATGCTCGAGAGCTCTACGAGCTTATTCCACCATCTCCCTTCTACGAGTACCATCGGGAGTACAAACGCACCGCGAGAATTCACACATACTTGGTTGATATTCTGCACATTCGCACAAAGCGCTTTTAAACGTCTTATAATGCACACGGCTAAAGAGTGGTACTCTCTGTCTGCGTCTGTGTTCCCGAGTTCATATAACCCTAATCTATTCAAGTCGCGAGTGAAAAGGCTTCTTCTGGGCAAGCTCGTTCCATCGTCGACCTCATCTCTGTCCTCAAGACTAGATCGAGGTCAAGAATAAGCCCATTGACAATAAAAAAAAATCAGAAACCCCAAGTTGAGATCGAGGCTACATGTGTCTGCATAATAAATGACCATGACGCAGAGGGCTTACACAAGCATACGCTTTGTCTCAATTGGAAGATTTGGATGGAAGTTTTTAAATCTATAAAGAAGTTTAAGAGAATTTATGACCCTGCGGCTAATGTTGTTGGTCTTTCCAACTGAGGGTGTTGTCAAGAATTAAGCCAAGATCCTTCACGCTTTTACAGAGTTCAATAACATTATTATTTGTACTACCAACATTAATATGAACTACCTAAAATAATAGATTGGCATTTACCAGGGTCAACCGCGATACCGAATTTTAGGGACCAATGATTTTTCATTTTTTTAAATTAATATTATTACGATTACAACATTTTCCCGGTAAAATAAATTATAATAATATTGTTACGAGCTGTCAAGAGAAAGAGCAGTACCAGAAAGATCAATGGCCGCCGATAGGCCAAAATGCCTATTCTCCTTTTGGCATAGCTCATTACGTTAGATGTAGTTGTTTGTTGTTGTTCAAATAATCTAAGTTACATTATTTTTACTAAATTTAGATTGCGTGTATGATGTTTACAAAATGCTAAATATGTAGCAGATTCCTCTTATTTTTGGCTTATATACTATGCGCGTCGTATGAAATCGAGCGAACTATGATAATACTCGTAAGTAAAAAAAAAAAACATTTATTCATAGAAATTATAGTACAGATTACATAT